>OZ008369.1:217135662-217455603 GCA_963931995.1 Phaonia tiefii
GAGAAATTTTTGTGGTCTCAAGATTGTTCCAAAGCTTGGAGTCTAATGAAGAAGGCGCTAGCGTCAAAAATTTGTTTAACACATTTTAACCGAAACCTGAAAACAAAATTAACAGTGGATGGTAGTCCTGTAGGAGTAGGGGCGGTTTTATCCCAAGTGGATGAAAAAGGAGTGGAAAGACCCATTGGATTTGCGTCGAGGTCCTTAACGGAAACGGAACGTAAATATGCTCAAATTGATCGTGAGGCAGTGGCTATTCTTTTTGGGGTGACTAAGTTTCACCAGTATCTGTTTGGTCGAAAATTTATTTTAGTGACGGATAATAAACCACTAAAGTATATTTTTGGTCCTAAGAAAGGTATTCCAGCTATGACATCAAACCGCGTGCAACGCATTGCGTTAACGTTGTCCGGTTATCAGTTTGAGGTGGAAAGCATTAGTTCGAAAGACAATGTAGCCGATTATTTGTCACGAAATCCAAATTCGGTAAATGTACAGAACACAGCACCAGAGGCGTGTTCACATGTTTTTCTTAACTATTTTGGAAAATGCATGGAACAAAGTCCAATGTTAAACTTTGAGGCTATTAAGGCTGAGACAAAAAAAGATAGCTTATTGAAAAAAGTTACCAAATTTGTAGCTGATGGCTGGCCAAAAGAATGTGAGGACGCAGATCTGATGCCCTATTTCCGAAGAAAATTAGAGCTGTCCGAAGAGGACGATTGTTTATTTTGGGGGTACAGAATCATAGTGCCAAAAAGTCTGCGGGCAGCGACAATTAATTTTTTACATGTTTCCCATTTGGGCATAGTGAAAATGAAAGCAATGAGCCGAGAATGTTGTTGGTGGCCAAATCAGAGTAAGGATTTGGAAGAGATAGTAAAAAATTGTGAATCGTGTTTACAGTCTCGTCCAAACCCACCCAAGCAAGAGCTCATTCCTTGGAAAAGGTCAGAAGAAGTTTGGTCGCGTATACATATAGATTTTTTCGGTCCTTTTTTAAAGCGGTGGTGTTTGATAATTGTGGATAGCACTAGTAAGTGGGTAGAATGTATAGATATGGGCACAAATACAACAAGTCGAGCGGTAATGTCGGTATTACGAGAAATGTTTGCCCGGTATGGCATTCCAAAAATAATTGTGTCAGATAATGGTACCGCGTTTGTTTCAAGAGAATTTAAATTGTTCACCGAGTTGAATGGCATAAAGCACATAACGTCAGCGGTCGGACACCCGGCGACTAACGGGCAGGCGGAGAACTCCGTGAAAACTTTTAAACTAGCGTTGAAAAAGAATTTATATAATGCACCAATATCAGAATTTAACAATGTTTTAAATAGATTTTTATTAGATTACCGTAATACTATTCATTCCACTACAGATGTGTCTCCAGCGTACTTAATGTTTAATAAACGTAAATTGAGATGCAGACTAGATTTGTTAAACGATAAACGTAATGTTAAACCTCAAAGTAAAATGGTTATTAAAAACCATGTAAAAAAGAAACAGGCAGATCAAGAAAAGTATTTTAAAGGTTCAAAAAAGAATACATTTTCTATAGACGATAATGTTTTAGTAAAAGATTATAGTAAGCCTGGAAAAGTTTCATGGATTAAAGCCAAAATACTTAAAAAAATTGGTAAACAATTATACCTTGTAAAAACCAGTATTGGCCATGTCTGGAAAAGGCATGCCAATCAAATAATATTAACTGTAAAAAAAATAAATAATACTGCAAGTGTGTTAACAGATCCTTTGCAAAGATTAAGCAGGACTGATAATGTGGAAAATATTGAAGTCGGTGTAACTACTAGCAATGATCTTGTACAACCGAATAATAACGAACAACAAAATGCAATCATAAACAAAGAATCTGTATCACACTCGCACCGATATAGTTTAAGATCTAAATATAAGAACTAGTAGGGACGAATGTATTAAGTAGGGGGTATTGTAGTATATTAAGAAGTTAAAAAGAAGTTTAAAAGAAGATTAAATATGATCTTAGCCTACAGTAATACTTTATTCCCAACCCTGCACCTGATTTCCAACTTCGCACCTACATATGTCATCATAGATAATAAAAGATAAGTCTGAATGCCTGATTGTAACAAGAAGAAGAAGAAGAATGAAATAAAGAACTGACACTTTGTAATTTGCTCTACATTGAAACGCATGTGTTTTTGTAAATAAGTTTCGGCAAACATTATAAATATAAAGTTTGAGAAGCAATTCATTAGGTTTGACAAACAACTCAGTTTCAATAGTAGACAAAATTTATATAATACAATGTAAATAGTTTTTTTTTTCATTCGTATATTTATTTACAATCTGTCGGTAAGACAATAAGTAAATTCGTTATTAATTACCAAAATGAATTTGGTTATGATGCTTCAGTAAGCAACATATCATAAAACAAAATAGAATAAATTTACTTTAAAATTATACCTATTCTATGTTATTAACAATTTATTAACAAACTTATTATTATTAATTTATTATTTACAAAAAAAAAATAAAGTTAAGTTTACATTAAGACCGAAAAGGTAGGTCTAAAATGTGACATCGTTTCAGTCTTCTAGTTTCTTCTGTAGAGTCTAGCAGTAATATAGCTTTGGGATTGACATGGTTGCTAAGTCTTTGCAAGTATAGATCGCTGGCTTTCCTAATTTCCTCTTTAACAGATAATATTTTTAGATCTCGCCTTATGGTCTTATTAGAAATGAACCATGGTGCGTTCGTAATTGTTCTCAATGTCTTCGACTGGAATCTTTCAAGTATTTCTATATTGGAGTTACCTGCTGTACCCCACAGCTGGATACCATATGTCCACACTGGCTTTATTATGACTTTATAAATTGTGAGTTTGTTAGTCAGATTCAATTTAGATTTGGTTCCCAATAGCCACCAAAGTTTTTTCAATTTTAGCTTTAAATAATGCTGTTTATTTTTAATATGTGTTTTCCACGTTAGTCGCCGATCAAGAATTATTCCCAGATATTTCACCGTTTCACTTTTAGGAATTTCATTCCCATTTAGTCGAAGGGGAGGACAGTCACCACGTCTCAATGAGAATGTCATATGGCTTGATTTTTCTGCATTTACTTTTATATTCCACTTTTGCAGCCATTCTCCCATGTCATCAAGCTGATTCTGGGCAAGTGACGATGCTTCTGAAGGTGATTCACTTAAAGCAAGAATTGCGGTATCGTCAGCATATGTCGCAACTGTAACATTACTTGCAGTTGGCATATCTGAAGTAAATATTGTGTACAACACCGGTCCCAGTACACTTCCTTGCGGTATCCCTGCTCTTACAGGTTTAATTTCAGAAGTTTCATCGTTTATTTTCATGTAGAAGTGTCTTTCGCTAAGGTAGCTTCTGAGCACCTGGTAGTAGGGGGCAGGCAAATATATTTCTAACTTATAAAGAAGGCCTTGATACACACTCGGTCGAAGGCTTGCTGTACATCCAGAAAGGTCGCAGAGAAGTATTTCTTGTTTTCTACACGGTGTACTTGTTCTGGTGTTCCATGCTTTTCTCTGAATCCGAACTGATGGTCTGGAATAATTTTGCGATTTACGAGAATAGGAGATAATCTGCTCAAAAATATTTTCTCAAATATTTTGGAGAAAGTCGCCAATAAGCTGATTGGCCTATATGATGTAAGAAAATGTTCTGGTTTATTGGGTTTTGGTATCATCGTTATCTCAGCACATTTCCATTGCGTCGGAAAATGATTGAGTCTCAATATAGCATTATATATAAGTATATGTGAGAAAAACAAGACATTTTTTGGTTAAGTGTTTCGTAATATTACCATTGATTCCGTCGTATCCCGGAGCTTTCTTTTTGTTAAGCTTTTTAATCTCGTTTTAATGAAAAATGTAAAAAATTTAATGGATAATCCATTTGTAGAGGACTGTCCAAAAAATTTAAAATGTCATCTTTTTGAGCGGCGGTATTAAAAGAGAATGGCTGAAAGGTGGTTTTCAGATGCTCGGCAAATGTTTCTGCTGTACTTTTATCTGTTCTGCAAAAGGTTCCATTTTCCTTTCTGATCAATATGTTTTTTTTAGCTGGTCTTTTCAGGTATTTTGTCGCCTTAAATAATTTGTGTTCACTGTATCTTGAGTTGTTTATTCCTTCTAAGTACTGACCTGTACTATCATTGGCAAATTTTTGAAGTAACTCCTTTAGTTTTTTACACGCTTTATTAAATATTCGTTTATCTCGAATACTTCGACTTTGTTGCCAAATTCTACGCAGTCTTCGTTATCCGAAAATGTTACGCCTTAGCTTTAACGAAAGCCTAAGATTTAAGGGTGTTGTTGGTGGTGCCGTATGGGTAGGAGTTGATAGTGATCCAGCTTCGTGAATTTAAAACGTTAAATATTCTGCAGCGTAGTCTATATCTGATCCCGTTTTCAATTCAATATTCAGATTTATGTTTTGGTCAAGTATATTATTAAACATTTGTACATTGGTATTCTTCGTCAGCATTTGTTGTTTCTGTGGTTTCATATCTATAGTGGAGAAGTAATTTAAAAGAACAGGGGTATGATCAGAGCCCAGATCATTAGATGCGCTAATGTCCAAATGTTGAGCAGGTATGCCTTTGTATACCAAAAAATCTAGTAAATCAGGTATTTTGTTGGGATCAGCTGGCCAATACGTCGGACTACTCGTAGATAGTGTTGAAATGTTGTTTTTTGTGATGCATTTAAATAATTCCCTTCCTTTCGGATTTATAAGCACCATGTGTGCTTGGCATTAACATCACCTCCAACCATGAATATATTACCCAGTGTGTTAAAAAAGTCTTCAAATTCATCTTGTAGTACATTGAAACGGGGTGGAAAGTATATTGCGGATATAGCTAGATAACTTCCATTACATTTCACTTTAATGATTGCTGCCTGAAGGTTTTTTCTCTGTACTCCGTTTAAAACATTATACTTTATTGTTGATTTTACAAGTATTCCTGATCCACCTCGAGCTTTATTATCGGGATGATTACTGTTGACGAGATCAAACCCACTGATCTTGAAATGACTTTTGTTGGTGAAATGCGTTTCCGAGATAAGCAAAATATCTATGTAGTTATTTTGTAGAAAAGCTTCGACTTCTCTTGTATGATTTGAAATGCCATTGGCATTCCATATTGCTATGCGTAAATTCATTTGCATAATTTTGATAGGACTAAGGACATCATGTTCATCAAAGAACTAGTTAGTTCTATTTGTTTTTTGAGTAAGATTTCAATATTTTTGAAAGAATCTGACGATTGTTGCGCAAGACTGTTTTTGGTTATCTCTGCGTAAGAGAATTGATTTCTGGTTGTATCAATCTGCGGGTTGTTGATTTTGAATGAGTAGTTTTGGTTCCGATTTTGGACGTTGCCTTGATTCTGTTTACGTTTTATTACTAAATTTTTATAAACAGAGCAACCCCTATAACTTGCTGCATGATATTCAAGACAATTTACACATTGTGCTGGAGTTTCTTTTGGTTTAGAACATTCTTGCGTAGAGTGATTTAATCCACACTTTACACATCTGAAAGGGTTTCTACAGAAGTATTTGGTATGACCATTCAATGTTGACTATTAGGTTGCCTATGTGTTCAATGTTCTAAATATCTTTGTGATTGGCTTGGGGTTCGAGGTCGACAAAGAACATAGACATTTGCTGTCTATTAATACGACTTCTGACGTTTGTAATATTTCTCACCTTATGGCCGAGTTGCTCAATTTCACTTTTAAGCTCGGTAACTGGGGTTGAAAAATGGGGACCTTTAACCACCACTCGGTAGGCTCTTTCCTGCTTGATTTGATATGTATGAAAATTTATCTTTTTCTCATCGAGATATTTCACAGTGGCTCTGTAAGAATCAATATCTTTAATCATAACTCTTATCTGACCGTCTCTTAATGATTTGTACGAAAAATTCTCTTTTTTTAATATTGTTAAGAAATTAGTCATCATCAGTTGTATGTTTGAAACGTTGGGTATAAAAATTGGTGGTGGTTTTGGTACATTTGTGTTGTTGTTGCTCTGCTGTTGATTTGCGTTCTCATCATTATCTTCATCATCAGCGCTGAGGTTCGAAAACATGTTGATGTTGTTGCTTGTTGATGGTAATGCTTTGTTGATTTTCATTCTTTCTTTCTTTCGCTGATATAACCTTGGAGAGTCATCACACCGTATTTTCGATGGTTGAGTTTGCCAGCCTGTGTCGCTAACATCGTTGACTTTATTGCCGCCGGTGGCAATGTTGTTGTTTGCCATTTTGCTGCTTGTAGGGATTAGTAGTCGCGGCAGAGCACTAATCCCTTTGTTTGTGTTATTTGTAAATCAGTACCCAACGGACGGTGCTAATTTTTGTTAGAGAGAAAAAAAAGTAACAACAATTGTCTTAAGCCAGAGAAACGAGTGAATTCTATGATTTGTCCGCACAATACGTTTACACAGTATCACCGTCGCAAGAAGACTCTTGAATGTAAATAGTGGTAAAAAAAAGCAATGTGAATTCACAATTCAATATTAAATTAGATTGGTTTAGACAGAGCATATCGGAATAAATGACGAAATATTGGTGTCATTCCAGGTGGTGTCCCTGTTCCCAAGTAAACCGATAAATTTGGCAATTAAGACGGTACAGAAGAAATGGAGTATACTGGGAAAATTTACACAAATAAAGACGAAATATTTGAAATGCGAGGACAAATTTTATGAGCAAAGATTACCATATCTGGGGGCTGATGCTGAGAGTCGATAGCGTTCGGAATTATTGCCATACGATCGAAATTTCGTACTTTTGGTATACCAAAGTATATACCGTACTTTTGGTATACCAAAGTATATACCAAAAGTACGAAATTTCGATCGTATGGCAATAATTCCGAACGCTATCGACTCTCAGCATCAGCCCCCTGGACTCTGTCGTAATTCGACAGGGCAACCTACTCGGACTAGATTGGTACCAGAAGACTACAGCGTCCGGAAGACTAATTAACTCCAATTCTGGGCACCCTGGGGGAATTATTATCAATACGGCGACAAATTTCGTGAATAGAGTTCTGAAGACCAGTGACAAGTAGTTTCATGTGGGGAATGAAAGGCGAATAAGGGAAATATTACGCAAAAATGATTTCCCGGCTAGAACGGTAAATGGTCTACTGGATCGGAATGGACACACAGGGCGATTCATGAAACGAGGACAAGATCAACCACAAGAAACTCCACCGAAAATTTAGAAATCCCTGACGTATATACCTGGTCATTCCCAGAGACTGAAGCATTCCGATATCTATGACAAAGAGTCATATGAGTTGGCTTTGACATCACACAATATCCCGAGCAGATTATTTAGCCAGACAAAGTCCAAAGTGACGGAAAAGGATAAGTCTAATATTGTATATCGAATAAAATGCTATGGGGACAAGACTGACATGTGCCAAAAGGTATACGTTGGCACCACGATGACGAAATTGAAGATCAGACTGTCATCCCACAAATCAGATTTAAGCGCCACCTATAAACCTATGAAGCAGAAAACGGCATTAGCGGCCGGCCCACTGTGCTGCGACGAGTCATAATCCTAACTTTGACGACGTTGACACTTTAGCGGAGGAGACACATTACTCACGACGACTCACTCTCGAAATGTTTCGCATAATTGAAGTTCCCTCAGAGAAAAGACTCAATTACAAGACCGACACCGAC
Source organism: Phaonia tiefii (assembly GCA_963931995.1). Classification (NCBI taxonomy): domain Eukaryota; kingdom Metazoa; phylum Arthropoda; class Insecta; order Diptera; family Muscidae; genus Phaonia; species Phaonia tiefii. Next base: position 217,143,391 of record OZ008369.1, read on the forward strand.
CGATGCGCTCAAATATATCGACACACAATAAGCGAACACGGAGAAAACGGGCAATAGTTGACGAAAGCTTGCACAATGCGTACGAGTAGTTTGTTTTTTGTGATTTATAATAAATGTATGTTATTAATGTTAAATATTTTTGTATATTGAAGCCTGAGGATAATTAGCGATGCTAATCAAAATATTGGGTAAATTTAATAAATCTTGAAAAAACAGTCGAACCCGCTGGTATTTTCATTTTATGACCTCAAGCCAAACTCATTAAACAGAGAAAATAAAGTATGTTAATGAATAAAACAAAACTGATTACTTGCAATTTGGAACCTTGACAATCAAACTAATATGTAAGCACAATTTACTCATAAGTATACCCAAAAATTGTAATATTCAGTTAGTTAAGAAACTCACTTAACCCACTATCCCGCAAGCCCGCTTGCAGGCGGGGGGCAACTTTAACCCAATTTTTCCTATTTACATTTTTTTACGATACTGTAAAGCAAAATAACTAGACAATTAAATACCACGCATGAAGTGGTAAAAAACAGCAAGAACGCACATGTTGTTTTGGTGTATTTGTCATTCAAAGTCGAAATTTCAGAATTTCATTAATTATTTAAAATTGTTTATGTGTTTTTTGGATCCAAAATAATTAAGTTTAATTAAAAAGTTTTTTTTATTATATCACACTAGTGATATTTAACTACAAGAAAATACAACATTAGTTGTTATACAAAAACACACTCTAGTTTTATTTTATTGTAATATCAAACTAGTGATACATAATTAGCGGCGAGGATGGGATACGCTACCGCGACAAACACAAAATAAATTAAATTAATTTATATTTATATATAATTAAAATAATATATTAGTTATATATAAGTGTATAAAAGCGCAATTGTTTTTTCTAAAAAAAGTGACTTACAACTTAAAGGACAAAGCGATAATAAAACATAAAACTTAAGTGAAATAAAGTGATAACAAAAACATACAAATAAACATAAAACATTTGTATGTATAAAGTGACTTAAATCTTAAATAAAAAAACAAAGTGACAATAAAACACAAAACTTAAGCGAAACAAAGCGATAACAGAAACGTAGAAAAAAATACCATACATAAATCATTTGTAAATCAAAAGCAAAAACAATAAACAGTCTACAAAAATACACAACATCCTGTGCAAGAGGCAACCAAAAACCACCCATCAAGAACCATCGGTGAAGTGAGAGCCAAACTTAGCCCTGCAAACCTGGACACATACATAAATCCTGAAGAAACCTTGATAAGTAAGACCGGAAGACCCCAGCATAAGATAAGCAAAGTACGTTTTAATATTAAGATACATATATGATACACATACAATATTAAATACAAATGTATACAGTTCCTCCTATAATTATCCAAATCATCCTATTCCTTAAAATCCAATTAAAAATGGCAAACCCAAACAACATACATTTAGATCCTATAAAATATTTGACCAATATTCCTCAATATAATGGCAATAAGAATGACTTAATCACATTCACTAGACTTATAGATAGGATACATTCGATGCTGACAACATAGGACGCGTCATCACAATTGTTATTCTCTGACATAATAAAGAGTAGGTTGATAGGAAAAGCGAGAGAAGTCATGGAGATAAATACTCAGGTACAGTTCTGGAACTCCATCAAAAGAGTCTTGGAAAATAATTTTTGGCGAAAACAAGAGCTGTGAGAAACTTTTCGATGAATTAAGAGAACAACTATAGATTATTATAATGACATAGAATATAGACCTAGACGACTTTGTAATAAAGCAGTCATGGTTCTTGGAGAAGGAGAAGCTGCAAATCAAGTTCAGGGGTCAGCCTTACATATTTTCAAGAACAAAATGCCAGAACCAATGAGGACCGTTTTAGTCGGTAGAAACCCTACTACGTTAGAAGAGGCTATGGGCATTTTGTTTCAAAACGGATGTAACCGTCTGGGAAAAAATGAGTGAATAGTTAAAAAAAACAGACCGAAGGAACAAAACCAAGACAATGGACTAAATCAAGATCGGAAAAAACAATCAGAAAATAACAATAGAAATAATAATTACATGAACGAACAACGACACAATTTTGACAACAGAAATAATAATTATTACGCAGTACGACGAAATCAAATTTTTTTGAGTACACATGAGAAATGTTAACAGAATATGAAAATAGGCTTAAAATAAAGAAATACATTTACATTAAAAAAATAGTTTTTTCCCTTTTCAAAACTGGCTCAAGCATTAAAATCGGTTCACCCATTCTGTTTTTAAAGAACTTTTTATAATAGTATTACATTACAAGTGAACCTCCACGGTCCTTCGAAGTTTAAAAATCGATTTTCTCAAAATTCTTACGTGCTACATCAAATCGCCGAGACACGTATTTCTTTATTTTAAGCCTCATTCACATTCTGTTAACATTTCTCATGTGTTCCAACCACTGTCGTACTGTGTTATAATAGACAAAATTATCGAAACGAAAACAGAAATTTTAATCAAAATAACCAAGGACATAATATTAATAATAACCAACATTTTTACAATAATCCAAACTACCAACAACAATTTTAACAACGACAAGTTCAACAACCAGAACAATGTTGAAAATTTTCCGGAAGCGGAATCATAAAATCTAAATTAGGTCGATTAAAATTTTTAATCGACACAGGGGCACCACACTCCATAATAAATCCAGGATTATGTCATCCTAAATGGAAGAAACCCTGTGAAATCATGAATATTAAAACTCTGCAACATACGATTAAAATAACGGAAAAGATATCAGTTCCAATTTTCGTGGAATTTGTTGGTACACCGGATACAAACATAGAATTTTTAGTTTGTAAATTCCATGACCAATATAATGGTTTAATTGGAAATAATATATTAAGACAATTAAGCTCTATAGTAAATTTAAAAGACAATTTATGGAAAATTGGTGATCAGGAACTTACCATTCGATACACTAATATGATGGTGTCGAAAACAAGGGTTTATATGAACTTAAGTTACCAGTCGACCAAAAAGAAGGATTAATATATAATCCCCGAACTATATAAAACGGTGAGAAAGTCGACATTTTAGCAGGAGTAGTATATGAAACCGAAAATTACAAAATATGTGCCTTTGTAGATGTAAAAGGAGATTTCCCAGGGAATATTTTATTAGAAGCACAAGACACTGATATGGTGACGAAAGAAAATTTTTATACAATAGAAACTAATGAAGATATAGAAACGGTGTTGGAACAAATTCGTACAGATCACCTCAATGAAGAGGTAAAACGGAAAGTTTTAGCAATTATTAAGAGATTCGAGAATTTTTTCTATACAGTAGAAAGCGATCTTTCTTCAACAAATGCCAACAAATATGAATTAAGGACGGTTAACAAAATTCCCATTGCTGTCAAGACATATCGATATCCTTATATTCATAAAGATGAAGTGAAGAGACAAATAGAGAAAATGTTGGACATAAAGATCATCAGACATAGTCATTCGCCCTTTTCTGATCCACTTTGGATAGTACCCAAAAAAACTGGATGCTAGCGGAAAAAAGTGGAGACGTCGTCGATTACAGGAAGCTCAATGAAGTGACCATCGATGAACAAGTATCCAATCCCTAATATTGATGAAATTTTTGAAAAACTCGGATGTTGTCAATTTTTCACAACTCTCGACTTAGCAAAAGAATTCCATCAAATCGAGATACATGAAAATGACGCACCAAAAACGGCATTTAGTGTGGAAGGAGACCACTACGATTCCTTCGAATGCCATTCGGACTGAAAACAGCTCCAGCCACCATAAAACGAGTAATGAATAATTCCCTAAGCGATTTGATAAACAAAATCTGCTTAGTTTATTTGGACGGTATTATCATTTTTTCGACATCATCATTACAAGAGCATTTGGAATCCGTTTCGAACATATTCCAACTTTTGCAATTCAATTCAATTAGATAAAAGTGAATTCATGAAAAGGGAAGCAAACTTTCTTGGACACGTTGTCTTAGATGAAGGTATTAAGCCCAATCCGGAAAAAATAATTTGTGTCCACAAGATTCCTTTTCCATCAACTGAGAAGGAAATAAAGCAACTTCTTGGTCTAGCCGGGTATTATCGTAAGTTCATAAAAGACTATTCGAAAATTGCTCGTCCCATGACGAAATGTCTAAAAAAAAGATGCCAATGTTGAAGTCGAAAATCCTGAATACAATGAAAGTTTTTACTCGCTCAAAAGACTCTTAACAAATTCTCCTATCCTAGCTTATCCCGATTTTAATGAAAAATGCATTCTGCAAAAGGGTGCAAGTAACTATGCCCTGGGTGCAATGTTGTCCCAGAAAGACCACGCTATTTCTTATGCAAGTAGGACATTAAATGGTGCAGAACAGAACTACAGCACAATAGAAAAAGTGTTGTTATCGATCGTTCGGGCCACGAAATATTTTAAGCCATATCTGCTTGGATTTTCAATAAAAGAACCTTACTCCAAATTACTCAGATGGAGGTTGTGCCTTCAAGAATATGACTATGAAATCAATATTAAAAAGGTTTAATAAACTGTAATGCTGATGCGTCATCTAGGGTTAATATATTTATAAATGACAATGTGAATCAACCACCAACTACATTTGAAACAGGAAATCCATTGAATTTTTATCGTAAATATTATTTATATTACGCAAAACAGCATCTGGATCACTTACACTAAGAAACGAAAAAAAATTTTCAAAAATAGCCGAAAAACAATTTCTGCAAAGAATTTTGATAAAGACACAATCATAACTATATTAAAAAAGATGGAGGAGTTTTTGAAAAACTATATGAAATTGTTAACAAATATTTTGGGGATAATGAGAATTTTAGAATTACGACATGTAGAAAGACTCTTATAGACGAAAACAAGCTAACAGACACAATAGAAAAGGAACATTTTTGAAATAATCACAGAGGGATTAATGAAAATTTTTTCCAATTGAAAACTGAAATTTACAACCCACAATTGAAATTGCGTATAACCCAATTGTGAATAACTGCGACATTTGTAACAAAGAAAAGTATGACAGAAGGCCGATCAAGCAAAAGTTTAAGCTAACTGGAACTCCCGAAAATCCTGGGGAAATAATACATGTTGATGTATTTTACATTCTTGAAAAAACATTGTTTCTAACATTCATTGACCAAATTTTCTAAACATTCACAAGCCATAAAAATATGGAGTAGATCATGCACTAACGCAATATCTATCGACGGTCGGAGGCATCAAAAAATTACTAGTTGACAATGAATTAGGGTTCAAAGCTCTACCACTTTTAGAATTCTTAAGGGAACAGGAAATATAAATTCATTACACTTCGAATAATAACCATACGTCAAACGCGGACTTAGAACGACTCCATAACACCATCAATGAACAAGAAAATTATATAAATGTTATAGACCACTACAGTCGAATATTTAATTTTGTCAATTTAAGTTATTACTATAACACAATAGAAAATATAAATAAGAAGATACAATTATTAGACAACCCCATTTCAGATTTACAACCATTAATGGGAGTATGAAAACAATTTTGAATTACTAAATATAAAATTGGACAATTTTTCACCACATTTTAGAAGTAGACGTAGACTAATAAACGGTTTAGGTAAAGGTATAAAGTTTCTGACAGGAAATATGGCCAGCGAGGACGAAGTAGAAATAAGAGCCGCCCTTGCAAATCTCACAAATAACGTTGGCAAAAATTAATTTCTGATGGATACTGAAACACATATAAGTGAAACACTTTCTTCTCAAATCCAGAATGTCACAGCACACATTAATAAGCAACAATATATAGTTGGGAAGTATATTAATAAATTTAAATACGAAATCCAGAACAAGTTATCCACATTAGAAGACGAAGTAATGTTTTTGAAGCACCTATATCAAATTGATAGTGATATAAATCTGTTAAAGAATCATATAGACGATATTGGCCGAGTTATCTTTACTAGTACATTAGGCATTACTCCTACGGACCTGTTGAATGATAAAGAAAGAGAAATCGTAGATAACATTGAGACATATACCAACACTAAAGTGACCAGTTCCTTCCATGGAACCAAATAATTATTATCCAATCCATTCCATACATTACCGGATAATATTATACGAAAGGCGAATGTGTGAAATCATCGCCGAAGTTGAAAAATGGTAAAAAAATGGAATATTTGTTTGCTGGACAAATACACACAGGCTTCTCATATTTTCTTAAATAGCGTATATATCGTTTGAAAGGCCAAAGTTTATTCTTTTTACATCCGGTGACAAAATGAAAATCGGTTGATAATCAATTAATTTACAGGCTTATAAGACACAAAGGTACGCAGATCCGGTTTTCTATCCGGTTTTCAAGATTTTGGGGGTGTTTGGGAAATTTCATAAGAAGATTCTTGTTTCACTCGGCAGCACCTACAAGAAAAATACTATCACTTCCCAGGTATATTAATATTAATTAATTTTTTTGAATTAAGTAACACAACACCTATTTTGAAATATAATAATAATAAGATTTTAAATAGTTTTTGAATAACAATTAAATGATTTAAATTAGTATAAAAATTAATTTTTTACAATTTATAAGATTATCATCCATGAAAACTGCTTTCAAATTATGTGAATATGAATTCAACTTGTCAATTTTACATTAAACAGGCATTGCAACTTGGCGTATGATTTACATTTTAATTTAAAAATAAAACATTAGTGTTGAATTTAAATACAGCTGAGAAATTTTGCGACTGAAACACCAAGAATATAAGAAATATCAATTCAATACAAACCAATTCAATTCAGTTCATTTCAATGAAGAAGATAAAAAGAATTGAACTGAATCAGGCTAGAGTAGACTATGTTAGATTAGATTGGACTGAATTGAGTTAGAATAAATTGATGGAATTGAATTAATTTGCATTTCATTGAATTGAATTGAATGGAATTGAACTGCCCTAAATGTAATTTAATTCAAATGAGTTGAATTGAATTGATTTGAATAGAATTGAGTTGAAGTGAACTGAAAAAAATATTAAAATCTGGCAAATGCAGTTATATTTTCACAATAATAATGGCTCTTTTTACGGGCAAACGAAACAAGACAAGAACATTTTATTTTGTATTAATTTATCTACATAAATTTAAACATATTGTTTTCAATGCGAAACGAAAAACCCGAAAAATAGCCGTAAAACCGGTTTTTCCGAAAAAGTGATTTTTCGAATAACCCGCTTATTCGAAAATGCAGGTTTTTTTGAACACTCTAAATACCGGCTTTAAAAATTGAGTTGTTTACGATAATCAAAATTGTTGTGTAAACATGGGATAAGGATCGCCAGATCCCAACCCTAATGGAAAAAGAAATACTAATAGAGATCATGATATCTCGCAATATAGTCGTCAAGTTTACCTACTTTCCATGTATAATGTAAAACCACGAAAATGACTCAAATAGATAGAACAAATCCGGTTGCTTAATATGTCTTCGAGGGATTCACAATATTTTAGTTTTAAAAAAGTTCTAGAACCTCTAGTTTGTGATTTACTAGAATTAGAAAATATTGGGGTTGACGTCACTTCAAGCGGATCCCTGCGTAATATCCGGGTAAGTTTATTTGCAATGCTCGGCGAGAACTTAGATTGGCGAGATCGGCGAGAACCAAATTGGTGGATTTTCTGAAAATTTTAATTCCAGCAAATATATGTGTCGATATTGTTGTGGCGGTCGGGAATCATTGAAAGCATTTGATCTTAAATTGGGCGACGAACGTAACTCTACTCTGCTCTGTCTGAACCAATTAAATTATTACCACGTATGCAATGGACTTCCTCCTTGTATATCACATGAACGAAGTTTTGGAACGAAGTTCCTTATCGCACGTTGCGGGATGGGGGCTAAATGAAAAAATTTTAAACAACTTTTTTTAACCGTATTATTTTATAACCCAGTATACAACCCAGTATTATTCTGCATACTTTTAGGTTTTGGTAATTATTACAAGATTTGTACAGTCAGGGTTGGCTTTGTGATACTCATGCCATTCTGAAGTGTGCTGGCTTCAATGGAAGGCATTATGACATAATTACGGCTAAGGAAAGCGGGCTTCGCTGAACATGTTGGAAGTGTAAGGAATTTGATGTTTACTTTTTAGGTTACTGCCTTTTGCGTTATTAACAGTATTATCCCACTCTGAGTGCTTGCACTTCAAGTCTCCCGTTAGGACATAGTAATTATTTGAATTTAGAAGATTCATAGAATCAAATAGTTTTTCGTATTTAATTTATATTGCGGGCCGGATAGTACGCACATGTAATAACTAAAAAGTTGTCGCAGTCAACGAGTATCTTTATGACGCATGCCTCTAAAGCATCTAGCGAGTATCTACTTTTGTTATCGTGACTGTAGTACTGTATGTTATTCTCGATTAATATAGCAGTTCCCCCACCCCTAGTTGCATCAATTCGATATTTGCTTATGATTTTATAATTTTTAAATATTGTACAATGTGTATGGTTTAATTTTGTCTCATCTACTATCTACCTACCTACCCTTACAAATTTACCTATTCTTGAAAAAATTACCAATTCTAAAAAAATACCATTTCGTAAAAAAACCATTTCTTCAAAAAAATATCTTGTTATAAAAAATACTTTTTCTTACAAAAACCCCTTTTCATAAAAGTTGATTTTCTTAAAAATTAAATACAGTGATGGTTCAGTACAACGGACGCCGATATAACGAATGCCCAGTATAACGAACGCGTTTTTCTAGTCAATTGATGACTCTAAATAACGAACGGTTGAAAAATTAAGTATTCTATATAACGAATGCTCTCTTTTTCTATTCTTTATTTTATTCTTTATTATTTTTGATTGTTTGCTTTGTGCACTTACACATAGAAAACATTTCATTTGCCTAATGTTTAAAAAGGGAAGTCCCCGTTTATTTACTGTGAGATTTGTTGACCACTGGTAAGCGACTTTCACTGGCTGATAAAATAAAAATAATTGATGGTTATAATGATAAAAGAACATTAAATGAGATCTGCACAAAGCATGGACTAGTAAAGTCTTTCTGCACAAAGCATGGACTAGTAAAGTCTTTGTGTTCTTAAAAACGACATTATCTTTTAATAAAAGAAGCACCTCTCTTTAAAAAAGGACCTATATAATACATATTCCGGAAAATATAATACATATTCTTACAAAAAGCACCTAAAAATATATATTTTTTTAAAAAATGCATTGCGGAAAAAAAATTCTTCAAAACAGTTTTTTATTTTACAAAAAGTACTATTTCTTAAAGATCCATTTAAATTATCGTACTTTACAACGGGCGCTTTATACGTGCTGAAACTAGTGCATAATATATAGCGAAAGAAACTTCGTTCCAACTGGGTGTCCCCCAGTTACGACCTTACGATCTAATGGAAATATATACTAAATACTAAAAATTATTTCAACAAATTTCTTAAATATGGGGTTTTCATCAATACGTAAAAGATTTAAATTATTACTTTCTTTTCCGACTATTGAGCTTAATATGAAGAAGTTTCCTGGTAAGGCCGACGAAATTCGCAGTTTTATATTCATTTTTCGGCTGCTGTTTATAGATCGGTATTCCAACTACGACCCAACTACGATGACTCTGTATGGAAATTTCTAATTACGATGGTAGATATGTGTCGGTTAATATGCAGTTCTTAAATATATGAGAATCAAATATATAAATGTTATGAATGAATACAGAAGGGAATGTTTCCCTGTATTGAAACTACATCCAAAACATCATTACATTTGTCACTATCCTGATCTTTTTGAGCAAAACCATCAGTATTTTAAATAGATATCTAAATTATCCAAAAATTTTAAAAATATTACATTAACTCTTTCTGAAAGTCATCAACAAATGCAGGCAAATCTATTTGAGGATAGATTTAGATTAAATATTTTAGCATACCAACAAATTTTGTAATTGTAGCAAAGAATCGTATTTCATAACAGTAAATTCAAAGAAAATTACTTTATTGTCGTTGATTCCGACGAATTAGGAGACAATAAAATTCTTAAAATTAATTTTATATTCGTCGATCAAAGTTATAACAATGCAATTTTCTATGGTATTATAATTAAAATGTGGTACAATTGCCGTCGGTGGTGCAATGGTTAGTGTGCGCGGCTCTTGTACATGAGAACGTTTGTTCGATCCCTGCTCAGACCACCTTACATTTCTTTCGACGACGGTCACCTCGCTTAGTGATGGCGACACTATCGAGTACTGAGCCACGAAAATGCTTCTTAAACTACCGTTCGGAACCGGTGTGAAACTGTATGTCCTAATCAGTGAGTGTAAAAACTAGAAAACGCACATCTCACTGATTGTGAGAAGCTCTCCCCAATCCCTTCATGGGGTGTTATGGGACACCATTTTTTTTTTAATAATTGCAATGCAGTTGTGTGTGAAAGTTACGATATAGATAAATCATACGCAATGGATAATCTTAAAGATATTTTAATAAGATACCCTGTTAATTTATATCACACTTACAAAAATTATTACCTATCTTTATTTTCTACGTTTGTTGATAAATATTTTGAAAATTAATAACATTATTAATTTATGTATGTAAACATATTGTAATTTATATTAAGTTTTGATATACATATAAAAACTATACACATAAAACACAATGGAAGAAGCAGATCCATGCAAAGTATGGAGTGCAGATAGACTCATCAAAAAGACATTTATGACTTCATCATCAGTAGCATCCGTAATTAAGGAATATAATTAATTTCATACTTTATAGAAATGACAAATTAAATAAACATATTTTTGATTTGCAGCTAGTCTTTTAGGCCATCATGGATCCATGTTAGTTCTTGAGTGTGATGGGTTAGAGATTTGTAGTGAATATTACTTAAAATCGAACACCATTCTGATGCTGTTGGAAAATGACGAAGAATGGACAGAAAAAATCACTACTATCTTATCCAATGCTTTATGCAATGCGAACATGGAAACAAGTCCAAAACGACATAGAAACAGCCACTACCGATACATTTCCAAATTCTGAATATTCAACGTCGCAACAAATAATTGTTTCAATAGATAACCCGGATCCGGAAAAGAACGATGCTCCGAATAGCCAGTAAATTTTCATGACAATTCAATCAGAGTCTACAGAGACTCTGACGCAACTACAATGACGATGTCCAGCGGAGCTCTCACAACTACCTCAGACACTACATATGCGGCCAAGCATTTGTTCGAACAATTCAAGATTCCATGGCAAAAAGTTCTTTCAGATATTCTAAGTCTGCTCAACAATCACAAACAATTAGGAAAACGTTTTCGCTAATTTTCTCATTGATGAATTGCGTATCTCATCCTTCTATATACCAATGAGTATTTTAAGGTCAGTAACGCAATAAGCAATTATTAATTATCCTGATTACATTTTTGAAGAAGGATAACCATAATGACCTCATTAACCATAATGAGAAATAGGAGCAATTTTTTGAATCGCACTCCAAATTGCAGTTTATCAGAATTTGATCCAAAAATACCACTAAAAAAACGAAGATGTTCGAATTTGTTGCAAAAAAACTTGTTCAAATTGGCAACCAAAAACAATTTCATCCCCCGAGTACAAAAAGAATTACTTGAATACAAAAGAATTGTTTTAAATAAAACAAAACCGGTTTTAGATACCAATGAAATTCTTTATTCCTGTGAAAGTACGATCGATGCCATTATGTATGGAACTCGATTTCTTTTGCATGGCCACCACGGGCACGCTTGTAGAAGTCGCACGACCGAGCCGTCCAATCGACTGGGCCATTTCGTGAGATAACACGTTCACCAAACTTGGTTTCCAATAAATTGATTGTGGCATTCGCTGTGTGGCTTGTGGCGCCGTCCTGTTGGAACCACATGTCCTCCAAGTCCATATTATCCAATTGGGGCCAAAAATATTCGGTTATCATTGAACGGTAGCGAATCGCATTCACAGTAATGTGCCGGTCTTGATCATCACGGAAGAAGTACGGCCCAATGACGCCGCCGGCCCATAAACCGCACCAAACCGTAATTTTTTCGGGATGCAATGATGACTCATGGATTACGTGTGGATTGCTGTCTGACCAATAACGCATATTTGGCTTATTGACGAAGCCATTCAGCCAGAAATGAGCCTCATCGTTGATTGTTGAGGCCTCTTAAAGTTGAGGCCACTGACTCCAAATTTCGGTAGTAAATTTTAATAATTTCGATTCGTTGTTGGCACGTATATCTTTCCATGATGAAATGGCAAACCTTACTGAAGAGAAATGTCAAAAGAGCGGGAACAAATATGGCGTGGTTTGCTGTCCCTATCGATTTACTTTTGTAGCGTCTCTGTTGAAAAACCCTTTATATGAGTGATTGTTTCGTACTGCAAAGAACATATTTTAATTGCATGAATCCTGTCCCGACTATTGCAAATATTAAAAATCAATGGCCGTACATATTTGATCGGGAATACTTATATCAGCACTTTAAACAGCTAAAGACAATGGCCTCTTGATCTCAAATTTTAAAATTTTTCAAAAGAGAAAAACATTATCTTTTGTTAGAAACTGAAATATTTTGGAGACGATTTATGTTATCTTCAAAAGAATTATGAGGTAAGTTCATATATAATTGAGTGATTCATATGATGATTTATTTAATAATACAATTTTAAATTGCAGATTGGAACCAGTATGGACGAGATCGTTTAGCAAATACCAACAAACACTCCGTTCATGGCATTTGTCAGTAAGTATATACATACATATGTACTTATGTACATGTCGAAATTTACTTCAAAAAAGCCTTAACTCCAAATTTTCAGATTCCCAATTTTTGCTTTAAACTATGAATGTAAAATTAATATTTTGACGCAACGTTTTACTAGTAACAAAGGTTAATTTCTATCTGCTGTAAAAAATTTTCTCTTTCCCTTCGTCAAAAAAATTTCGGAAGAATGTGTCTATTATTGACATATATATACAGGGTGATTCAGGAAGTTCCGGACAAATTTCTCCAGCGTATTCCTTGGCTCATTTCATGAAGAAAAGTCCACTAGGACCATGTCTGAAAATGCAAGGGTGCGAAATGGCAGCTGGTTCAAAATTTTCGGATTGGCAGTCGGAGAGTAGTAGGGTAAAGTTGCTAACTTCTGAGCCAGTGGTCGGATTTTTTGGGCTTGTTGGAAAGGTCTTTAAGAGGCCTTTCAGAATCAATAACAAAAATAGAAAAAAGTCAAATCGCCGAGATACAGAGCTTTCGATTCACATAACCTCGATTTGCTCAGCCAGATGGCAGGTAACTTATGTTTTTTTCTGTTGAAAGATAGCCATACCTCTTACCTTTCCAAAATTACCTAAACGAAGTCCAGAGGTCTTACCGTTCCGTTATGACCATTTCACTGAAATGCAAAAATGTTTGTTTTTGTTTTTGGAAGCGAAATAACAGCACACATTTATTTGTTTTTGTAAATTAACACGTTTAAGATTTTATTTTCCAGTCCATTTTCCAGTGCATTCATCAGTGCCTAAAAAAGTAAGTAGTATTTATAGGTATTGTCATTCAACAAGTGTCTACGAACGCGAAAAGTACAAGTGATTTTTGTCCGGTTTTTTAAAAGTGAATAGCGACCAAAAGTAAAATCTCTGTTGCAGCAACAGTTTCGAGTACGTTGTGTTTTGAATTAGTAAAAATGGCAACTTATTCAAACGAAGAATAATTAGCAGACATTCATTACATGTATGGATTCTGCGATGGTAATGCAAGAGCTGCTGCGCGTGAATATGCATTACGTTTTCCTAATCGACGACCACCAAACCGAACAACATTCAGTGAGACGCACCGCCGATGTCGTGAAGGTACGTTGTTTACTCAAATGGAGTGTCCCGGAAATGAACAACACGACGTTGCAGTTGAAGAGTTAATTTTGGATGCGATACACGAGAACCCAACGACAAGCACAAGACGAATCGTGGTCCAAGTTGGTGTGGCAGAATCAAAAGTATGGCGCGTCCTTCACAAAGAAAAAAAAACATCCATTCCATTTCACAACAGATTTAGAGATCTTTTGCGGCCGATTTGCCACTACACGTCAACTTTTGCCGTGAAATGTTGCAACGTGATGTACACGCATTTATGCATAATTTGCACGAATGGGCCCATGACATTCCCTATAACAAGAAAGAAACAGAATTTCAACACCGATTTGCCGTCAACGTTTGGGCTGGCATCATCGACAACACCTTGATTGGGCCAAAAGTACTTCCGCCCAGGTTAAATTCGCAAAATTATTTGGCTTTTTTGCAAGAAGTCATGCCAGAAATCTTGGAGGAAGTACCTCTTGCGGTACGAAATCATGTTTTCTACCAACAAGATGGTGCTCCAGCGCATTACGGGCTTATTGTGCGGGATTGGCTTAACACCAATTTCCCTCGACGTTGGATTGGACGAGCTGGACCAATCGACGGCCGCCACGATCTCCAGATCTCACACCACTTGATTTCTTTTTGTGGGGCTACATGAAAGATTGTGTGTATTCTGTGCAGATCCACAATCGTGAACAGTCACTTGAACGCATTGAGGAAGCTGCGGTGAAAGTTCGTGAAAAGATGAGTGAACTAAACGTGGCGGATGTGGTTCGCAAACGGCTGCAATTGTGTTTAGTAGGAAATGGGAACCACATTGAAAACTTCCTTTAACATCAAATGTTTTTTTCCTTATGTGTTTGATTCTTCAGCCAAAAATTTCAATAAAATAAAATCTTAAACGTGTTAATTTAAAAAAACAAATAAATGTGTGCTGTTATTTCGCTTCCAAAAACAAAAACAAACATTTTTGCATTTCAGTAAAATGGTCATAACGTTGGAACGGTAAGACCTCTTGGCTTCGTTTAGGTCATTTTGGAAAGGTAAGAGGTATGGCTATCTCAACTTTACCCTGGCTTAGAAGTTAGCAACTTTACCCTACTACCCTCCGACCACCAATCCGAAAATTTTGAACTCGCTGCCATTTCGCACCCTCGCATTTTCGGACATGGTCCTAGTGGACTTTTCTTCATGAAATGAGCCAAGGAATACGCTGGATACGCTATCTTTAAATTTTTCAAAACAGCTTTTTGCGTATACTTACTTTTAAGTTATGACTATTTTGAAGGTGCAATATATTATTGATAAATTATTATATACATTATATTACTTAATTACATTACATTCTGTATAAAAACATAAATTTGATTATTTGCAGAACGTGACATTGGACAGAAGAAGGAGATAACGTACATTTTTATTGAAAAAGTTTTGGTAGCACAATTTGTGGAAGAAAAGTACGACCGCGTAAGCTCTGTAACAGACATAGTAAATTATTATTACGCTTTTAATATTATGTACCCCAGGCAGCTGTCACAGTAAATGGAGTTTTTGGTTCGGATTTTCTACAAACATTACCCTGAATCAACCCGTTGTCCAAAAAAATATTAACCATATACAAAACATTAATAATTTAATATCACAAATTTCAAAATCATAATTTTTCGTGTAGTACTGACATATACACAAGATACTTTTTGTATTCAATATATTAGAAATTGTGTTTTTGATACATACTTATATATGAATTATTATAATATTTATAAATGATTCATATTATTATATGTATATTGATCTGTTCCATTTTTATTTGATGCATATTTTGTTATGTATTTGTTTGAAATACATATATGTATATGAATTAATATTTATTTTATTTTATACTGATCTGTTCCATTTTTAATACATTTAATTTAATTTAAAACTAAAATCTAAATTGCTCTTTTCAAACAAAATTGATTTATAGCTTTTAATTTGAAAATGTAATACATTTATGTTTTCAGAACAAAATTGTACCCAGAATTTTCGAAAATACGCACACAGTGGATATTTAAAAGTAAACATTTAAAGTGTAAAATTATTGTAAACTTACACATGATTTGGTTAAACAGACTTCAAATTAAACGTTTTGTGTTTAAATCTTTCATAATAAATGCTGAATTTTGAATATTAAGAAAAATGTTCATGACTTGTAAGCTAACAAAAATCAAAAATCGGTCAATAAATTTCAAATTTAAATAAATGTAACTGACACTATCACGGTCTTCAAAAATGTTATGCCACGGAAAAATACAACTCTGTGATATAGATTAAAACTCACCTCAAAGCACTGCAACAATGCGAGAACGCATGAGGAAAAGAAGAACATGGTGGAACAATTTTTCTGTTCTTGTTGTTGGAATTATAGGCCTTTCAGTGATGTTGATACTGTTTAGAATAACTGTCATCATGACCACAGCTTTTCCCAGGTAATAAGCTACATATAAAGTTCTCTACTTCTTTATGTGTAGTATAACTGAGCTGAACTATTACACTATTAAACGTTTTTAAAGTCCTCAGCGCATTGCATGTGTCAGTAGGCAATTGTTGAATTTGCTGTTTCATTATTTATGTTTATTCCAAAAAGTAAGAATTTGACATATGAGCCTTAAGAGCATCGCTTAGAATAAGTTCTCCAAAGCAGTCCTTTATACATAAATCCTTGTCTGAAACTCTACCAAATGTCTTGTTGATAAATCCCCAGGACTTTATCGGATCATTTTTATATAATTCTAAATTATGAGAATAAAAATTGTTCATTGCAAATGCAATTTAGTTTAAATTTCATCACTACCTCCATTGCTTTAAAAGGCGGTCTTTATGCGACATCAGTTTAGCCAAATTTCCATTAAGCCCCCGGCGTAATTTAATATTTCAAATTTAGTTCAGAGGAATGATCCACTGCATTTAGTTCAGAGGAATGATCCACTGAAATTCATACTACAAGCCATGCACATTTTTCTAATTGAAAAATGGTTAGTTTTTGTAGGATCGATACTAATTCGCACATGTGAATTGCAGAATTGAGTTTGTATATATACGATTGATGATCAACCGCTGGTATCAATTCAGGTACAGTAGTTAGGCATCTGATGATGAACTTGTCACGGAGTTCAAAACTAGTCATGCCAGTGACTGTCTATTATTTTCAACAAAAACTAACCATTTTTCAATTAGAAAAATGTTCATGACTTGTAAGCTTGTAGTATGAATTTCTCATACATTAACCAAAAACGAACATTAAAATGTTTAATTTTACACTAATATTACAATATTTTGTTTAACTTTACATATTTAACGATTAACATTGGCTGGATATTGAATATTTTATGTTTAAATTTCATCATGCCAAAGGATGAATTTTAAACATTTTGACGTTTAATTTTACACATATGATGTTCAATCTACTTGTTCAAATTTAGTCATTCAATGTGCAATTCTATTGGTTGTTTAAAAATGCGAATACAAAGCTGGGAATCGAGTTGCCTACCTTTGTGATAGTAAAATTACTCCAAAATTGTTTAGTGTGTACTTCTGTTCAGTTCGAATTCTCCAGTTTGCATGAAATCAAAGGAACTTTTATGATGTTGTATTGATGTAATGGGAAACCATTTATTTTTATTTTTATTGGGGAATAATTCAAGTAAAAAGTTACTATTTTGTCGAAAGTTTCCGGAACATGTACAAATTAAAGTTGCAAAGCAACTTACAATACCACAATTAAAAAAATATATACCCTGATATCCGTTTTGTGGTAAACTGCGTCCTTTCCGGGCGCACAATCTTTAAGCTCATAATAAAATTGTCCAATCTTCTTCACAACGACGGCTTTCACACCTACTGGTTTTGAGTTAACGTTTTTAGCCAGAGAGCTTTGTGTAAAATTCTTCCTGAAGACCTCTTGTCCAACAGTAATCTATCTTTTCCGCGATCTCAAGTTATAATATTTTCCATTCTTTTCGTATTTTTTTTAACTTGTCTTGAACTGAGTTGCGACTGTCTATTTAACTCCGTGTCGCTATCCTCCACTAGTCCGTAAAATATCATAGTCTTTACCATGGGAAATCACATTATGTCTAAAAGTTACTCCAAATGTTCGTCGTAATTTTGGGACACTAAACGTAAGTCATCTAGATACACATGATTATATTATACGGTATAACAACATCCATTAGTCGGCACATAGTCTGGGGTGCATTGCACAGTCCAAATGTCATTCTCGATTTTTTTTTGTATTATTTATTGAACCAATAATTGTACAGTTTAATCTTAAGCCGTACAGTCCGTATGTGGAATAAACTTCTGGCTGGTGTATTTCTCACCAATTGTGACAAACAAGCATTCAAGGCAAATGTCAACAGACACTACACCCTTTTTCCACCCTCTACTACCACAATTTTCCTTCGCCAACACAATGCACTGCATTTATAGGGGGCATCCCCTAAGTGTTGGTTTGATAAAAAAAAACTACGACTAGTCTCATCAGACTAACTAGTAGAATTATTCATATTCAACTTGTGATGGCTACACATCGGTTCAATAAGTGATTCAATTAAATTTAGAATTTTGGTGAAATTAATTTGTTTCTTTTTCCGCTGTTGTCTGTTGGCTTTGTTTGTTCATATGATTTTGTCTCAACACACTATAATTGTCAAAATGCTTGATGACACATTGCCCATTCTCAATGTGTGTACTAAGATGACATCTGGTGGCCAAAGGTTACCATATGGAAATGTTGTAATGTGGAAACAGGGTTGCTTACAACTGCATGGTTCTAATTAGGTTAGAATCTAACTCGTCCAATTGGATTGAAACCTACTGAGTTACCAGACGTGTGGTGTTAGATAAAAGTAAAGTGCTAAGTAAGGGAAATAAAAAAAATTTTAATCCGACGGAATAATTATTTAGTGCAATGATTACGCGGTCTTAATGGTTTCCTTATATATTTTAGAAAATAAAGAGGAAATAATTTGTACCACATTGTATTTTTTTTGGCGCCGAGTTTATTTTGCACACTTTCTAAGGTAAGAGAAAACGAAATTAATTGGAAAATGATATCCATCGTTAGAACAGGATTGCTTTCGCTGTTAAATCCTTTTTCTTACGGAGCTTTTGTTTTTTTCATAGATTAGAGTTGTTTAATTTATTCTGGGAAACGCCATCTGTTGCGGTCCGTGGAATTTGAATACCGAGATAGCCTTGATAAAAACCAACTACCGACAAATTCATCGCTAACTCCGAGGAAACTGCTTGCCACATTTTGGTGCTGGACCGCGGAAAATCGATGGGTTAGTGGTGACCAAACCCCCTATACCATCTTACCACCAGTGATACAACTGATTCGGCGAGTGTAGGTAAGGCCATCATTTCAAGGGTTGCCATAACCTATAGAAAGGAAAAAGTGCTACAGTAGGAAACAGTTTATATACAGGAAAAGAAAACGAATATTGTGAAATTTAAAACAGAAACAAATAGAAAAACTTAAGAGAAAAATTAAGGAAAAGACGAGGACACCCACATGCGGTAGAACTAACCTCAAAGTAGAAAATGAGTTTCAAAAGAAAAAAAATTAGGTAGTAGGAAGCTGAGCTCATTTTCCTTTTAACCCTCGGAGGTATAGACAGGTCTGTGCAGACTTTTTGCATATAAAAGTGTGTGTAACTTTTTTGTCTTTCATGTTAGAGACAAATCCTTCCATGAGTTCCTGGAGCAACAATCTCCGAAGACAGTGAGCAAAAAATCAGAGCTATAGTGGATCCAGGTTCGGTGTAATCCCGGTTTACAAACTTGTGTCGACAAACAGCATACACAGGTCTGTGCAGATCTACATATAATTCGTATGGAATGAAGGGGGGGAAGGTGATAAAAACCGTTTTTGAGAGGCGTTTTGTGGAGGAAATGTATATAAAATGTACATATTGAATAGAGCGCAAACAAAATATTAGAATATCAGCAAAATTTTAAGTCTAAACATATGTATTTTTTTTTGAAGAGAATTTGAAGAGAATTTTTAAGAAGTAAATGATAGTAACTGTATCGGTTGGTTCAGGTATAACTCTTGCGCTCGATAAAATACAGGCAACATATTTTCAAGTGTAAACATTTAAAATAATAATACGGACATCGTTTGAAGTGAAAACATATAAAAAATATATATATAAAGTCGTTGTAAAAAAGACATATAAAAAATATACCAACGTCACAGAAAATACAAGGTCGTTGCAAAAACAATATATAAAAAATATACCAACGTCTTTTGAAGTGTAAAGAAATATTTCAACATCTTTTGAAGTGAAACATTTAAAAAATGGCATGTGCATTTGCTATTGATAATATGATGGACGTGGTGAACCGCACCCCAAGATTTTTAAGCTTACCAGAAGAAGAGAGACGGCAAATGGAGGAAAATTTAGGATTGTGGTTGGCCGGTGATGAAGAACAGCCGGAGGAAAGTACTCCTTTCGAAGGCAACGACGAAGCGGATCCAGACTATCTGCCAGTGTTAGATGAAGCGGCTTCCGATGCTGAAGAAGACATGTCAATTGAAACGGAAAGTCTATATGATGATGACGAGGAACTGGAAGATTTGTTTGCAGGCGCTGCAGCTATCCCCGAAGGGCTTGAAGCCGTCGGTATGGACGATGGGCCACGTTCGGCGAGCTCGACTACATCGTTCATGTCAAAGGATGGCAAGATGTGGACAAGCGCTCTGCCGCCCGCTGGTAGACCTCGTGCACATAACTGCGTCACTATGTGTCTTGAAGGCCCGGTTACAGGCACTTTGCGAAACCCCATCTCCATATTTAAATCACTTGTAACACCCGAGATCATCAGCATAATTGTACGGGAAACAAACCGTAAGGCCCAGGAGATGTGCCGTAAAGTGTCTGCGCTGCATCCTGACTAGACACCGCGGGTGTGGAGCAAACCTGTAACCGAAGCAGAAATATACGCATTTATTGGCCTTACCATGTTTGCCGGCATATTCGGGCAAAACGATCAGCCTAGTCACGAGTTGTGGGGACACAATGGTAACCCTATCTACAAGGCGACGATGTCTACTAACCGTTATAAACTCATTCTAAAATATATTAGATTTGATAACGGTACCACGAGATCTGTTCGCATTGTAGAAAGCAAATCTGCCGCCATCGACGACATTTGGAATATGCTCATGAGCAATTTAGAGCGTCGATATGTTCCGGGTGCCCAAATAACTGTGGATGAGCAATTGTTTCCGTACCGAGGCCGCACGCGATTCACCCAATATATACCTTCGAAACCAGCCAGGTACGGCATAAAAGTATGGTGGTTGTGCGATGCCAATTCAAATTATCCACTAAAAGGAATTATATATGTTGGGAGACAACCAAATGAACCACGTGCGGCAAACCTTGGCGAGAACGATGTTCTGAAATTAGTAGATAAATATAGTGGTTCTGGTCGAACAATATATGCCGACAACTTTTTTTCATCCTATGATTTGGTCACGGCTTTGCTGACAAAACGGTTGGCTTATGTAGGAACCCTAAGGAAAAACAAGGCCTGCATACCGATGGAGATGTGTTACGTTACCAGATGAGTATTCCATCCCTGGCAAACGAAATGTCATAATGCTTTATTATTATATCAACATCACTGTCGTTGCGGAAAAAGAAGGAATGTTGAAACGAAAAACAAAAAAAAAGGGAGGAGCTTATTAACGAAATGAACGATGTATAACTGTACCTCTTACAACCACACTGGAGCTGTAATTCATTTAATCTTTACATTCTTTCATTCTCTAGTGTGGGTATCATAGAAACCAAATTCATGTGATGCTTTCATTTCTAATTGTCTATCATCGCAAGCAGTCGTTCAGGTAAGGGTAAATAGTTAAAACTTATGGTAAGTGAGATAATTAATTCCTGATGATACCCAGGCTTCGACACAAATCTTTGGGACTACAAAGGAGGCAAGAGGACACTGGTGATCGCCGCGAGGAAAGCATTCATTCCTCCAGACCACAAAATTCCTGGCAAGTAAAGGGCGTTCCCATTTGAACACTCTAATAACCAGCTGCATCTCACCACCATCTCACCATTATCTTTTCTTTGGAACATATTGTTGCGCAAACACACTCCAGTTGGCCAGAATAACAACGAGTGTAGAATCGCCAAAGTTTTGAATGTTCCTGAGGTGTCCAGTGGCAACAGTGGTGGATTGAATTTGGCTGCATGGTGCCATTGGAATTGGGTGTCTCTAAGCGGGAGTTGCAAGTGACAAAATAAGCAACACGTGATAAAGCGGCATTCCCCTTATTGAAATTGTGCCTGATCTTGGAGGCTGTTGGCAAAATAGAGGACCTGTCTCTGGCGAGAACCACTTCTGCATTTATTACAACTAAGTCTAAGACAAATTAAAATCTGTCAAATAAGTCTAAGTATATTTCATATATTTAATAAATTTAGTAAATTTAATAAGTAGCCTACCTATATATATAGATATATAAGTATACTGAATTACATATTAGTATAATTCATTGGCATAAACATTTAAATAATCATTATATACCTGTATTAATAATCTTCTCTATTTTTAACAGACCGATCACACGATTTTAATATCTCTAAAAATCGACATCACAAACATACCAAAATAGAATCCTGCGTCATCGACGATCTTGAGTGCTCAATATCGGACGGACGTGAACATGCATAAATAACTGCAGAACCATAATTAAACTGATCATCGGCTGTCTTCCCATGTGGATGGAAAAACGTAAGTTGATCTGTTTTCTAATTCTTTTGATCGTGATCGAGGTTATGTGCGAAAAATATTGAAATCTGAATTTAAACCAAAGTTTTATAAAACAAGGTTATGTTCGATAACCACTTCTGAATTTCTCTTCTTTGTGAATATGCCAATGAAAACATTTATCAAAATTAGTGAATTTTGAGAACATTTTCATATCGGCTATAAGCCCTAAATATAAGTGAACTGAAATGCACGGTGTTTGAAATAAATAAAATTTATTGTACCATGGATTGGTGAATAGTTGATTGATGAGGAATACTACAACAATGGATAAGGTTAACTAGAAGCTATACGCTTTGCTAATTTTGGGGCTAACACCAAAAGTTACGGTCAGGTGTTAGCCAAGGATGCTGTTGTGGCATATGGGGTGGGCATGACCAAGTAGAAACAATTCCATCTTAGTTTCTACAACGACAGTGATGTGTATACCAACCTTTTAATGAACTTTTGAGTGCTGTTTAAGATAATCGTTAAGATCTGATTGTGAAAATTTATTTGTAACTGATTGGAATATAAGCGCAGAACCTACAAGCCGGGCTGAACAAAATTCAGATCATTTTGGAAGAAAATATTGACATCTTATTTTCTTGCTGCTTAATCCAACCATACGGTAACAAAATGGCGCCCAACGAAGAACGAGTCTGTGATTGCAACTCAACAGAATTGTAACCACATGCTCTGGCATACGAAATACATTGAAAGAATTGTTGAAAGATAATGTCGGTTAAATTGTGTGATACTATTGGGTATCTTGTTTATTGAATGCGTGAATGGTGAACAATTGTGCACATTAGTCTATTGTTTCATTTTTATAGCTATTTTTGAACGATTGGGTATACACATCTATGACTGCAAAGTTGGAAAATACGGGCATCTCATATACTGATATATGCGGTTATGTATTGTGCGCGGACTTTCGGGCTTATGGGATTTTCGTAGTATTAATCCTAAATGTTGGCTGATACGCAATGGTATTTGGTAGTTGATATTTTCGAGTGTTCTACATGCGGGATTAGATCACTGTCGTTTAAATATTGTTGACTTTATCCATTAGTTAGTATTCCTCAAACAAATATAATTGAAAAGAATTTGAAAAGAACTTTAAATAAAATTGTACGTTTTGAATTGAATTTGGTGACTGAGAATTTGAAGGCTTTGTTTTGGTAGTAGCTTTTGCACTTGGTTGTACATATAGTAGAGGAGGCTAATGAGTTCATCGCGTCCGACTACAAGGCTGTTTTCAAAGGCTGTTGGACAATTGCAAGAACAGGCAAGTCCTAGTACTCCTCGTCCTAGTGTTGAGTCTGGCGACAGTGCATCATCATTTCTAGGTTTTTCCAGTGCAGAAAATACGCAAATCTTCTGTGAATTACAACACGAAGGCGAAGAACAGAATAATTTAACAGCAAGGACAGACAACGCGCATATCATGGCTGAAGGCGGTAACAATGTGGTTGACAGGACTCAAGTTCCATCGGAGATTTCACCAGAGGCCGAAGCCAGATTAGTGGCTAGATTAACCGAATCGTTATCTCAACTCTTTGAAGCTAGACTTCCAGCATTTCCACAGGACCTTCCACCAAGATCATCAAGGGGTAGGCGTCCGTATAGGGGTAATAATCGCAGATACAACAACAGCAACGCGTCGGTGTCGTCAGTTCCATTGGAACCACCAATGATCCCTAATCGAGAACCACCAGTCGAAATGGAAGATCATCGTTCATCCAGTAATATGCAGGACATTAATGAAGTCCTACAGCAACTGCAATTAAATAATACCAATGAATCCTTTAAACGACTTGAAATGCATCGATGGAATTTGCAATTTACAGGGGATGGAACAGGGTTACACATAGATGAGTTCCTTAAACGAGTAGAATACATTGCCATCTCACAGAACTATACATTCAACGAAGTTGCTCGGAATTTATATATGTTTTTAAAAGGTGTAGCGGCATCATGGTACTTTCAATGGATTCCTAAGAATCCAAATGCATCATGGAGCAGAATGAAGAAAGCCATGGAGGATCATTTTCGTACGGCCGAGACAGACTGTGATTTAGAACACCAGCTTATGAATCGAGTACAACGTCCCAACGAAACATTTGATCAATTTTATAACGCTTTGGCGGAAGTGAATTGCCGGATGCAAAATGAAAGGTCAGATAGAGACTTGATTGAAATCATGAAAAGAAATGCGTGTAGCAAATTGACGATCTTTATACACTCCTCAATGACCACAAGCTTACCTGAATTTCTGAAACAATGTCGTCGAGCGGAAAAGGCCGTTATGAAAATTGAGTCACAACGGAGAAACATTTATAAGCCTCGAGTGAATGAAATAGATTTTGTCGATGAAGTCCTGGGTACCTGCGAGGAAGAAGAAGAACATGTCGAAGCATTGACTAGCGGACCTGGTAAAATCACACGATATACCCCGGACCATTCTCAACTTACCTGTTTTGATTGCAAAGAAATAGGACACATCGCAGTCAACTGTATGCAAAAATCCAACCGGATATTTTGCTATAGATGCGGTTTAGACGACTACGTTGTGTCAAACTGCCCAAATTGCCAAGGAAAAAACTGGAAGAGGAGCGGAGCGACCGGGAGCCCCGCAAACTAATCTTTTTACCCGGATATACAACTTCAGTTAATAAAAATTCTTTTGATAAAAACTTGTTTAGTAAAAATTCACAGACTATAACCAAATCTATTCCTAGCGCAGACGTAAGTAGCATCCCATCGCAATTTCACCAATCATTTAACGACAGATGGAGAAAATATCATGAGGCAAGGGAACGTATTTTTGACAATACAGCTGAAATTGAAAATCATGTCCAGATTTCTCCGCGGATTATAAGAACACGCAACCGACATAGAGAATTAAGGTTGGAACATCGTCAGGTAGAAAGGGTGTTGTTGGCTGAAGAAATTGGGGGAAATGATTTGAGACCATTTGCTGACGTCGAAATATTTGGTGAGACTGTAAAGGGATTGCTAGATAGTGGAGCGAGTGTCACTGTATTAGGAGCTGGATCTCTACAATTCCTGGAGAATCATAAAATTGATTTTGATAACTTTAAGTCGTCAATAAAGACAGCTGGAGGAACACCTGTTGTGGTCATTGGCAAACTGGTCGCACCTATCACATGGAAAGGAGAAACAAAGGATATTACCATCTATGTAGCGCCTGGTCTTCATCAAGAGTTATACTTGGGATTCAATTTTTGGAAACTTTTTGGCCTAGATGTGGGGTTAGTCTCAGCAATTCAGGATATACAGCCTGAGTCGGATCCGAATTCTCACATGCTCACAAGAACTCAGAAACATCGACTAGAGGAAGTCATACAACTGTTCCCGTCTTTTGCTAAGCTCGGTCTCGGGAGAACACATCTGCTCGAACACAAAATCGACACAGGGTCAGCCCTACCGATCAAACGTCGTCACTACCCGATCTCCCCAGCGAAAGAGGCCCTTTTGTTTGCTGAGTTGGACCGCATGCTGCATCTTGGAGTCATTGAGCCATGTCAGAGTCCTTGGTCTTCTCCAGTGGCTACAGTGGTGAAGCCTGGGAAGACTCGCGTGTGCATCGACAGTCGTGGTCTCAATGCCGTCACGGTGAAGGATGCGTATCCGATTCCGCACATAGAAGGGCTCCTGATGCGTCTTTCGGATACGTGGTATATTTCTGCCATTGATCTGAAGGATGCATTTTGGCAAATTCCGCTCGAGAGATCGAGTAGGGAAAAGACCGCATTCACTGTAGCTGGTAGACCGTTGTACCAGTATACGGTCATGCCGTTTGGTCTCTGTAATGCCCCACAGACGATGATGCGCTTGATGGATGTTGTGATTCCGGCTCGATTAAGGGAAAGAGTCTTCGTTTACCTCGACGATCTGTTGGTGTTCTCAGGATCTTTTGAGGAACACATGAAACTTTTAGAGGAAGTGGGCGGCTACATAAAAAAGAGCGGACTCACAATAAATGTTGAAAAATCAAGATTCTGTGTAAAAGAGGTAAATTATCTTGGGTTCTTGATTGGAAACGGAGGAATACGCACCACCGATGAAAAAGTTGCTTGTATAAGACAATTTAGCGATCCACGTAGTGTCCGGGAGGTAAGAAGATTTCTGGGAATGGCCGGATACTATCAGAAATTTGTTAAGAACTACTCAACATTAGCCGCTCCATTGTCCGACCTTATCAAGAAATCAAATAAAAAATTTGTATGTACAGAAGCGGCTAAAAGCGCGATGGAACAGCTAAAGTTGGCGCTCTCTACAACACCAGTCTTGGTACACCCAAACTACAGCAAGCCATTTATTGTCCAGTGTGATGCATCCTGCACTGGAATTGGAGCAGTCTTGTGTCAGGCAGATGAGGACGGAGCAGAGAGACCCATATTCTACTACTCGATGAAATTGAACAAAGCACAAAGGAATTACTCAGTGACCGAGCTTGAGTGTCTGGCAGCTGTAGAGGCGGTGAAAAAGTTTCGACCGTACCTGGAAATGCAACCTTTCAAGATCATCACTGACCACGCTAGCCTACGATGGTTAATGAACCAGAGAGACCTATCGGGCCGGCTAGCTAGATGGAGCTTGTCGCTGGCGGGGTATGATTTTGAGATCGAGCATCGAAAGGGGTCAGAGAATGTGGTGCCAGATGCTCTCTCTCGGTCATTTTCAGAACATGTTTCGGCATTGGATCTGTGTGTGATAGATGTGGATCTCGATGCTCCTGAATTTGAAGCGAATGACTACAGAGATCTCCGAGACCAGTGTGAGGCCAACAAGGATACTCTGCCAGATATCAAGGTATCACAGAATTTAGTCTACAGGAGAACTGATTTTCCATCCGGATCTGAGTCGGTGGACACATCAATTTGGAAATTGTGGATACCTAGCGAACTGACGGAATCATTAATTGCTGGAGCTCATAACCCGCCACAAGCGGCCCATGGTGGTATAACTAAAACCCTAAGTCGCCTTCGAGAGAAATATTACTGGCCTAATATGCCTATACAGGTGCGTGAGTATATACGCCGATGCGAAATTTGCAAAATGTCAAAAGCGCCCAACTATATAACAAGACCTCCGATGGGCAATGAGACGATAGTGGAAAGGCCATTCCAGAAAATGTATGTAGATCTCCTCGGACCTTATCCACGCTCCAAGAAAGGCCATACGAACATCTTTATAGCTCTTGATCATTTCAGCAAATTCGTGTTCCTGCAGCCCTTGCGAAAAGCGGATGCAACCAGCATTATACAATTTTTGGAAAATCAGATTTTTGCAATTTTCGGTGTGCCAGAACTTATACACAGCGACAACGGCAAACAGTTTGTCAGCAAGGAGTTTGCTGAAATGACCAAATCATATTCAATAAGACACATGTTTAACGCATCATATGCTCCGCAGAGTAATGCCTCCGAACGCGTTAATCGCACAGTTTTGGCAGCTATTCGCTCCTATATAAAAGGTGACCAAACGGACTGGGATGACAATTTGGTGGCGATAGGAACATCTTTGCGAAGCTCAGTACACTCAGCTATAGGTATGTCTCCCTATTACGCGCTGTTCGGCAGGCATATGATCGTTCACGGATCTGCGTACCAGGTACTTAAAAAACTGAATATGATTAATGACACTGAACTCCAAGTAATACCAACAGCTGATAAAATGAAGATGATTGATCATACCATTGTTAAAAATTTGCACAAGGCATATGACAAATCAGCCCGGATTTACAATCTCAGGAGCCAACGACAACCTCGATTTAAACCAGGTGATGAAGTATTCAGACGTAACTTCCAGCTTAGCGATTTCGGTAAACTGTTTAACGCGAAGCTGGCTCCGAAGTATATCAAAGCTCGTGTGCATTCTCTAGTTGGTAATAATTTGTACAAGTTGACAAATCTGCAAGACAAAATACTAGGCGTTTTCCACGCAAAAGATTTGCGCGTGTGAGTAATATGCCCGGCTAGAAACAAGGCGAGATGTGGGTCGAGCCACACGTGGGCAATACGAAATACGGCCAAACTATTCCCAAACCAATTGTCTTCTCGGAGTTCGTCAATTGCCTTGGTGTTGTTACGTTACCAGATGAGTATTCCATCCCTGGCAAACGAAATGTCATAATGCTTTATTATTATATCAACATCACTGTCGTTGCGGAAAAAGAAGGAATGTTGAAACGAAAAACAAAAAAAAAGGGAGGAGCTTATTAACGAAATGAACGATGTATAACTGTACCTCTTACAACCACACTGGAGCTGTAATTCATTTAATCTTTACATTCTTTCATTCTCTAGTGTGGGTATCATAGAAACCAAATTCATGTGATGCTTTCATTTCTAATTGTCTATCATCGCAAGCAGTCGTTCAGGTAAGGGTAAATAGTTAAAACTTATGGTAAGTGAGATAATTAATTCCTGATGATACCCAGGCTTCGACACAAATCTTTGGGACTACAAAGGAGGCAAGAGGACACTGGTGATCGCCGCGAGGAAAGCATTCATTCCTCCAGACCACAAAATTCCTGGCAAGTAAAGGGCGTTCCCATTTGAACACCCTAATAACCAGCTGCATCTCACCACCATCTCACCATTATCTTTTCTTTGGAACATATTGTTGCGCAAACACACTCCAGTTGGCCAGAATAACAACGAGTGTAGAATCGCCAAAGTTTTGAATGTTCCTGAGGTGTCCAGTGGCAACAGTGGTGGATTGAATTTGGCTGCATGGTGCCATTGGAATTGGGTGTCTCTAAGCGGGAGTTGCAAGTGACAAAATAAGCAACACGTGATAAAGCGGCATTCCCCTTATTGAAATTGTGCCTGATCTTGGAGGCTGTTGGCAAAATAGAGGACCTGTCTCTGGCGAGAACCACTTCTGCATTTATTACAACTAAGTCTAAGACAAATTAAAATCTGTCAAATAAGTCTAAGTATATTTCATATATTTAATAAATTTAGTAAATTTAATAAGTAGCCTACCTATATATATAGATATATAAGTATACTGAATTACATATTAGTATAATTCATTGGCATAAACATTTAAATAATCATTATATACCTGTATTAATAATCTTCTCTATTTTTAACAGACCGATCACACGATTTTAATATCTCTAAAAATCGACATCACAAACATACCAAAATAGAATCCTGCGTCATCGACGATCTTGAGTGCTCAATATCGGACGGACGTGAACATGCATAAATAACTGCAGAACCATAATTAAACTGATCATCGGCTGTCTTCCCATGTGGATGGAAAAACGTAAGTTGATCTGTTTTCTAATTCTTTTGATCGTGATCGAGGTTATGTGCGAAAAATATTGAAATCTGAATTTAAACCAAAGTTTTATAAAACAAGGTTATGTTCGATAACCACTTCTGAATTTCTCTTCTTTGTGAATATGCCAATGAAAACATTTATCAAAATTAGTGAATTTTGAGAACATTTTCATATCGGCTATAAGCCCTAAATATAAGTGAACTGAAATGCACGGTGTTTGAAATAAATAAAATTTATTGTACCATGGATTGGTGAATAGTTGATTGATGAGGAATACTACAACAATGGATAAGGTTAACTAGAAGCTATACGCTTTGCTAATTTTGGGGCTAACACCAAAAGTTACGGTCAGGTGTTAGCCAAGGATGCTGTTGTGGCATATGGGGTGGGCATGACCAAGTAGAAACAATTCCATCTTAGTTTCTACAACGACAGTGATGTGTATACCAACCTTTTAATGAACTTTTGAGTGCTGTTTAAGATAATCGTTAAGATCTGATTGTGAAAATTTATTTGTAACTGATTGGAATATAAGCGCAGAACCTACAAGCCGGGCTGAACAAAATTCAGATCATTTTGGAAGAAAATATTGACATCTTATTTTCTTGCTGCTTAATCCAACCATACGGTAACAGATGTTGGACCCAAAAAGAGAGGTGTCGAGTACATTATTCGCCTACCACAATGATAATGTCGCACTGTGCTCATATGTGCCAAAAAAAAGCAGTGGTTCTCATATCTACGGAACGTTATAATTCTGACTCTTCAAAACCAGCAAAGAAGCCGTTCCAAATATTAGACTACAACATCTATAAAGCAGGAGTGGACACCATGGACCAGATGGTTGGTGGCTACACCTGCAAACGGGCCAGAAAGCGATGGCCTTTGGCCATGTTTTGTAATATGCTGGATGTTGCGGGATTGGCTGCTTTTGTCATAAATGACAAACTGGGGCATGTAAAGAGGACTGAGAGAAGACGAATGTTCCTTATGGAATTGGCCGAACAGCTCGTGCTCCCACCCTTGGAACAAAGAGCCGAAAATCCACAAGCAAGAGCCATGCAACCTGTGAAACAATCCATGGCGTTATTCGGTATAAAGGTAAGCATTTCATTTCTTCATTCATTCATTGAATTCAAATTCTAAATCAATTTTTCAACTTTGTTTTTTTGTAGGTAGCTTCAGGCCCGCCCATTGATGACCAACCACTCCATGCCGCATCCTTTTCCAGAAGACCATCATGCTCGCTGTGCTTTAAGTTAGACTTAAGTAAAGAACAAAAGAATTTAATATTTGAAATTGATCAACCTAAATAGATAATAAAAATAAAATATCTATAAAACTAAAAACATTAAGTTAAATAAAAAGAAACAAAATTTTTACTTAATTCGTCAACTAATTTATTGATTAATAAAACGTAATTACGAGTAGAATTATGACTGATTAAAGACCTCTTTGTTGCTTCTTATTTTTAAATAAATTAATTTAATATAAAAGAATAATAAATAAATGATTTAACGAATTATTCAATTCCCACCAATTTAGCAATTTATTGCGTTTGCGTACAAAATAATTTGTCTAAGTGTATTATAGTGTTAAAATATGTCTAAACCAATAAAATCTATGTTATATTTGTTAAATGAAATAATCATGCATTAATGTTTAAATTGAAAGGCTGAAGATGTAACGGGTATTTGAAGTTAGGTGAATTCAAGTTTCGGGTATTAACCTAGAACTCAGAGGCGAAGTTGATACCATGGATGACTGCAAAAGTCATACAGGGGTGGGCCGCCTGAAGGACATATCATCCGGATCCTCTCCGAACTGCAAATCCCGGTGTCATAATGTATTTCAAAGATTTCGATGAACGTCCATATCCCTAACCTTTATTTCCAGTCATTTCCTGTCTCCCTATATCCTTTGTTTCCAGTGTAGTTTAGTGTTTCGCTCTAATTCGTTTTTTTTTGATGGCAAGAGAAATTAATGTAAACAACCTAGTGGAAGAAGAACTCCTCATTTCGGTCGAGTTGAGCCGCAGCTGACACCATCGTGCCACTTCCGCGACCGTTACTTAAAAGGGTAGTTACAAACTTTAATTAGTTAACGTATTTTTAAATAATCTACGGAAATAAAAAAGTTTGGCTTCTAAACTTAAGCCGTATTAAAATGGCTGGTTAATTCATGTGGTTTTAACCAATTTAATCTCCTCGTCAAACTAATTGTATTTAATATGGCTGGAATCTCAACATTTATATGGTTCAAAGTACTATGATTGTGAACCTCTGCATACCGCTTTATTCCATTTTTCACGGAAGGTACCTTCAAGTATCGATGTAAAGGGTTTTTCAACAGAGACCCTACAAAAGTAAATCGATAGGTACAGCAAACGACGCCATATTTTTTCCCGCTCTTTTGACATTTCTCTTCAGTAAGGTTTGCCATTCCATCATGGAAAGATATACGAGACAACAACGAGTCGAAATTATTAAAATTTACTACCGAAATTTGGAGTCAGTGGCCTCAACTTTAAGAGCGCTACGTCCTACCAGATCAACAATTGAGCGTCTAGTGGAAAAATTTGAATCCACAGGCACAGTACAAAATGTTCCCGTGCCAGTGAGACAAAAAAGTGCCCGTTGTGTCGAGAATATTGCTGCCGCTGATGCTTCAGTTCAAGAAAGCCCAAATGTGTCTCTAACACGTCGTTCTCAAGCGTTGGACATCTCTGTGACGTCGTTGTGGCGAATTTTGCGAAAAGATCTTGGCCTACATCCTTACAAGATCAAATTGACGCAAGAACTGAAGCCCCTTGACCACCATAAGCGTCGTATGTTCGTGAATTTGGCTGAGCAACAACTTGAAACTGATTCGGATTTTCATCGGAAAATCATCTTCAGCGATGAGGCTCATTTCTGGCTGAATGGCTTCGGCAATAAGCAAAATATGCGATTAGAGAAGGATTCCGGATTAGACCATATCCGGATTATCGAAGTTTTACTGTATATATTTCTCTTTAAGAGCGCTATCTTCAGCGATGAGGCTCATTTCTGGCTGAATGGCTTCGTCAGTAAGCAAAATATGCGTTACTGGTCAGACAGCAATCCACACGTAATCCATGAGTCATCACTGCATCCCGAAAAATTACATCCCGTACTTCTTCTGTGATGATCAAGACCGGCACATTACTGTGAATGGTAAGCATTTCATTTCGTCATTCAATGATAACCGCATATTTTTGGCCCCAATTGGATAATATGGATTTGGAGGACATGGGGTTCCAACAGGACGGCGCCACCAGCCACACAGCGAATGCCATAATCAATTTATTGGAAACCAAGTTTGGTGAACGTGTTATCTCACGAAATGCCCCAGTCGATTGGCCGCCTCGATCGTGCGATTTGACGCCGTTAGATTATTTCCTATGGGGCTACGTCAAGTCTATGGTCTATGCCAACAAACCAGCGACGATAGATAAACTTCGTACGAATATTGAACGTGAAATTGCAGCAGTATAGGCCGATTTATGCTAGAAAACCGTCGAAAATTGGGTTCAGCGTCTGGACTTCTGCAAGCTTTCCCGTGCTGGCCATGCAAAATAAATCGAGTTCCATACATAATGGCATCGAACGTACTTTCACAGGATTAAAGAATTTCATTGGTATCTAAAGCCGGTTTTGTTTTATTTAAAAAAAAACCTTTTGTAGCGCTCTTATTGAAAACCCCGTTATATCTGAATTTCTGGCATACCAATGAGCCTTAACTATATTTCTTAGAACTTTGTTTTGGAACTTTTGTATAGTATTTAGTGTGGTATTGTCTGCACATCCCCATAGTTGAATCCCGTAGGTCCCGAAAGGTTTCAATATCTGCTTATATATCAATAATTTATTGAGGATAGAGAGGTTTGAATTTCTTCCTAAGATCCAATCTATTTTTCTATATTTTATTTCGAACTCACCCTTTTTTGTTTTGACGTGTTCTTTCCCGTGAAGTTTGACTTCTAAAGTCGCTGAATTATCGAAAGGTATTTAACGATCATCCATATATATTTGGAATGTAGTTTATTTGTTTATATATATATAATTTTAACTTGTTTTCCGCCTGGGCCATTTTCAATGAAACGAATGAAACACCTCTTTACGCTTTCAAGGTAAAATTAAGTCTGAATCTTTATTAAAGTATTAAATGCTTTAGAGCTGGTTGAGTGATGTACAATTGTTTTGTTTATCCATGTGCAACTTAATCTAGTTAGCGTCGATCGTATCGAATCGTGCCACGTATGCTGGTTGAGTGATGTACAATTGTTTTGTTTATCCATGTGCAACTTAATCTAGTTGGCGTCGATCGTATCGAATCGTGCCACGTATGCCATCATCTAGTGCATGTGTAATGTTCTGCGGTTGGCGACCTTTCCTAATGTTTATGGTTACAATGTTCTACATCTTACATCTACACTTAACGTTAACTGGGGTGTTGGCTACTAAGTGAAATTGGAGTATTGGGTGAGTATGTTCCTCAGTTAAAGTTGTACAAAGGGAAGGGGGTTTTTCTTAACATGTTTATTTATTACAGGTTGGATTTGAGATGGAGTGGGGAACTTTGATGGAAATAGGGTGTGGTTATTACGGATCGAATGGCATCCTATTACTGGGTGTTGGCTTTGCCATAACTCCCCCGGACGAAGATCTTTGCCCGTATTCTGAAGGAATGGGGGACAAAGAAATCACAGTTTTATTAACAGTCCCTCTTGATTTCAAGCGGGTATAAAGATAAGTTATTACTATTACAATTACCGTTGTCATTATTATATACATTACAATACTGGTTGTTCTCTGTTCCACTTTTAGCTCGTCAATATGTTCCAAATTCTTTACATGGTGGAACATCAGCTCCTGAAGGAAGATGTCTCTCTCTTCCGTTACATTTATGTGATTTAATGGGTTAGGTAAGATGATATGTTCTTCGTATAAGCTTTTGTCATACCACTTTCCCCTTATCTTTATTTTACAATTTTCGATTCTTATTAAGTAATTTCCCATTAACGATGCGGGTATTTGGTTACAACTTTGCTCAATCTTTTCATTTAACACATTAATGGCAAATATTGTCTGAGCACCTACTTCAATTACACCTTCTCTATTGTTTCTTTTGTAGGGGCAATGCATCTTATTTTCACTAAATATATTTTCTACACGGTTGTCTTTTACCATCATTAGTTTACTAGTCTCGATTACATTATAATAAATTATCTTATTATTTGTTAGATACTCCTTATCTTCTAAGTTAATTTCCATTCAGTTTTTGCTTGGAACAGGTTGAATAAATAATTTCCGGTATTTTTCCGTGGACATAATAGGGATGCGGATTATGAGAATAATATTGCGGCCCGATGTTGCTACGGTCAATCTTACATCTTTAAGTTGTTCACAAGTTACATTACTCCGTTGAATCTCCTCATCTGTTAGGATATTACGGCTTAATAAACCAAGACTGGATGTAAACATAATGCTGTCGACGTTATCTAAAATTTTTTCCAGATGCGTCAAAAGGGTATCTAATCTGCTCTAGCTTTGTTTCCCTCCCTTGCTGGACCGATGCGTTCTTCATTTCCAACTACTGATTAATTACCTTCTTCATTTGAGAGTTGTAGAGTGTTGTCAACCTGTCTAGTTGTTCGTCGTATTGTTTGTTTATCTGAATCTGATTATTGCTTTGAATTATCTTGTTGTGGGTATTCATCTCGAGTACTTTTAATTTATTTTCTATTTCCGTTCTGTCATTATCATCCATTGTTCCATACAAAAATTTGAGTCCCGTACCCAAAATATTCAAAAGTCCTCTTTTTTCGCGTTTGTGTGGGACCAGGGTCCGAAGCTACATTCGAATCTGATGATCCAGATATGGATTTCCATAGGCGGCTACCTCTTTTTCGATGTCGTCTACGAAATTTTCATATTTCGTCACGTTAAATATGTGAAGGACATTGTCGTATCCTATAATAAGTTCCCTCTGTCCGAGTAAGGTAAAATCATTTCCATGGTTTAAATTAGTCATTTCTAGCTTCTGCGCCAGTACTGGGCTGATTACCAGCAATGTGATCGTCATCCACCAACACATCCGTAGACCAGAAATAATTTTTTGCGTTAGGAGTTGATCTTTATAAATTCTCAAAGGTCTATTCCTAGTCATGTAACGTCTGTTGTCGATCGGTTCCACGTTGGTTCTTTCCTGACGCGCATATATTTTCTGTGCATTCGGAATTTTCCTGAATTCCGGATTGACCTCTGCGTCATTTCTGTTCCTGTTCCTATATTCTAGTGTTCTTTCCTTAGCCCCCTCAATCCGTCTATAAACATCCTGTAAGTCAATCTTATTCCCTGCAAAATGAACGTCTATGGGCTTCCTTTGCGTAGTAAGGTGAATGGTATTTTTGAAAGCGTAATTTGCCTGGACAACTAGGTCAATATTATAAGCAATGTCATCCTCTTCTTCCCGTTTCCTAAAAATTCGAATATTCTCATTCAAACTGCTGTGAAATCTCTCGATGTCGGAGTTTCCCGTATGTCTATTCGGAGTTGTCAGATGCAACT
Organism: Phaonia tiefii; assembly: GCA_963931995.1. Classification (NCBI taxonomy): domain Eukaryota; kingdom Metazoa; phylum Arthropoda; class Insecta; order Diptera; family Muscidae; genus Phaonia; species Phaonia tiefii. The sequence continues at coordinate 217,180,111 of OZ008369.1, forward strand.
CGATATTTTTGTTCTCCAGGAAATCCTTAAATACTGCCGTCGTTAATGCGGTTTCATTGTCGGTTATTAACAACATCGGGGCCTTCATTGAGTTGAAGGCAATCTTAAAGGCTCTTTCTTATCAAACACAAGGGCGTCCTTTCCTCTATTTCTTGCACGAATGCATACTGTTGAAACAGTGCTATAATTTGCAACAGCACTGCTTAATATTGAGTGAAATATTGGTTGTTCATACATTCGTATGTAAATAAATAACATAGCGGAATACAAGGTATTGCATATTCGCTTTTGTTATGCTATTTGTTTACTTTGAAAAGGTAGCTGCTGACCCTTCAAGCGGCAGCAATGCAGATTTTTGATCATTGTGTCTTTTAAATTCAAAGTGCGCGCAACTCTTCCTCCCGTGACTTAGTGAAATTTACAAAAAGTAAAAGTGTTAAAAGTTAAAATAAAAGCTATACAAACATTGTTACACAAAAACACTTTAATATTGAACTATGATGCAAAGAACAATAATACAAATTGAAACATTGGAATAAAATTGTGAAGTTAAAACGTAATCTTCTCATTTTTGATCTTTGATTTGTGATCTTCTCAGTTAAAAGGCTTAGATCCTAAACATTGGTCCTACGAACCGGATACGGTTTTTTAAATAATTAAAAAACAATTACAAAAGTGAACATCAAAAACATACATTTGTTAACGAAACACAACAAACAATAACAAACATTTTAAAAATAACATCAAAAAATATTGCAAAAAGTTTACAATTTTTGAAAGAGTGAAACGGTAAAGCGCCCGTTTGGAATTTACATAAAGGAAAAGTTTGTTGAAATCCGCAGCACATAAATACCGCTGCAACAGATCCCAAAGAGGCATCAACAGCAGCAACAACAACAACGTCATCAGAATAAGCGAATTACCCAAGACGCCACCAACGACATCGACACAGCAACGTCTGGACAACCACAACAAGGGAAGAGCGAGACACAGGAAAGCAAGTACATACCAGCAACAGAAAAAAAAGGTACAGAAACAAACAAACTCACGACAAAGGAAAAAAATCAGTAAGTACCAATATATTAAAGCACGCAAACACAAGCAAAGAAAAAAAAGGGTGATGAAGTAAGAAATTTTATGGCGCATATGGACTACAAAAATATGCTTTAATGCTCACATTACCCTGTACTGATTTTCTCGTCGTTACGTGCATTCGTCTGAAGAGTTGCTATATACATACATATACATATGCAAAGGACGGACATTTTGGAACATATATAAGCATATATACATATTTCGAAATTTTCTGGAGTTTGTTGACCCGCCAATGTACATAAATTCAGTAATTGTGACTCGTTAATTGGAAAATTTTTACACTGGAGCACAAAAATTGCTGTCCGTTTTTGAGAAAAATTCTAAACCCGAAAATTTTTTGTCGGCTAAGTAAAAATTTTCGACACACACATTTTGGAAAATTTTTACACTGGAGAACAAAATTCCTGTACGTTTTTGAGAAAAATTCTAAACCTGAAAATTTTTTGATAATTTTTTGGCGGCTAAATAAAAATTTTCGACACACACATTTGGAAAATTTTTACAGTGGAGAACAAAATTCCTGTACGTTTTTGAGAAAAATTCTAAACCTGAAAATTTTTTTGATAATTTTTTTTTGGCGGCTAAGTAAAAATTTTCGACACACACATTTGGAAAATTTTTACACTGCAGCACAAAATTCCTGTCCGGTTTTTGAGAAAAAATTCTAAACCTGAAAATTTTTTGATAATTTTTTTGGCGGCTAAGTAAAAATTTTCGACACACACATTTGGAAAATTTTTACACTGAAGCACAAAATTGCTGTCCGTTTTTGAGAAAAATTCTAAACCCGAAAATTTTTTGATAATTTTTTGGCGGCTAAATAAAAATTTTCGACACACACATTTGGAAAATTTTTACACTGGAGAACAAAATTCCTGTACGTTTTTGAGAAAAATTCTAAACCTGAAAATTTTTTTGATAATTTTTTTTTGGCGGCTAAGTAAAAATTTTCGACACACACATTTGGAAAATTTTTACACTGCAGCACAAAATTCCTGTCCGGTTTTTGAGAAAAAATTCTAAATCTGAAAATTTTTTGATAATTTTTTTGGCGGCTAAGTAAAAATTTTCGACACACACATTTGGAAAATTTTTACACTGAAGCACAAAATTACTGTCCGTTTTTGAGAAAAATTCTAAACCGGAAAATTTTTTAGCGGCTAAATAAAAATTTTCGACACACACATTTAGAAAATTTTTACACTGGAGCACAAAATTGCTGTCCGTTTTTGAGAAAAATTCTAAACCTGGAAATTTTTTGATAATTTTTTGGCGGCTAAATAAAAATTTTCGACACACATATTTGGAAAATTTTTACACTGGAGCACAAAATTGCTGTCCGTTTTTGAGAAAAATTCTAAACCTGAAAATTTTTTGATAATTTTTTTGGCGGCTAAGTAAAAACTTTCGACACACACATTTGTAAAATTTGTACACTGGAGCACAAAATTGCTGTCCGTTTTTGAGAAAAATTCTAAATCTGAAAATTTTTTGATAATTTTTTTGGCGGCTAAGTAAAAATTTTCGACACACACATTTGGAAAATTTTTACACTGGAGCACAAAATTGCTGTCCGTTTTTGAGAAAAATTCTAAACCTGGAAATTTTTTGATAATTTTTTGGCGGCTAAATAAAAATTTTCGACACACACATTTGGAAAATTTTTACACTGGAGCACAAAATTGCTGTCCGTTTTTGAGAAAAATTCTAAACCTGAAAATTTTTTGATAATTTTTTGGCGGCTAAATAAAAATTTTCGACACACACATTTGGAAAATTTTTACACTGGAGCACAAAATTGCTGTCCGTTTTTGAGAAAAATTCTAAACCTGAAAATTTTTTGATAATTTGTTTGGCGGCTAAGTAAAAACTTTCGACACACACATTTGGAAAATTTGTACACTGGAGCACAAAATTGTTTGTCCGTTTTTGAAAAAAATTCTAAACCTGAAAATTTTTTGATAATTTTTTTGGCGGCTAAGTAAAAATTTTCGACACACACATTTGGAAAATTTTTACACTGAAGCACAAAAGCGCTGTCCGTTTTTGAGAAAAATTCTAAACCTGAAAATTTTTTGATAATTTTTTGGCGGCTAAGTAAAAATTTTCGACACATAAATTGGAAAAAATTTTGCACTGGAGCACAAAATTCCTACTTTTTTGAGGAAAATTCTACACCAGAAAATTTTTTGGTAATTTTTTGGCGGCTAAGTGAAGTTTTTCGGCACATACATTTGGAAAATTTCTACACTGGAGGAAAAATTGCTGTGATTTTGGAAAACTCGAAAGAGGATTGACACTTTTTGGCGACGAAATAAAATTCTTTTTTCCACAACATTCGGAAATTTTTTACTCTGAGAAAGAATTCCTGTGATTTTTGGAGAACTCGGAAACTTTTTGAGAATTGTTGGCATCTGAAGAGAAAATTTTCGATACATACATACATTTGAAAATTTTCAATAACATTTTGGAAAGTCTTTTGCACAAAGGAGAAAATTGCTTGATTACCAAGAAACTCGAAATTTTTTTTTCCTCCTCCTCAACTATCGAACCGCATTTGGGAAAAATTTTAAACTAGAAGAAAATTTAGAACCTTTCTCGATAAGGTGAATCCCAATCTACAACTGCTGACACGAATTTGAGTAGTTTTTTTCAACCCTTTTTCTGCAACATGTCGAAAATTTTGTCCGACAAATTCGCCAATTGTGTGAATGACCTGAAGGACTTTGAGAAATTAAACTCGGTAACGAGGACCAAGGAGAGTATCCACGCACTCGAAATTCTTCGCGTGGAGTTAGATTCGCTCTGGAGCCAAGTCAAGCGGGCACATCTCGATTGCCGAGACTATGAGCCAAGCGAAGGTGAAAAACCGATTGATAAAACGAAGTTGAGAAGTATTTACACGGACTAATTATAAGGAAATATTATGCGCAATTAATGATGAAATTCAGACACAAAGGTACCGAAAGGCTCAAGAAAAAGAAGAGCGCTTGTCGGTTATGCCACAGAGAATTACAGAATCTGAATTCACCCCAATTTCCCGGTTGCCACCTTGTGACACCAATACTTTTCGCGGGGGATACCAAGAGTGGCCCACTTTCAGGGACTTATTCACGGCAATCTACATAAAAAATCCAAGGCTAAGCAAGGTCGAAAAACTGTTTCATTTAACACAAAAAACTGCGGGAGACGCACGTGAAACAATTAACCATGTTCCGTTGACTAACGATGGTTTCGATATAGCTTGGGGAAATTTAGTTACCAGATATGAGAACAAGCGAATGCAAGTAAATGAGCAGTTAAAGGGCCTTTTTCATCTGCCACAGGTTTCCCTTGATTCTGCTGCCTCAATTCAAAAGTTGCAGCGCACTGTGAACAGTTGCACACAAACCCTAGCCACATTAAATATAAATACTAAAGATTGGGACCCAATATTAGTATACCTCAGCTCGACAAAGCTACCTAGAAACTTCCTGGAGGAATTCGAAAATTCTCTGGAAGATTGCGCTACAATTCCAACCTGGGCCGAATTTGACACGTTTTTGACACACAAATTCAAGACCCTCGAATCTGTTGGGAACATTAAACCTGTAGTTGCGAAGAACAATCAGCCTCGATCTGATTTCGGAAAAAAGGAAAAACAAGTTCATTCCTTTCAAACAAATCTTGCTCAAGACACTACAGAGATGAAGTGTCGTCAAACCTTCAAGACACGAAATGAACCCCGTACAAAAAATGACTCAAGCTGTCAACTTTGCAAGGAAACTCATTTGATACTCATTTGAGTGTGTTCAAAATTTCTTGCGAAAAATGTCAATGACAGAATTCACATTGTAAAAATTTCGCATCTCTGCTACAACTGTGTCTCTCATCGGAACACAGAGTAAAGGATTGCAAAAGTCGTTTCAGCTGCAGAATATGCAGACAGAAACACCATACTCTACTTCATAAAGGTGATAAACTTCAGTCTAGAAATCGAGATCCAGTAAGAGATGCCGCACGCCCTAGTACCAGTGCTGCAGCTTTAACTACCCTCATACAGTCCACATCGAATCAAGATCCTCCTAGAGTTACTGCCTTGACACTCCAAGAAAGCAGACCCCAACATAATAAAGAAACCTTGCTGTTTACTGCCATTGTCCAAATAGAAACTAGAGGACACAGATATGACGCCCGGGCGATAATTGACCAGGGATCACAAGCAACTTTCATTTCGGAAAAACTAAAAAACCGTTTAAAGCTTCCAACAAGACGACATCTAGTACACGTCACTGGCTTAAATCAAGCTGTATCTGAAACATCTACAAAAGCATGCCTATTCAACATGTGTTCACGCGTGGACCCTAGCTTTGAGTTAGAAGTTTGGGCGCCGATTTTGAAGACCCTTCCTTCGTACTTACCACCGCGAACAATGGATGAATCTCAACTTAGTGAAACTGTTAAACTTGAGCTGGCAGATCCCCGATTTTACGAAAGCCGACCCGTTGACCTGTTGATTGGATTGGATATAGGACCCTTGATATACATATACGTCCTTGCACAAAAAACTGTATTTGGCTTTGAATCGCGGAGGGAGCCGAATTTCACTTTATAACACAATATCGTTAGAGAAAATTCTCACACGTTTTTGGGAAGTGGAGGAGACTCCAAAAAAGATTTTGAGATCAGAGGAAGACACATTATGCGAGGAAAATTACAAAGTCACGACTCGAAGAAACAGTTCTGGAAGATATATTGTGACTCTGCCGTTCAAATCTTGTGAAGAAGTGGGCACTTCCAGAAATATCGCTTTGGCTCAGTTTTATAGAATTTAGAGAAAACTTCAAAGAACACCAGACATCAAAGAACAATATGATCAAGCAATTCTGGAGTATCTCGAGTTGGGTCACATGAGGAAACTCTCACCTCAGGAAATAAATAAGACACCACACTATTATTTACCACATCACGCCGTTATCAAACCAGATAGGGTGACGACAAAACCGAGGGTAGTCTTCAATGCATCCAGCCCTTCATCCAACAAAAAAAGTCTTAACGATATATTACATCCAAGACCCATACGTCAGCAGGACCTTGTATTACAGATACTGAAGTGGAGATTTTTCGAGTACGTGTTTAATGCAGACGTTACTAGAATGTACCGCCAAATTCTGGTCGACTCAACTCAATCAAACTTTCAAAGAATTCTATTCCGAAAAGCGCCTAATGACCCTGTGGAAGATTTTGAGCTTCTTACAGTCACTTTCGGAATAAATTGTGCTCCATTCCTCGCCATTAGGACACTATTTCAACTTGCGGAAGACGTGAAAGGCAAATATCCCCTAGCATCAGACATAATTCGGCAAAATTTGAATGTCGATGATGTCTTAGCCGGTGGTCACACAATCAAGCAGGCAATTGCATCTCGAAGGGAGTTAATTTCGGCCATGGACTCCGCAGGATCTGAGTTGCGAATATGGGCTTCAAATAATCCTCTCGTAATTGAAGATCTTGCTCCAGATATGAGTTTACCTGTAAATTGGTTGGATATTTCAGAAGGATCTACAACGAAGACCCTAGGTATTAGGTGGACTGTCGTAACAGACTCGTTTGCGTTTACTTCACCACCAGTTGAAGAAAAGTTATCACACCAAAAGAGAGGTCCTGTCCTCAATCGCCAAGTTATTTGACCCTTGTGGGTGGTTAGCCCCAATCATTGTAGTCGCAAAACTAATCATGCAACAAGTCTGGCTGGATAAGATAAACTGGGATGACCCATTAAAACCAATAACTCTGATGAACTGGCATAATTTTGTGAAAAATTGCCCTCAAAAAGACTCAATTACAAGTACAAACCATCATGTTCAGTGGAAATACATGGATTTTGTGATGCCTCTGAAAGTGCGTATGCTGCAGCATTGTATGTCCGCATCGAGGATACTAATGGTGCAACAAATACGTTTCTGTTAGCCGCAAAAACCTGTGTCGCCCCTATCAAACAAATATCTTTACCGAGACTCGAATTGTGCGGAGCTGTCCTAGTGTCGGAGTTAGCGGCAGTCATAATACCAAATCTCTACTTTTTCAACACATTTTTGGACAGACTCTACAATTGTTCTGGCGTGGCTTAATAAACCACCATGCTCATGGAGTACCTTTGTCGGAAACAGAATATCAAACATTCTAGAGAATGTTGGACACGACAAATGGCGACACGTTGACTCAGAGTGCAACCCAGCTGATGTGGCAAGTCGAGGATGCTCTCCAACGGATCTTAACGAACATTCTTTGTGGTGGCATGGCCCTCAGTGGCTAAAATTGCCAAGAACTCGGTGGCCAACAAGCGAAATATTAGATGACACAAGCTTAGAGGCAAAAGCAGTTAAAGTGTTTGCCACAACGACATTTGAAGACCCATTACTCAGATTTTCTTCATTGTCTCGCGCCTATAGAGTTTTAAGTCGTGTTCAACTCAGAATATCATCTCTGGAGATAACTTCGGAGGAGATCCAGGATCTTAAGATACGGCTTCTCGTTTTGACCCAAAAACATTATTTCGCAACTGAATATCATTCCTTGCAACGGAAAACCCGACTGCTCCCGAATAGTCATTTGTTATCATTAAACCCTTTTCTAGACACGAAAGGAGTGGTTAGAGCCAATGGTCGTCTAGTCCAATCACCGGCTCTCACTTATAATGAACGTCATCCAATTCTCCTGCCGTATGATGCTCGAATGACCCAATTACTGGTAGAATTTACGAACAAAATAACTGTTCATGGAGGAAATCAACTCATGACTCGTGTGTTGAGGTCTGAATTCTGGATATTCAGACTAAAGGCCCTTATAAAGAAAGTCATTCACAATTGTCGAACCTGCATACTATTCAAGCAACATACTCAAACGCAAATCATGTCATCACTTCCTCCTGAACGTACTATGTTGCCTAGACCATTTTCAACGACAGGAGTCGACTTTGCGGGGCCCTTCACCATAAAAAACTTTACTGGTCGCGCTTGTCTTCTCACAAAAGGTTATGTTTGCATATTTGTCTGCTTTGGTACGAAGGCCATTCACCTGGAAGCTACAAGCGACTTATCGACCCAGTCTTTCTTGGCGGCTTTCTCCAGATTTATTGGGCGTCGAGGATGCCCAGCTAGGATCTACTCAGATAATGGAACAAACTTCGTTGGGGCGGCAGAAATGCTTTGAAAAGATAGACTCGCCTTTCTCAAGTCTCTTCAATCCACCATAATACACCAGAATGTACATCAGGAACTCGAATGGAAGTTTATACCTCCTGGCGCACCTCATATGGGAGGGTTATGGGAGGCCGGTGTCAAGTCGTTCAAAACGCATCTGAAAAAGTTGATTCCGCGCATGAATAGCTTTCAACAATTTTGTCTCGCATCGAAGCATGCTTAAATTCTAGACCCTTAAGTCCAGCTAGTGATGACCCATCAGATCTTTCCCCACTGACACCAGGACATTTTCTTATCGGTACATCCATACTTGCTCCTGCGGATATCTCAGACGAGGACCCAAATCTTGTCAACAGGTGGAAACGTTTAAGAATAATCTCTCAGCATTTTTGCCATAGATGGAAATCAGAATATCTTAAAGAGCTTCATCGCAGGTATAAATGGAAATACCAACAGGACAACGTCAAGGTCAACGATTTAGTCGTCATCAGGGATGAAAAATTGTCGCCAAATGAGTGGAAAATGGGTCGCATCACTAAAACTTATGCGGGAATTGATAGTAATATTCGTGTAGTAGACATACGGACTTCAAACGGCAACATTAATAGACCCATCACTAAAGTCGTAAAATTATTTTCTGACTGACTAGTTATGTGCATCACAAACCAAAACTAATCAAACAAGAACCAAGTTTCTCATATAATTCTAGTTATGGCAGCCTATCTTCCCCGCCATGATCGATCGGACGATCGCCAAGACCGAAACCGAGAGAGACGCTCTAGGCCAGCTGACTGGCAATATTCTTGTGGGTTGTGCCAGGAAGACCACGCATTAAAAAGTTGCCAGAGATACCGGGAGCTAACACCGAGGGCTCGGTACGAAACTATGGAAAGACGGGGATATTGCAGGAACTGCCTGGCAAGGAGTCACCTGGCTCCCGATTGTCCAACCATTGAAGGGTGTCGCAAGTGTGAAGAACGGCACCACACCTCGTTGCACAACGCTCCCCAGCTGGCAACGTCGCTACTACGGACAGTCAACCGTGAGCCTAGTTTCAGAAGAGCCGCGGTTTTTGTACCCACGGCCATGGTGCGAGTAGCGGAGGACACGTTTGAGACCTGGTCATCCATGCGGGCCATTCTTAACCAGTCTTCCGCAGTTTCTCGCATAGCATCAACTATATTTCGACGTCTCAACATTCGGTCATTTCGCCACCACGAACATCGTTTTGCGACATTTAAGGTAATGTCTCGAAACACACGAAGCTCATGGGTGCTGAAGGTGACAGCGCTGATAACTGATGAATTGCCTAGAAGACCCTACTCGGACCCGATAATAGAAGACCCAACGGAGAACTTTTCACCCGATCTTGAATTGAATGCAGATATCTACTCCTCAATAAACCAAGAAGGATGTCTCAGCACGGGGCTTGGCCAAGTTCACGCCTGTAAGTCAACATTGGGTTATGTATTTTCTGGTCCAGTACGCAACAATTAATTTTTAAGTATAGATAATTTGTAATCACCAAGTCACGGGGGGGGGGCAGAATGTTGAAACAGTGCTATAATTTGCAACAGCACTGCTTAATATTGAGTGAAATATTGGTTGTTCATACATACGTATGTAAATAAATAGCATAGCGGAATACAAGGTATTGCATATTCGCTTTTGTTATGCTATTTGTTTACTTTGAAAAGGTAGCGGCTGACCCTTCAAGCGGCAGCAATGCAGGTTTTTGATCATTGTGTTTTTTAAATTCAAAGTGCGCGCAACTCTTCCTCCCGTGACTTAGTGAAATTTACAAAAAGTAAAAATGTTAAAAGTTAAAATAAAAGCTATACAAACATTGTTACACAAAAACACTTCAATATTGAACTATGATGCAAAGAACAATAATACAAATTGAAACATTGGAATAAAATTGTGAAGTTAAAACGTAAAACACAAATCTTCTCAGTTAAAAGGCTTAAATCCTAAACACATACTTAGAGAATTTGTCGATTATCGTCAAATACATTCGGCCTTTGTTCAAGTGACCGTTTTTTCATATGGCAATTTAATTGGTCTTCTTTCTATTTTGAAGTTACATACTTCACAGTTATTAATTACTTTCGTTATTTCACGTTTCAGCTTGGGGTAGTAATAGGAACACTTGAACTCCTGGTACGTCTTTTCTATCCCAGGATGATTATTCTCAATTTTGTGGTGTCCTAAGATAATTTCCAATAGAGCTTCCTTACTGACATCCTCTACCAACTTGTACGTTCGTAGTACTCTAAAATCTTTTATGTTTTTCATCCCAATCACTTCCTCCTGTACCTTCAAAAAAAATTTGCTCGTCCTCGCAATGGACGGTAATGTCTTCTTCCTTTTCAATAACCTCTACTACCTTGTCACTCACATTGTCATTGCTTTTATACGTGAATTCATATCTCCTCTTACCATACTTCTCTATTAATTCGTACTTATCTTCAGTACCCTTTTTATCAGTATTTGCTTCCTGTAATATTGTAGGGGTTTATCCGTAATTGGAATGTAATCGTTGCCATCTTCGCTGGCACTATGCACTGTAAGAACATGCGATTGATTTCTTCTAGTATTTCTCTTCTTCCTCTTCAAAGGTTCAGGTCCCTTTCCATGGTCATCTCCAGATTTCGTCATCTCCAGATATGACAATTTCTCTTTCGGGTGTTTCCGGCTGAAATGCTGCTTCAGCGAGTTTTTCATCTTAAACCGTCGTTCGCAGATCTTACACTCAAATCTGACATTCCGGTGAACGATTCGCTTATGTATCCCAAGGTTAGTTGCTTGTGTATACTTCCTATTGCACTCGTCACATTCAAATAAATTGACTTCGCAGGAAATTCTTGATAGGGCATCTGCCACCTTATGCTCCTTCCCTTCTACGTGCAGATATGAAACTCATATTCGTAGAGGTAATGCCTGAACTGGCCGGTGGCCCATACTATGGCCAATATCTGCTTCTCGATGGTGCTATAATTAATTTCATGTTTGTTTAGAGTCAAAACTGCACCCAGTGCGAAGTTACTCGCGTCCGTAGTAAGGACAAACTGTTTCGAAAAATCTGGGTATCTCAGTACCATATCAGACACGAGTATGGTCCTAAGTTTATCAAATGACTCCTTGTAATCCCGATCGTTTACGTCGATCCTCGAATCATTCTTGAGCCTCCTTGTCAACGGTTTCGCGATTCTGGTATAGTCTGGTATGAATTTTCTGTAATACCCACTCAACCCGAGGAAACTTTGAATCTCCTTGATTGTTGTGGGGATAGGGAACTCGTTAATACACTTGACCTTGTTGGGATTAGGCTTTATCCCGTTAGGCGTGACCACGTGTCCCAAAAAATCAGTTTCCTTTTTTAGGAAGTCACTTTTATTTAAGGAGACTTTCAAATTTGCTTCCCTAACGTTTGGAATACTTTGCTCAGGTTATTCATGTGCTCCTGCAAGGACGTGCTAAAAATCAGAATATCGTCCATGTAAATGACAAGTACCTTGTTTATGTGCTCCCTTAGCACATTATTCATCATCCTCTGAAACGTCGCTGGTGCATTCTTCAATCCGAAGGGCATTCTCTTAAACTCATAATGACCGTCGGATGTGGAAAATGCTGTCTTTCCTGATCTTCTGGAGTCACCTCTATTTGATAGAAGCCTTTGGTCAGGTCAACTTATCCAATACGTCGTCGATGAGGGGTATTGGAAATTTGTCCTCCTTGGTGACCGCATTAAGTCTCCGATAGTCTATCACTATGCGCCATTCCCTGTTGCCCTCTTTGTCCTCATTCTTAGGGACAATCCAAATTGGTGCGTTACACGGGGATGAGCTGGGTGTTATGATGCCCTGCTCTAACATCTCGCTGATTTGCCGATTAACTTCATTCTTGTGAATCTCTGGGTATCTGTAAGTTGGCGAATAACCGGGGCGGGAATCTCCCGTTGGTATGCTATGCTTTACATCGTTCGTGAAGGAGAGGTCATCTCCCTTATGATAGAATATATCCCTGTACAGTGATATCATCCTTTGTACACTATCTTTTTCCTCGCCATTTAAGTGTTCGACCCAGAGTTGTCCTGAAATCCCTAACTCGTCTAAATGATACAGTTCAGGTAGGTCGGTAACTCTAACGTTTACCGCCTCCTCATCATCTTCTTCAAAATATAATGGAACCTCCTGATTGTTGATAACCAGGCCTCTCTTTTCGTAATCTATTGCGCATTGTTTTCCTTCAACAAAGTTGAGCCGAATATCCCCGCAAATGTGGGGTGAAATTCGAAAATTCTAAATATCGGATCGTGTCTTAACGCTAAATGCATGGATTCTTTCGGAACTATCGCTTCTTTGGTCACTCGGATCTGTCCCGCGGCTGTTCTTATGCTTATTGGGTTCGGGAGGTTTCTCACGAAATTTTTTGGGCAGTGGGACTCTGCCAGTACATTTTCAGTTGAACCCATGTCAACTAACATTCGGGTTGCTTTATGCTCGTTTCTGAAAAGAACATAGGCCAATTGGGTCCTGCGTCGGGAGGTACCGTCGAGGCCGTGAAGGAAAAATTTTGACACTGGTTCCTATTATTTTCATAATCGTCATTGCTAGTATTCTCACTGTAGATTGTATTCTCATTATTGTTAGCACTCTTATTCAGGGTCGTCAGTTTTTTTTAAGGAGAAATCCCCGAATTGTTATTTCTAATCCCCGAAAATTCCCCAAAAAAAAGCTAAAATCCCCGAAAAAATCCCCATAGTTTTAAAGGAAGTTCGATAAAGTTTTAAATTTAAAATTTATTTGGAATTCAGTTTAACCAAACAAAACGAGAACATAAATATTGAAAAATTTAAACATATCGCATCCTAAATACAAAAGGGTCACAACTCAAAATTGACAAATTTTCAGTAGAGGCAAAAAACTGAGGTGGAAAGTTAAAAAATATGTGAAATGTCCCAAACATAGACATATTCATACTGGATTTGTTTGGCGAAAAGGAAGAGAAACTGACCCCAGATTTTCACAGCAGATAGAAATAGTCCTCGGTGATTGTTTTTAAGCAAAAAATTAAAATCTCGAAATTTTGAGTTGTGACGCTTTTGTATTTAGGGTGCGATATATAAATTGTTATAGTATTATTAAAATATTAATATTATATTATTATTAAATTATTATTTTAATAATAATTAGTTATAACAAAAGGATTATGAAAAATGTGATCTGGCTTTAATTTATGTACCCATTGGTTAAAATTTATTAAGGCTTAGGCCCAGTTTTTGACTGGTTATTTAAATTGGTAATCAGTTGATTTTGGTTTATGTTTCTGGTTTATGATCTGACTTTAAATACGAACAGAGTTTTACAGTGATTTGTCAAATAACTACTCAATATATAAGGCCTTATGATTTTGACCATATGAAATTTTAAATATGATTTTGACAGAAAACAAAAACAAGAACAAACACAAAGCTTCTTTAATTGTTAATGTGTGAACAATTATAATCACCATCCTAGTTGAAATATCAATAAAAACGTATCATTTAACTCGTAGTGCAGTTAGAACTTTATTTCTGTTCAAATATTCTCCAATTTCATTAAATATTTTGTATTTTATCACTTCACTTTTGTTTTGCAAATGTATGAATACCGGTTATTTTTCGTAGCATTTGCCACTGTTGCCACATGGTACTAAGATTATTTGACAAAGCACTGAAAAACTCTTTTCGTATTTAAAGTCAGATCCAACATAAATCTAAATCAACTGATTACCAATTTAAATAACCAGTCAAAAATTGGGCCGAACTTTCTTTTTTTGTTTTTGCAATCACACATGCGCAAAACGAAATATTATTTGTGTGTGTATGCTTGATTTGATTTAGGTAGTGGCAGATCAAACCATAGAGTAATCTCATACTAGACAGAATATTTGGCTCATCTACCGTTCCTTTCACACTCTTCTTGATGCGGTCGGTGTGATAGAGGATGTTTGACGAAAAGTGGCATACACCAGATGGAATTACAATTACTTCTTGCTTTATTTTTTCATGCTGGTTTGGTGAAAAACTGTGAAATATAAATGTGTTTTAAACATTTTTATTGACTGATATTGTTAGCATACATTTGTGTTGTATTTATTTAACACAATAATTTTAACACACAAAACGAAATGCGTAGTTGTTCCTTGCTTTGAACCATTACGTCTATCTGGTATTAGTAAAGCAATTCTTTTCAACATCGAACTATTAGGTCTACTATAAGTATTAGTCTATGATCAAAACTTTCAAACAATGGGCCTGTTTTTTATTCCCTGCTAAAGTAATTTTTCAACCAATTTTTATGGGGAGCTAAGCGTTATTAAGCGATTTTAAGTGGTTCTCCATACAAAGTCGACAAAAATTGTTTTTAACGGGAAATAAAAAATACGCTTAATGATACAAAAGAAGCGCTTTTATACATTTTATATTTTCATCCCCAAAAAATCCCCAGATCCCCACACCAAAAAAACAATCCTCTGTTTTCAAAAAGTATCCCCAATTTCGGGATAAATCCCCTAAACTGACAACACTGCTCTTATTATAGTTAGTACCCTTATTATAATTAGAATTTTCATTAGTGTTGCTATTTATGTAATGATTCTGTCGGGTCTGTTGGCTAATGTCCATGGGCTCCGGTGCCGGTTGCCTTGGTCGCCACTGCTGCTGAAACTGTTGCTTCTGTTGAAAGCCCTGTTGGGATCTCCATTAGCCCGGCTGAGGTGGCCATTGTGGACGCTGTTGATATGGGTTAAATGGGGAGGTGTTCGGCTTCGGTTGAGTCGCCTGATTCCCGTTCGTCTGTTTTGTGAAATGTGTGTTGCCCGGAGTTCTCCGGGTTCCTTGTACGGTGTTTTCGGATGCTGCGCGCAGCAAGCCTGCCGTCACCAACTCGTGTACTGCCACAGTGCACAAAGCACTGTTCTCAGGTGTATAGGCAGTTTATTGATGAACACCTTAAGTGCTGCCTTGTTGTTGTGCGGTGTTGAACTCCTGGCCTTCTGGTTC
Source organism: Phaonia tiefii (assembly GCA_963931995.1). NCBI lineage: Eukaryota > Metazoa > Arthropoda > Insecta > Diptera > Muscidae > Phaonia > Phaonia tiefii. The sequence continues at coordinate 217,195,435 of OZ008369.1, forward strand.
AGAGTTCAAGAAAATTATGTTTTTAATGTCGATTCCAACAAATGAAAGACCAGAGAATTTATCTTCTAATTCAATGGCGGATTGAACCGACTTTATTGTCTAATGAGTTGGTGGTAACTAACCTGTCTTTACAGAGCGACATTTAAGTTGAAAAAGCATACAAACAAAAAAGAGATAAAATTATAAGGCCGTTTTTGACGGCGAATTCAACTCAGTGACTTAAAAACTAGGTTGATTAGAAAAAAAGAAATGAAATTAAAAATTCCAAAAAACAATTAGAAGCTGTTGAATTATGGATTCAACATATTCCGCGGCTGAACGTTGGCAGGCTCACAGATGCATCCGCTAATGATAACCCCGAACCTCGAGTTTTGGACTTTAACGTAGGGATTGTTGTGGAGGCGAGCCCATTCGCCTTTCATTATTTTGCCGTAGAGGTCACTGCCGCTGATGCCATGAACTGGTCCGAAATCGTGGGGCATAGGATGTGCCCACATGTCACGGACAACGGCACTTGCTTCCAGGAGGAATGGTAACACTTGGTACTTAACGGGTACCGGTATGTTGACCTGTAAGTTGTCAACGATGACAAAGTCCTGAACCCATGCTTCTCTGGTTGTGATGATGACCTCAAAGCGTCCCTGAGGGATTCTGTCTACGCATCATAGAATCAAAATTACTTTAATCATCATTAAAAATATTCATTTAAATTAGTTACATTTTTTACTCAATCCGTGGAAAGACCTATATGCAAAATTAACTTTAAATTTCTATTTCAAAATTTGATCTTTGCAAATACCAATTAGAAAGAAGAGAAAACAACAAAACAACATACATATATCAAGATCATTGACTTCCCTGCAACGGAATTAAGCTGCTTTGTTGTTATAATTCGAAAATCGTTGCTCTTCTGCTTTGCATCTCAAAGCAGAGACAACGACTCAACGACTCACATACACACGCACACATCTAATTCAACCTTTCACATGCCCAAGTAATATACAAGTGAATGTTGTTGTTGTTTTTTCTAACTTCTTTTTGGTAAACACAACAAGAACAGCGCAAAAGAAGTCAGTCGCTTTTATCACTTTCAACCGTACTCATGTTTCGAGAACAAAATTAAAAGGAAAAACAATAAAACATTCAAAAACATTTAGTTAAACAGTAAACATAAATTATATATAATTACATAAAACTAAGATAAAGTGAACTCTAAATAAAACCAATAAACAAGTGTTAATAAACAATACAAAAAAAACTCAAAACAAACATCTCTTATTAAAGACATTAAAAAGTGTTAAACAAAGGGTAACCAAATTGGACCTACAACAATGGAAATAATTTAAAACCATAATATACGACAAATAGCACAACCTCGAATAAACATTTGGTCCTTGTCGAACCGTATTCGTGTTTTAACAAAACTTAAAAAATATTTTTTTTATCAAATATCTCAAAATAAGTCGTACCAGTGACCTAACCCCATCAACATCAAATGTGTGTGCAAAAAAAAGTATTTAGTGAACAGACAGTCAAGAACAAAAATTGACTATTTAATCGTTGTTTAACTACTAAAACAAACATTTAAAACTCAATCGAAAAAATCCAAGTGCATATAACGGGAAAATGTTTCAAGGCTAAATCTTGAAATTTAAAAAAAAAAAAAAAAATCATCAAGTGCAATTTCTTCTGTACTTTTAGACCTCAGCCACAACAACAAAACAAAGAAAACATCAAAGACAACAATCGTCAGCATTGTCAACGGGACCTCAGCAACCAGAAAAAGAGCAAGTATTCGAGCAACAACAAGTGAGTAAGTACTCAGTTTTTCACATACAGACATACTCATATACGAAATAGCAACAGACATTTTCTGCACCTTGCTGGTCCTTGCCCTTCGCTCTCCGATTGACTTCCTTTTTCGTAAAAGTGAAGAGTTGCCATATCAGACACCTTTAATAATTTTCCGGGGAACTTTTAGGAGTACATTTCTCAAAATATATTGCGACCTGTTGACATTTTTGAACATCCCACACTCTTTGACCGTGTCACATTACCTTCTTCAACTTCCTCGAAATCCCAACCTTAAAAGATGGATCTTCTTAATAAATTTACAAACTCGTATAATGATTTAGTTGACTTTGAAGAAGTCCAAGCGGGTAGCAAAGCGGAGGACAACATACACGCATTAGAAGTTCTTCGTGTACATTTGGATTATCTCTGGACTCAAGTCAAACGTAGTTACGAAGATTGTCGCGATTATAAGGCTCAAGGAGAAGAAAGGCCAATAGACATTAGCAAGTTACGAGAATCATTTAAAAAAGCGCTAACGGCCTATAAATGTTCTTTAAGTTCAATTAATGCGGAAATTGACTCAATAACACCCCCTCCTAGGACTCCAGTGGAAGGAACATACTATTCAATGGTGCCACAAGACCAAACTATAATTGAAAAATCTCCTCATTATTCAATAAAACTTCCTCCATGCGACACTGACATTTTTCACGGTAGCTACAAGAGCTGGCCCACATTTAGAGACCTTTTTTCTGCAATTTATATAAAAAATACACGGTTGAGTAATGTAGAGAAACTCTATCATTTAAACCAAAAAACAGGAGGTGAGGCCCGTGAAATTATATCACTCGTTCCATTGACCAATGATGGTTTTGACCTCGCATGGAAGAATTTAACAGACCGTTATGAAAATAAACGGATGCAAATTAATGAGCAATTAAAGATTTAATTTGCCATCAGTTTCAACGAACTCTAGTTCGTCTGTTAAGTCACTTCAACGGACAGTTAACGGTTGTATCCAAAATCTAAGAACTTTCGACATTAATACCGGCACATGGGACCCGATTCTAATCTACCTTTGTTCAATGAAGATGCCCAGATGCTATTTAGAAGAATTTGAAAATGCACTAGATGATAGTTCTAACATGCCTTCCTGGAATGACTTTGACAAATTTTTGACTCAACGTTTTAAAACATTGGAATCCGTAGAAAATATTCAACCATCAACCTCCAAGTTTAGTCATTCTTCAAACGATAGCAGAAGGAATAATCCCAAAGAAAAAAACATAAATACATTCCAGACGAACCTAGAACCACATTCAAATCTAGTTGAAGCGAATTATAGATCCTATTCTACAAATCTAAATTCGAACTATTTGACCTGTCCGCTTTGTAAAGATGCACATTTAATGCGAAATTGTCCTAAATTTTTACAAAAAAGCATAAATGATCGCATTCACGTTGTCAAAACTACACAGTCTTGTTTTAATTGCCTCTATAAAGATCATGGCGTCAAAGAGTGCAAAAGTAAATTCGCTTGCCGAATTTGCGGCCACAAACATCATACCCTCTTACATAAGGGCAGTGGAACACAGTACACTGCGCCTGAAGTCGAAGCCAGCGAACAACCTAGTACAAGTGCCCAGGCTTTAACCACAACTATACAGTCCACTTCCACATCAAATCTAAACCAATCAAACATCACAACATTAACTCTACGCGATGATAAACAACCTCCGTCAACAAATCATGTGCGAGAGACTTTACTGTTTACGGCCATCGTGCAATTAGAATCTAATGGTCAGAGATACGAAGCAAGAGCGATCATCGACACAGGATCCCAATCGACTTTTATCTCTGACAAACTTAAGAATAAGTTAAGACTTCCGACCAAGCGAAATCTAGTACATGTCTCAGGTTTAAGTCCCACAGTCACTGAAACTTCAACACAAGCTTGCATTTTTACACTGTGCTCTCGGGTGGAACCAAGCTTCAAATTAGACGTCCTAGCACCAGTATTGAAGACATTACCATTCAACTTACCACCTAAAAATCTGGACATAGAGTTCTACACTCGTTTCAATGAACCATTAGCTGATCCACATTTTTACCGAAGTCAACCAATAGACATTCTCATTGGTCTTGACATAAGCCCATTCATTTTTGATTTCACAGTTCCGATACGTCCACTTGGATCCCTTTTGACACAAAAAACTGTATTTGGTTGGATTGTGGGGGGACCAATAGAACAATCAAATCGATCAAAATCTGAAATATTGCTTTTTAATGCCGTGGCACTAGACAAAATCCTCACACAATTTTGGGAGGTGGAGGAAACTTCGAAAACCATTTTAAGGTCAGCAGATGACACCATTTGCGAAAACATTTATAAATCTACAACATACCAAAATAGTTCGGGAAGATATATTGTCACCCTACCGTTTAAAAATGACGAAGAAATCGGACACTCACGAAACATAGCCATGGCGCAATTTATTCGTATGGAGAAAATACTTAGTAACAAACCTGACATAAAACAACAGTATGATCAAGTCATACTTGAATACTTAGACCTCGGGCATATGAAAAAAGTCCCACAAGCGGACATAAACAAAATTCCAAATTACTACTTACCTCATCACGCAGTTATAAAACCTGACAGAGTAACCACAAAACTTCGTGTGGTTTTTAATGCATCATCCCCAACTTCAAATAAAAAAAGTCTAAACGACATTTTGTATCCTGGACCTATTCTGCAACAAGATCTCGTTTTACAGACTTTAAAATGGCGTTTTTTTAAATATGTTTACAATGCTGACATCACTAAAATGTATCGCCAAATATTAATTCATCCATCGCAAACACAATATCAAAGAATATTGTTTCGAAGATCTCCCAAAGAGCCAATTGAAGACTTCGAACTGCAAACAGTGACCTTCGGAGTCAATTGTGCACCATTTCTAGCGATAAGGACTCTTCTACAAGTTGCTGATGACGTTAGTCACTCATACCCTCTAGCTGCCAAAGCATTAAAAGGAAATATGTACGTTGATGACGTATTAGCCGGAGGACACACACTGGAAGAAACCATTGATTCACGATTTCAGCTACAACAAGCTCTAGAGTTAGCAGGGTTCAACTTAATGAAGTGGACCTCTAACGAACCTCAAGTAATCAAAGACATACCTGAAGAAAAGCTCCTTTCCATCGATTGTTTAAATCTCTCTGAAAACCTAGGCACCAAAACTTTAGGCATAAAGTGGAATATTAAAACAGATTCATTCTCATTTCCACAACCCAATATTGACATCAAACCTAATTACACGAAAAGGGAAGTTCTTTCGACTATTGCCCGATTCTTTGATCCCTGTGGATGGCTAGCACCTATTATTGTTGCTGCAAAACTCATCATGCAACAAATTTGGTTGGACAAAGTCGAATGGGACGATGAGTTAACCCCTTTGACTTGTATAACATGGAAAAACTTCATCCGACACTGCCCAGATATCCAACTATTACAAATTCCCAGGTGGATAAATTACACCCCAGATTGCAAAGTGGAAATTCATGGCTTTTGTGATTCATCGGAAAAAGCGTATGCAGCAACTTTATATGTTCGACTTGAAACCAACAATTACACAACTTGCCATTTACTTGCTGCAAAAACACGTGTTGCTCCAATAAAGAAACTTTCATTACCCAGACTTGAACTATGTGGAGCTGTGTTATTAGCGACATTAACATCAACAATAATTCCCAATCTAAAACTATCTTCATATGAAACATATTATTGGACAGACTCAACAATTGTACTTGCTTGGCTAAAGAAACCTCCATGTGTTTGGAATACCTTTGTGGGAAATCGAATATCCGAAATTGCAGACAAAGCTAACACTTCTAATTGGCGACACATAAATTCTGAGGACAATCCAGCTGACATTGCATCTCGGGGATGTTCTTCCAAGGACCTTGAAGCTCATTCTTTATGGTGGCATGGACCTTCGTGGCTTAAACAGTCCCAAAATTGCTGGTCAAAATCACATCAACCAACTGATACAACCCTAGAACAAAAAGAAATTAAATCATTTTTTAATACGACCTTTGAAGACCCGCTTGAAAGATTCTCATCTTTACCGCGTGCGTATCGTGTCTTAGCCTATGTTTTACGATTCTGGAGGAACACAGGAAATAGACATCAACTTCGGGTCACATCAGCTGAAATTTCGGGCGAAGAAATAAAATTCGTTAAATCAAAACTGATAAAAATAACTCAACACCAATATTTCACTGAAGAATATCGCCTCTTATCACGAAAATCAAGAATACAATCGAGTAGTTCACTTTTAACTTTAAACCCATTTTTAGATTCTCTTGGAATCATGAGAGCTAATGGACGTCTGACAAATTCCCCAACACTAACATATAATGAACGACATCCAATATTACTACCCCATAATTCACGCCTTTCTAAACTTATTGTCGAACACACTCACAAAATGACTTTGCATGGTGGTAACCAATTAATGATTCGAGTATTACGCGCTGAGTTTTGGATATTCCGATTAAAACCTTTAGTCAAATTAGTTATAAACCATTGTAAGACTTGTATTTTGTATAAAAAACATACACAAACTCAAATTATGGCATCCTTACCTCCTGAACGAACAATAATAACTAGACCTTTTTTAAATACTGGAGTTGACTTTGCTGGACCCTTTAGCATTCGAAACTTTACAGGAAGAGCATGTCTTATTACCAAGGGATATATTTGCATATTTGTTTGCTTTTCAACAAAAGCTGTGCATTTAGAAGCCACCAGCGATCTGTCGACTCAATCATTTCTTGCTGCCTTCACGAGGTTTATTGGAAGACGCGGTTGTCCAGCAAAAATGTTCTCCGATAACGGAACAAACTTCACTGGCGCAGCAGAAATATTAAAAAAAGATCGATTGGAATTTTTCAAACGACTGGACACAAGTATAACTCACCAATACTCAAATCAATCGCTTGAATGGAACTTTATACCCCCTGGTGCCCCACACATGGGCGGACTTTGGGAAGCTGACGTCAAATCATTCAAATGTCATCTTCGAAAATTCATTCCAACTATGAAATTTACGTTTGAAGAGCTTTCAACAATTCTAGCTAGAATTGAGTCCTGCCTGAATTCTAGACCTCTATGTCCCGCTAGTGATGACCCAAACGACCTTCTACCGCTCACCCCAGGACATTTTCTAATTGGAACTTCTCTATTAACTCCAGCTGAACCAGACGTTTCAGAAGACAATATTAATTTGGTTAATCGCTGGAAACGCTTAAAAATTATATCTCAACAATTCTGCCAACGTTGGAAAGAAGAATATTTGAAAGAGCTACACAGAAGATACAAACGGAAACGACAAGAAAAAAATGTTAAAATAAACGATCTTGTAGTCATCAGAGATGAAAAACTGCCACAAAATGAGTGGAAATTGGGTAGAATCACCAAGTTATATCAGGGCATTGACAATAATTGTCGGGTAGTAGACATACTTACTTCAAACGGAAGCATTCGTAGACCTATTACTAAACTTATACCCTTATTGTCCGATTAACTTTCGAAGATACATTTTCATCTCCCATTTGTAATAACTAAACTACCACATTTAATTTCTTATTCACAGACATGGCACAACAAACCCCTTCACACGACATCAAGGGCAAACGACCTCATAATTGGATTTATTCTTGCGGATTGTGTAAACGGGATCATGCGCTCAAGACTTGTCAACGCTTTTTAGCCTTGGGCCCCGCAGAACGTTTCGATGTTGTCTGTGAATACTTTTATTGTATAAATTGCCTAGCCTGTTCTCACACCAGAGCTAACTGTACTACAGACCTTTCATGTCAAATATGCCAAGAAAAACACAACACTCTTTTACATTTTTCCCCTCAACTTAAGGACTTCACCATTCGCAAACTAAAGTGCGTTGAACGACCTCAAGAATACGCCAATCGCAATCAGAATTTGCCCCAAGATCGCAACGAAAAACCCCGAACTTCTAGGCAGAGCAAACTTGAAGAAACTTCACCACGCAAACGAGCACCAACCTCACGAGAACGTCCAAAATCAGTCGTACGAGTCCACACTGATTTCAGCCTTCAACCTCGGCCATGTGTTTCATTCAGCTGGTCAAAAGTTTTCATTGCTACTGCTCAATTAAGAATCGCCATTCCAAATGAACCTGGTTTGTGGCATATATGTCGTGCTGGTTTAAATTTTTACTCCTCGGTCTCAAAAATTTCCATCAGCCTACAGACTTCTTTGAAATTGGAAACTTTTGACTTTGGTGAAGCTCGTTTTGCCAAACTTTGCGTGAAAGCACGTCTAAATCACTTCAAATGGGAAAAGAAAGTTCACGCCATGCTTACCAGCGATTTGCCAAAGAAGCCTTACAGCAAGCCAATTATGGAAAACCCAGCCGCTGACTTTTCTGACGACTCTTTAGCCGATCCGGACCCTAGATGCAATTTGCCGATCGACTTGGAACTCGGAGCCGAAGAATTTTATGCTCTCTATCGAAACGGATCGATCAATACTGACTTAAAGTTTGTAGTAGCCATGCAAACAGCCGTTGGATATGTTTTCACTGGCCCAATTGGTAAACCCTGGTAATACTACACGGAGGGGCCGAAATGTCTACGCATCATAGAATCAAAATTACTTTAATCATCATTAAAAATATTCATTTAAATTAGTTACATTTTTTACTCAATCCGTGGAAAGACCTATATGCAAAATTAACTTTAAATTTCTATTTCAAAATTTGATCTTTGCAAATACCAATTAGAAAGAAGAGAAAACAACAAAACAACATACATATATCAAGATCATTGACTTCCCTGCAACGGAATTAAGCTGCTTTGTTGTTATAATTCGAAAATCGTTGCTCTTCTGCTTTGCATCTCAAAGCAGAGACAACGACTCAACGACTCACATACACACGCACACATCTAATTCAACCTTTCACATGCCCAAGTAATATACAAGTGAATGTTGTTGTTGTTTTTTCTAACTTCTTTTTGGTAAACACAACAAGAACAGCGCAAAAGAAGTCAGTCGCTTTTATCACTTTCAACCGTACTCATGTTTCGAGAACAAAATTAAAAGGAAAAACAATAAAACATTCAAAAACATTTAGTTAAACAGTAAACATAAATTATATATAATTACATAAAACTAAGATAAAGTGAACTCTAAATAAAACCAATAAACAAGTGTTAATAAACAATACAAAAAAAACTCAAAACAAACATCTCTTATTAAAGACATTAAAAAGTGTTAAACAAAGGGTAACCAAATTGGACCTACAACAATGGAAATAATTTAAAACCATAATATACGACAAATAGCACAACCTCGAATAAACATTTGGTCCTTGTCGAACCGTATTCGTGTTTTAACAAAACTTAAAAAATATTTTTTTTATCAAATATCTCAAAATAAGTCGTACCAGTGACCTAACCCCATCAACATCAAATGTGTGTGCAAAAAAAAGTATTTAGTGAACAGACAGTCAAGAACAAAAATTGACTATTTAATCGTTGTTTAACTACTAAAACAAACATTTAAAACTCAATCGAAAAAATCCAAGTGCATATAACGGGAAAATGTTTCAAGGCTAAATCTTGAAATTTAAAAAAAAAAAAAAAAATCATCAAGTGCAATTTCTTCTGTACTTTTAGACCTCAGCCACAACAACAAAACAAAGAAAACATCAAAGACAACAATCGTCAGCATTGTCAACGGGACCTCAGCAACCAGAAAAAGAGCAAGTATTCGAGCAACAACAAGTGAGTAAGTACTCAGTTTTTCACATACAGACATACTCATATACGAAATAGCAACAGACATTTTCTGCACCTTGCTGGTCCTTGCCCTTCGCTCTCCGATTGACTTCCTTTTTCGTAAAAGTGAAGAGTTGCCATATCAGACACCTTTAATAATTTTCCGGGGAACTTTTAGGAGTACATTTCTCAAAATATATTGCGACCTGTTGACATTTTTGAACATCCCACACTCTTTGACCGTGTCACATTACCTTCTTCAACTTCCTCGAAATCCCAACCTTAAAAGATGGATCTTCTTAATAAATTTACAAACTCGTATAATGATTTAGTTGACTTTGAAGAAGTCCAAGCGGGTAGCAAAGCGGAGGACAACATACACGCATTAGAAGTTCTTCGTGTACATTTGGATTATCTCTGGACTCAAGTCAAACGTAGTTACGAAGATTGTCGCGATTATAAGGCTCAAGGAGAAGAAAGGCCAATAGACATTAGCAAGTTACGAGAATCATTTAAAAAAGCGCTAACGGCCTATAAATGTTCTTTAAGTTCAATTAATGCGGAAATTGACTCAATAACACCCCCTCCTAGGACTCCAGTGGAAGGAACATACTATTCAATGGTGCCACAAGACCAAACTATAATTGAAAAATCTCCTCATTATTCAATAAAACTTCCTCCATGCGACACTGACATTTTTCACGGTAGCTACAAGAGCTGGCCCACATTTAGAGACCTTTTTTCTGCAATTTATATAAAAAATACACGGTTGAGTAATGTAGAGAAACTCTATCATTTAAACCAAAAAACAGGAGGTGAGGCCCGTGAAATTATATCACTCGTTCCATTGACCAATGATGGTTTTGACCTCGCATGGAAGAATTTAACAGACCGTTATGAAAATAAACGGATGCAAATTAATGAGCAATTAAAGATTTAATTTGCCATCAGTTTCAACGAACTCTAGTTCGTCTGTTAAGTCACTTCAACGGACAGTTAACGGTTGTATCCAAAATCTAAGAACTTTCGACATTAATACCGGCACATGGGACCCGATTCTAATCTACCTTTGTTCAATGAAGATGCCCAGATGCTATTTAGAAGAATTTGAAAATGCACTAGATGATAGTTCTAACATGCCTTCCTGGAATGACTTTGACAAATTTTTGACTCAACGTTTTAAAACATTGGAATCCGTAGAAAATATTCAACCATCAACCTCCAAGTTTAGTCATTCTTCAAACGATAGCAGAAGGAATAATCCCAAAGAAAAAAACATAAATACATTCCAGACGAACCTAGAACCACATTCAAATCTAGTTGAAGCGAATTATAGATCCTATTCTACAAATCTAAATTCGAACTATTTGACCTGTCCGCTTTGTAAAGATGCACATTTAATGCGAAATTGTCCTAAATTTTTACAAAAAAGCATAAATGATCGCATTCACGTTGTCAAAACTACACAGTCTTGTTTTAATTGCCTCTATAAAGATCATGGCGTCAAAGAGTGCAAAAGTAAATTCGCTTGCCGAATTTGCGGCCACAAACATCATACCCTCTTACATAAGGGCAGTGGAACACAGTACACTGCGCCTGAAGTCGAAGCCAGCGAACAACCTAGTACAAGTGCCCAGGCTTTAACCACAACTATACAGTCCACTTCCACATCAAATCTAAACCAATCAAACATCACAACATTAACTCTACGCGATGATAAATAACCTCCGTCAACAAATCATGTGCGAGAGACTTTACTGTTTACGGCCATCGTGCAATTAGAATCTAATGGTCAGAGATACGAAGCAAGAGCGATCATCGACACAGGATCCCAATCGACTTTTATCTCTGACAAACTTAAGAATAAGTTAAGACTTCCGACCAAGCGAAATCTAGTACATGTCTCAGGTTTAAGTCCCACAGTCACTGAAACTTCAACACAAGCTTGCATTTTTACACTGTGCTCTCGGGTGGAACCAAGCTTCAAATTAGACGTCCTAGCACCAGTATTGAAGACATTACCATTCAACTTACCACCTAAAAATCTGGACATAGAGTTCTACACTCGTTTCAATGAACCATTAGCTGATCCACATTTTTACCGAAGTCAACCAATAGACATTCTCATTGGTCTTGACATAAGCCCATTCATTTTTGATTTCACAGTTCCGATACGTCCACTTGGATCCCTTTTGACACAAAAAACTGTATTTGGTTGGATTGTGGGGGGACCAATAGAACAATCAAATCGATCAAAATCTGAAATATTGCTTTTTAATGCCGTGGCACTAGACAAAATCCTCACACAATTTTGGGAGGTGGAGGAAACTTCGAAAACCATTTTAAGGTCAGCAGATGACACCATTTGCGAAAACATTTATAAATCTACAACATACCAAAATAGTTCGGGAAGATATATTGTCACCCTACCGTTTAAAAATGACGAAGAAATCGGACACTCACGAAACATAGCCATGGCGCAATTTATTCGTATGGAGAAAATACTTAGTAACAAACCTGACATAAAACAACAGTATGATCAAGTCATACTTGAATACTTAGACCTCGGGCATATGAAAAAAGTCCCACAAGCGGACATAAACAAAATTCCAAATTACTACTTACCTCATCACGCAGTTATAAAACCTGACAGAGTAACCACAAAACTTCGTGTGGTTTTTAATGCATCATCCCCAACTTCAAATAAAAAAAGTCTAAACGACATTTTGTATCCTGGACCTATTCTGCAACAAGATCTCGTTTTACAGACTTTAAAATGGCGTTTTTTTAAATATGTTTACAATGCTGACATCACTAAAATGTATCGCCAAATATTAATTCATCCATCGCAAACACAATATCAAAGAATATTGTTTCGAAGATCTCCCAAAGAGCCAATTGAAGACTTCGAACTGCAAACAGTGACCTTCGGAGTCAATTGTGCACCATTTCTAGCGATAAGGACTCTTCTACAAGTTGCTGATGACGTTAGTCACTCATACCCTCTAGCTGCCAAAGCATTAAAAGGAAATATGTACGTTGATGACGTATTAGCCGGAGGACACACACTGGAAGAAACCATTGATTCACGATTTCAGCTACAACAAGCTCTAGAGTTAGCAGGGTTCAACTTAATGAAGTGGACCTCTAACGAACCTCAAGTAATCAAAGACATACCTGAAGAAAAGCTCCTTTCCATCGATTGTTTAAATCTCTCTGAAAACCTAGGCACCAAAACTTTAGGCATAAAGTGGAATATTAAAACAGATTCATTCTCATTTCCACAACCCAATATTGACATCAAACCTAATTACACGAAAAGGGAAGTTCTTTCGACTATTGCCCGATTCTTTGATCCCTGTGGATGGCTAGCACCTATTATTGTTGCTGCAAAACTCATCATGCAACAAATTTGGTTGGACAAAGTCGAATGGGACGATGAGTTAACCCCTTTGACTTGTATAACATGGAAAAACTTCATCCGACACTGCCCAGATATCCAACTATTACAAATTCCCAGGTGGATAAATTACACCCCAGATTGCAAAGTGGAAATTCATGGCTTTTGTGATTCATCGGAAAAAGCGTATGCAGCAACTTTATATGTTCGACTTGAAACCAACAATTACACAACTTGCCATTTACTTGCTGCAAAAACACGTGTTGCTCCAATAAAGAAACTTTCATTACCCAGACTTGAACTATGTGGAGCTGTGTTATTAGCGACATTAACATCAACAATAATTCCCAATCTAAAACTATCTTCATATGAAACATATTATTGGACAGACTCAACAATTGTACTTGCTTGGCTAAAGAAACCTCCATGTGTTTGGAATACCTTTGTGGGAAATCGAATATCCGAAATTGCAGACAAAGCTAACACTTCTAATTGGCGACACATAAATTCTGAGGACAATCCAGCTGACATTGCATCTCGGGGATGTTCTTCCAAGGACCTTGAAGCTCATTCTTTATGGTGGCATGGACCTTCGTGGCTTAAACAGTCCCAAAATTGCTGGTCAAAATCACATCAACCAACTGATACAACCCTAGAACAAAAAGAAATTAAATCATTTTTTAATACGACCTTTGAAGACCCGCTTGAAAGATTCTCATCTTTACCGCGTGCGTATCGTGTCTTAGCCTATGTTTTACGATTCTGGAGGAACACAGGAAATAGACATCAACTTCGGGTCACATCAGCTGAAATTTCGGGCGAAGAAATAAAATTCGTTAAATCAAAACTGATAAAAATAACTCAACACCAATATTTCACTGAAGAATATCGCCTCTTATCACGAAAATCAAGAATACAATCGAGTAGTTCACTTTTAACTTTAAACCCATTTTTAGATTCTCTTGGAATCATGAGAGCTAATGGACGTCTGACAAATTCCCCAACACTAACATATAATGAACGACATCCAATATTACTACCCCATAATTCACGCCTTTCTAAACTTATTGTCGAACACACTCACAAAATGACTTTGCATGGTGGTAACCAATTAATGATTCGAGTATTACGCGCTGAGTTTTGGATATTCCGATTAAAACCTTTAGTCAAATTAGTTATAAACCATTGTAAGACTTGTATTTTGTATAAAAAACATACACAAACTCAAATTATGGCATCCTTACCTCCTGAACGAACAATAATAACTAGACCTTTTTTAAATACTGGAGTTGACTTTGCTGGACCCTTTAGCATTCGAAACTTTACAGGAAGAGCATGTCTTATTACCAAGGGATATATTTGCATATTTGTTTGCTTTTCAACAAAAGCTGTGCATTTAGAAGCCACCAGCGATCTGTCGACTCAATCATTTCTTGCTGCCTTCACGAGGTTTATTGGAAGACGCGGTTGTCCAGCAAAAATGTTCTCCGATAACGGAACAAACTTCACTGGCGCAGCAGAAATATTAAAAAAAGATCGATTGGAATTTTTCAAACGACTGCACACAAGTATAACTCACCAATACTCAAATCAATCGCTTGAATGGAACTTTATACCCCCTGTCAAATGTCATCTTCGAAAATTCATTCCAACTATGAAATTTACGTTTGAAGAGCTTTCAACAATTCTAGCTAGAATTGAGTCCTGCCTGAATTCCAGACCTCTATGTCCCGCTAGTGATGACCCAAACGACCTTCTACCGCTCACCCCAGGACATTTTCTAATTGGAACTTCTCTATTAACTCCAGCTGAACCAGACGTTTCAGAAGACAATATTAATTTGGTTAATCGCTGGAAACGCTTAAAAATTATATCTCAACAATTCTGCCAACGTTGGAAAGAAGAATATTTGAAAGAGCTACACAGAAGATACAAATGGAAACGACAAGAAAAAAATGTTAAAATAAACGATCTTGTAGTCATCAGAGATGAAAAACTGCCACAAAATGAGTGGAAATTGGGTAGAATCACCAAGTTATATCAGGGCATTGACAATAATTGTCGGGTAGTAGACATACTTACTTCAAACGGAAGCATTCGTAGACCTATTACTAAACTTATACCCTTATTGTCCGATTAACTTTCGAAGATACATTTTCATCTCCCATTTGTAATAACTAAACTACCACATTTAATTTCTTATTCACAGACATGGCACAACAAACCCCTTCACACGACATCAAGGGCAAACGACCTCATAATTGGATTTATTCTTGCGGATTGTGTAAACGGGATCATGCGCTCAAGACTTGTCAACGCTTTTTAGCCTTGGGCCCCGCAGAACGTTTCGATGTTGTCTGTGAATACTTTTATTGTATAAATTGCCTAGCCTGTTCTCACACCAGAGCTAACTGTACTACAGACCTTTCATGTCAAATATGCCAAGAAAAACACAACACTCTTTTACATTTTTCCCCTCAACTTAAGGACTTCACCATTCGCAAACTAAAGTGCGTTGAACGACCTCAAGAATACGCCAATCGCAATCAGAATTTGCCCCAAGATCGCAACGAAAAACCCCGAACTTCTAGGCAGAGCAAACTTGAAGAAACTTCACCACGCAAACGAGCACCAACCTCACGAGAACGTCCAAAATCAGTCGTACGAGTCCACACTGATTTCAGCCTTCAACCTCGGCCATGTGTTTCATTCAGCTGGTCAAAAGTTTTCATTGCTACTGCTCAATTAAGAATCGCCATTCCAAATGAACCTGGTTTGTGGCATATATGTCGTGCTGGTTTAAATTTTTACTCCTCGGTCTCAAAAATTTCCATCAGCCTACAGACTTCTTTGAAATTGGAAACTTTTGACTTTGGTGAAGCTCGTTTTGCCAAACTTTGCGTGAAAGCACGTCTAAATCACTTCAAATGGGAAAAGAAAGTTCACGCCATGCTTACCAGCGATTTGCCAAAGAAGCCTTACAGCAAGCCAATTATGGAAAACCCAGCCGCTGACTTTTCTGACGACTCTTTAGCCGATCCGGACCCTAGATGCAATTTGCCGATCGACTTGGAACTCGGAGCCGAAGAATTGTATGCTCTCTATCGAAACGGATCGATCAATACTGACTTAAAGTTTGTAGTAGCCATGCAAACAGCCGTTGGATATGTTTTCACTGGCCCAATTGGTAAACCCTGGTAATACTACACGGAGGGGCCGAAATGTCTACGCATCATAGAATCAAAATTACTTTAATCATCATTAAAAATATTCATTTAAATTAGTTACATTTTTTACTCAATCCGTGGAAAGACCTATATGCAAAATTAACTTTAAATTTCTATTTCAAAATTTGATCTTTGCAAATACCAATTAGAAAGAAGAGAAAACAACAAAACAACATACATATATCAAGATCATTGACTTCCCTGCAACGGAATTAAGCTGCTTTGTTGTTATAATTCGAAAATCGTTGCTCTTCTGCTTTGCATCTCAAAGCAGAGACAACGACTCAACGACTCACATACACACGCACACATCTAATTCAACCTTTCACATGCCCAAGTAATATACAAGTGAATGTTGTTGTTGTTTTTTCTAACTTCTTTTTGGTAAACACAACAAGAACAGCGCAAAAGAAGTCAGTCGCTTTTATCACTTTCAACCGTACTCATGTTTCGAGAACAAAATTAAAAGGAAAAACAATAAAACATTCAAAAACATTTAGTTAAACAGTAAACATAAATTATATATAATTACATAAAACTAAGATAAAGTGAACTCTAAATAAAACCAATAAACAAGTGTTAATAAACAATACAAAAAAAACTCAAAACAAACATCTCTTATTAAAGACATTAAAAAGTGTTAAACAAAGGGTAACCAAATTGGACCTACAACAATGGAAATAATTTAAAACCATAATATACGACAAATAGCACAACCTCGAATAAACAGATTCCTTTGACCACTTTGGACTGGTAGTGTAGCTGTTCGACCATTTCGAACAGAACGTGAGAAGATGGTACGTTCGGATTCAGGACCAAAGTGGCTTCAAAACAGTGACGCTGCTCTCCGCTGCGCGCAGCTCACATAGGACCACGGGGGCGATAGCCTCGCAGCCGGCTCCGTGTGCACGAACTATGGGATTGACCTCCATCGTGCATAGTTTCAGATTGGAGAATATGGGAGGCGCTGCTGAGGAAGCCAAATCGACGTTGTAGCTTGCTGCTGTCGGGGTAGGACTTGCCTTAGCCATTGGCTTGGCTGATTCTTTAGCGTCCGAAATAGGCACCGAGGCTGGCTTCTGGGCATGTTTCCTGGCATGTTCCCGTTGAATTACATCGCAGAAGTTTACTGGGGCGTCGGGGCGTAGCTTAGAGAGAGCTTTTAGGCTGTATCCTTTCAGATCCTTAACAGTAGGGTTCTGAGGCAAATCTGGGTCTAGGCTAGACGAACTCGATTGATGTCCTCATGGTGAAACATAGTATGGTGCCGATGGGAGCAAGCTTGGCAACGTGAGGATGACGTGCATTCAGCGCGTTGATGCCAGTCGTATAGGCAATTCAGACAGACGTGAAGGGTTTTAGCGGCTTCCCGTCTCTCGTGTGGCAACATCCAGAGGAAATCTGGGCACCGTTTTAGCAAATGGTTTTTCCGGCACAGTTGACATCTTCCTTTTCGATCCATGGCTCTGCAAGGAGAAAAAAGAAGAGAAACAAATATATGCAATAGGTAATAGGCATTCTAATATATGATCATAAAAAAATAGTTGGTTATTTAAAGTTTAATGGTTTGTATGGGATTGTTGAGTTGGAAGAACGCATAGTTTAACTATCGGGCGCGTAATTATACCGTTTTGAGTTTTTATCTCTGCAACCCTACCATTATGACCCGTGCCGTGGATGACTTTTGTGACGCGGCCCAATCGCCACTCTGTCGTCCTTTACAATAACAAAATCGTTCTGCTTCAGATTATTTTGTGTCGTTTTCCATTTATAGCGTCTTTGAAGTTCTGTGATGTACTCCGACTTCAATCGTTGACAGAATAAATGTTGTAAAGCTTTCAATCTTTTCCATCTGTTAATATACGATAAATTCTTCCCTGGAGGATCTTCCGGGGCCTGAGGATGAGCTGTCAAAGGCGCCCCTCGCAACAAGTGACCCGGCGTCAGAGGGAGCAATTCACATATGTTTTCTGACAGAGGCGGCAACGGTCTTGAGTTTAGAATTGCTTCAATGCGGATTAGTATGGTGCTAAATTCTTCAAGAGTGAAGTTCAAGTTATGTGACAGTTTTTTCAAGTGAGACTTCATGCTCTTGACTGCAGCCTCCCAGGGGCCTCCCATATGGGGAGCATACGGAGGTATAAACGACCAAGTAAACCCTTGCAGTCCAAATTTATCGATGAGACATTTTTCCGCACTTTTTAAAAACTGACGATGATCTTGCAATAATCCATAACTAGCACCAACAAAATTTTTTCCATTATCAGAGAACATGGTCTTTGGTAATTGGTAATCCTCTACGGCCTGTGAAACGGGTGAACGCTGCCAAGAACGCATCAGTAGATAGGTCTGAACAAACTTCTAAATGGACAGCCCGAGTTCCCATTTTAAAATTTTAGCATTTCTTAAAGTCGAACTTTTAATATTAAAAGGGCCCGCGAAGTCCACTCCTGTATATGTGAAGGGTAGTGCAGCCATCATTTGATTTTGGAATTTGCGTTTATAAACCGTACATGCCTTACATCCTCTAATACACTCGCAGACCATTTTTGAGTCTAGTTATGTTAAAGCCTTGTCGAATGGCACGCAGCATGATGTTATATTCTGCATGACATAATATTTGATGAGTATATCGTATTAGGAGAGCTGCAAAATGAGATAGGATGTCGTTCATCATAACTGATAGGATGTCGTTCATCATAACTGAGACCGGAATATTCCAAACGACCGCGAACTCGCATTACCCCGTTGCCATCAAGAAAAGGAGCAAGTGTACTGATATTGCTTTTGTTACTAATTACTTCGGATTTAGTTAAGCATTCGTATTCTCGAGGATAGTGCTTTTGCTGGGCAATAATCAATACTCTTAGGGCGAGAGCCAGCTTTCTGAAAAATGTGTGGCACGTAGCTCATGACACGTAGAGCACGGATGAATGACGAAAATCTTGAAATGAGTGATTCACTGGCGTATAGGTAGAAAGTTGATGTTTTCTTCGTCTCCAAGTCTGTGGGATCAAAAATACGGGGTTCTGGCCATGATTCTATTGGTTTTCTTAGCCAAGGTGGGTCATTCCACCATAGTGGATTTTGTATCAAGTCAAGAGGTAAACTGCCACGGGTACCTAAGTCCGCTGGGTTGTCGTCCGTTCTGACATGCTTCTAAGTAGTATTGCTGGCAAAGTTAAGGATTTCGGATGTTCTGTTTTCGACAAATGATTTTAAAGTTTGAGGAGACTTCTTCTGTAGCTATCCTAGCACAATTGTCGAATCTGTCCACAAGTGCAGTTCAAAATCGTAAGTCAAAGTTTCTGTAAGAACTTTGACTAAGTTTGTGAGTAAAACTGCACCACACAACTCAAGTTTTGGTATGGTTGTGCGTTTGATTGGAGCGACCCTCGTTTTGGCGACGAATAAGTGGCTGGAGAAAATGCCTGAATAGTCGGTTCTCATATAAACTGCTCCACAATAAGCCTTTTCTGACGCATCGCAGAAGCCATGAATCTGAATGCGTAAGCCTGGAGAGAAATGTACACATCGTGGTATTTTTAGAGTTTGGATATGCGGCAAGTTTTCTCTAAACGAATACCATTTTACTGCTGCATTAAAATCGTGGCCACCAAGCCAACCCAGTGGATCAAGTAGACGCGCGATTACTGAGAGAATCTGGCGCTTTGTTACAGTCGGAGAAACCTTTATCGGAACAATAACATAATGAAAAGTGTCGGATTTCGCATTCCATCGAATGCCCACCGTTTTGGCTGTACTAGAGTCATCGAAGTTCAAAAATTCTTCATTCAGAAGATCTTCCCGGGCCACCTGCTGTGATTTTTCTTAAGTGGAACGACGCCGAAGCTATAGATTGCATAAGTTGAGCCTGTTTACCTTTCGCCTCATCTAGATTGTGTCCTCCAGATAACACATCGTCGACATAGACTTCATGTGCCAATACTTCTGATGCTTTTGGATTAAATTCTTCGCAATCATTGCTCAACTGTCTTAGAGTACGTATCGCGAGAAACGGCGCACAGTTGATTCCAAAAGTGACAGTCTTCAGCTCAAAGGATTTTACTGTTTCCTTAGGGTGAGGGCGGAAAAGTATTCGCTGGTATGCGCGGCCAGGTTTATGTACCATTATCTGTCGGTACATTTTCTTAATATCACTTGTGAACACGTACTGGTAACACGAACAGCGAACCATAATTTTCATTATGTCTGCCTGAAGAATTGGTCCAGGATATAATACGCTGTTTAAAGAAAGCCCACTGCTGCTCTTTTTCGATCCATTAAAAACGACGCGTACTTTCGGAGTTTTACTCTCTGGTTTCACCACTGCGTGATGGGGTAAAAAAAGAGCTCTGGTTTCCCTCTGAAGTTTCAAAAAATTTTATTTCTTCCATATGGTCAAGGTCTATGTATTCTTGTTTCAAATCTGGGGTTTTGCTCAAAGTCTTCTCCATACGATGATATTGTGCTAAGGCCATATTTATTGATGGACCTAGGAACATTGTATCCTGAAATTCTTTACGGAAGGGAAGCCGTACAACATATCTTCCATCTGGTCGTCGATAAGTTGTCTTTTGATAGAAGAAAATGTGGGTTGTTCAACATCCTCGATTTCCCAAAATTTCTTAAATTGAGAACTAAGAGCTGCATCAGCCGATTCGTGTACTATTGTTGAACATGTGTTGATTTCTGTTGTTTCTAGGCCACTCTCTTTGTATGACAGAATGCCATTCTAATTTATCAGTGGCAAATAATCACTTCCAATTATCATTTCAATTTTTGATGGTTCGTAGGAATTTGGGTCTTACTTACTTACTTATCCGGTCACGAACAAACCCGAGGGATCAGGGACCTTACAAAACGAACATAACATATTTCGCCAACCAGTTCGATCTTTTGCCTTATCTCTCCAGTTGGCAATACCAAGTGTACGCAGGGATTCGTCAACCTGATCGTTCCAGCGGAGTCATGGTCTTCCTTCGAGTTCGGTTTCGAAAACCCTTCGTGCTGGTTCGTCTTCATCCATTCTACTGACATGGCCTATCCAGCGCAATCACGTTATTTTGATCCGCTTAACTATGTCAATGTCAGGATTAAGCTCATACAGCTCATGGTTCATGCGTCGCCGATACTCGCCGTTGTGCACTATAGGGCCATCAAATTTTGGGGTATTTTTCTCTCGAAGACTCCTACAGATGTTTCGTCTGCTTGCGATAAGACCCAGGATTCTGCGCCATAAAGCAATACAGGTTGTATGAGACTCTGGTATAGTTGGACTTTTGTTACTCGAGAGAGGGCTTTATCTCTAAAGTGCTTGCTTAGCCCAAAATAACATATATTCGCAAGCACAATTCTCCGCTTGATCTCAAGGCTGACGTAGTTGTTTTACGGCAGATCCGAGGTATATAAATTCGTCTACCACCTCGAAATTCTAACGGATATCAACGTTCACGCTTTGGTCTAATCGCGTGGAGGCCCTGCTCGTTGAAACCATTAATTTTGTCTTGTGCTCATTTACTGTCAGACCCACTATTCCTGATTCCTTCTCAATTCTCGAAAACACCGCAGTAATTTCTCTAACTGTGCGTCCAATGATATCTATATCATCAGCATACGCGAGCAGCATGTGACTTTTGCTGCTGATGGTTTTATTCATGTTGACAGCAGCTTTTCTAAGAATAATCTCTATTAAGATGTTAAAGAGATCGTAAGATAGGGTGTCACCTTGTCAGAGGCCTCGCTTAGTTTCGAAAGGCTCGGTAAGATCCTTACCAACTTTCACTGCGGATTTGGTGTTTGTCAGGGTCATCCTGCAAAGGAGTATGAGTTTTCAGGAATACCAAGCTCAGACATTGCTTCGTAGAGTTTCCCCCGTATGGGGCTATCGAAGGCAGCCTTATCATCGACAAATAGATGATAGGTGTCGATTTGTTTTTCGTTTGTCTTCTCCAGGATTTGGCGTAGCGTGAAAATCTTGTCGGTTGTCGATTTTCCAGGCCTAAAGCCACACTGGTATGGTCCAATCAGGTCAGCGATAATCGGTTTCAGTCTTTCGCACATTATGCTTGATAGAACCTTATATGCTATGGATAAAAGGCTTATTCCACGGTAGTTGGCACAGAGACTCGGGTCACCTTTTTTAAATATGGGACATAGTACACTGAGACTCCAATCGCCGGGCATGCATTCATCTAACCAAATTTTGCTAATGATCTGATGCATGCACCTTAACAGTTCATCGCCGCCAGCCTTAAACAGCTCCGCGGGTAATCCATCGGCTCCTGCGGCTTTATTGTTCTTAAGCCGGGCAATAGCTGTTCTGACCTCGTCTTGGTTAGGAGGGGGGCAATCGACGTCGTCGTCCAAATTAAGATCGATTGTCTCGTCATTGGATATCGTAGGTACCAATAGCGCAGAGAAATGATTTCTCTATATTCCCAACATACTCTGCACATCTGCGATGAGATTTCCGTCCTTGTCTTTACAGAAGGGGGGCCCGGAACCATGTCCATTAGTTCCGTTTTTCACTTTTTGGTAGAATTTTCGGGCTTCGTTCTTCCTTTGGGTCTGCCAACTTAATATTGGTGAAATCAGGTAAATTTTCAACAGTGACTTTACTCGATGGCAAAAAATGAGATAATTTAGACACGACAATGGATTTCACACGAATTTTGAATGTCGAATCTTGTGATTTTAAATTGACGAAGCATTGATAACTTGAATTCCCGACAATCGTGCCTCCTAATCCTGAAATTTGGGTACGATGGGTGTCCACGGGTAATGCGAGAGTCTGTTGAATTCGCTTTGTTATAAAACTTTTTTCCGATCCCGAGTAAAACAATGCTCTTATTGTGACTAACTCTCCTGCGTGGTTAATATGCACCATTGCAGTTGGCAAAATTGTTGTTCCTTCGTATTGGGCGAAATGCGCTTCAACGGAGTCAGTTGGTTGATTATTTTTTGATTTCTTTTGTGTAGGCTGAATATTCGACGAAGATGATGGCTGAACTTGGTCTGAAAAATTTCTATCCTCTTGGTTCATATGTGACGAAAATCTTTCTTTTGACTCTATATGAAGTAGAGAATGATGCCTTTTTTGCACTCGAAACAACCTTTTTTACTGGGGCAATTTGATTTAAAATGTGTTGATGATAAACAATTTGCGCAAAACTTATTCGCGTATAAACTGTTCACATTTTCTCAACGAGTGATCTCCATTAATTTTTTTGCATTTTATCTTTCGTTCATTTGGTTCTATGTTCGCGTGAAAAGTTTGAGCTTTGTTGTTAGAATTCTGAATAGGCCTTCTCATGTCCGAAATTGTTTCCAACATCTCACTTCTTTTCGAAAGGAACTCGCCCATTTGACTCCAGGTTGGTAGCTTTCTGTGGTCAGGTAATGAATCCTCCCACGCACGCGATGTCTCATCTGGTATCTTTGCAGCACAATGTCGTACCAAAAAAGGATCCCAGTTCTCCGTCTTTATAGAATACGAATTGAAAATCGCTAGACTGGCATTAATTCCACGTTGAATTTGTCGGATTGACTTCGGATTTTAAATTTGAGTCGCTGGGATGGCAAACAGAAGTTTCATCTGCTTATGAACCAAGATTCGGGGATTCTCATAACGTGTTTTGAGCGCGTCCCACGCCAATTGGAAGTTGCCATCCACCAAGTCAAATTTTTTCACAATCTGATGAGTTTCGCCTCTTGTTTTATTTCTGAGATGGTATAGTTTTTGAGCTGCAGTAATTTCTGAATGAGCACCAAAAACACTCCAAAATATATCTCGGAAGGCTGGCCACTTCGAATACCCACCATCAAAAGGTTGCGTATCACACGGCGGAAGCTTTAATGACGAAACCCCTTGCTGCATTAATGTTGAATCGCGCCTGTTGGTTTCATCCATATGAGATTGCTTTTGTGGTTTTAAATTATTGATCCGAGTTCTGCATATTTCTTCTCCATATTTCTTCTTCGCCATTCCCAATAAATCCTCACTATGAACACCTTCATCCTCAATCATCAGTTCCTCATAAGTTGTGGTTAGCTTTTTCCATCTCCTTTCTAGCTCCTGCTCGTCGGCTTCAAGCCCCGCGGAGCTGGTACCAAATGCTGGTTTACATTCCTCACAAAATGAAACCACCTGATCAACGATGAAGGGAAATTTGCGTCTCGCTGCCATTTTGACTTAACCGTTGGAAGTATTTTTCAAAATTGATTTTCAGACTAAATGTTTATTTATGTTGAATATTTGTTACCGATTGATAGATATTGATATTGTCGATACCGGAAAAAATTCTCATAAATTTATGTATGCCGTATGATTGTAGAAAAATTCCGAAAATTTCCCGTAAATTGTTATAAAATAAAAAAAAATTTTTTATTCCGGACTCTATTTGGCAAAGTAGGCAATATTTTCTTTACCCATACAAATTATGACGATTTTGTTTATTTTCCAATTAATAACACAAAAAATGTTTCCGAATTGCACACCCTATGTTCGTCGAAGTATGCAAATTCTAGCATCAAATTTCAGTACCAAACAAATATTAGCTGAATTCCGCAAAACCAGAAAAACCGTGAACTGCATACCCTATTTTGTGTCGAGGTAGGCAACCCCTATCTGTTTTCTATGACGTCACACTACCGCCAAAGTCGTTGGTCAAAAACCCAAAGCAAACTGCAATCTCTTTTCGTTGTGTTGACTGCGACGTCACTCTGTCGGCGTTGTTGTTTTTGTTTTCTTTGACATAAAAATGCACTCACTGGCCTTGCAATTAACCGTTTTCGATATTTCGTTTTTGGATCAAATTTGTTTTGATTTACAACATACATACATACTTATGTATGAATGTTCATATACATATATATATACATATATTGAACACCCGGTTGTTTCTTTTAACTATGTTTTGTACTTGTTATCGTTTATTACTTGTTCATTAACGGCGTTAATTTGTTTTTTGTGTGTAAGTATGTTTATGTGTTCTAATTACGTTAAAAACACTGATTTTGTTTCCACAATGCTCGCAAGTATGTATGTATAATTGTACTTGGACATAAAACTTCACAACAAATTAGGATTTATCGGGATTTCTTCACAAAAAACTCACACTTTTCCTTGATGCTGTTGCTTTCGCTGCATATGTATATGTTGTATGTCTGGATGTATGTACTATGTTTGTACGTTTGTTTTGTACCACAGGTTGTTGTTTTGTTGTACAAATTGAAATATTAGTTTCTTTTTATGGTAATTAAACACTTTTCTTTCTTTTTCAATTTTGTTTGTTAAATAGTTATTATTTTTTCTTTAAAATATCCTTTTTTATAATACAGTTCATATGCACGACTTCACTTTTTTATCGTTCATGTCCGTCCGCTTTGACAATCAATCACTTTTGACTTGAGATTTCTTCGTTTCGTTGCCGTCTGTTCCCGTTTGAAGCTAGGCATAGGCGAACGATTTATTGGTGCGATTTGTAAATTTATTGCTGCGATTGATTGCATATCGTTTCTCCACACACGCTCGAACAAATCATAATTCGGCCGACGTTGATGTGTAAACATATGCTACGAAGCGGATGACGCGCTCGCATGTTAATTTTGTGTTTGAACTTCGGTTTGTGTGCTTCTGTCAGAATTTTGTGGTACAGAATTTTTTTCTTTTAACAATTGGTTTTTTCTGTTCATTGGAAACTTAAAAAAAAACATGTGCGATGAAGCAGCGGATGATGCAGCTGCGCTTTTAATTATATATACATAAAAAAATAGAAAAGAAAAAAATCGAAAAACAAGAAAAGGAAAATGGTGTGACGCTCAAAAATATGGAAATGTTTACTACACCACCTTTCGCTACAATGCTTGAAGAGCAACTGAAATGGCGAAATGGCTTAAGATTTGCGCAGTAGCCCACACACGTATGATTTGTTTGCAAACAAATTGCAAGTTTTTGAAAATTTTCAAAAACTTCCAATTTGTTCGCAAATTACCCCACAGACGTAAAAAAGCGTCCACAAACCCAACAAATTGGTCGGATTTATCGTTCGTCTATGCCTAGCTTTAGAGTTCGCTGCGTCGTTCTATGCTCTATTTTCGCAAAACGTGTGTTATGAAGTGAGAAAGCGAGACAGTTTGAAACTAAAACTTTGGTTAATTGTATATTAGGGTGGCTGTAGTTTTCCTCTTTTCAATTCTGTTATGAATTTTAGTTCTTTTTACAGTTTTTATAACTGGATAACTATTGTTTTGTTAGTGTGATATTTATTTTCTGAGTTCTTTCGATATACCGTTTCATGCCATTTATGTTTCTGGTGTTCTCTATTTTTCCGATTTTTTCGTATTTAAAACAATTTTTGGATTTTTACTCGAATTTGTTGTTTGTACGTCGTGAGTACGCGGAAATGATCATATTAAATAGAATACCAATTATGATTGCACATACATACCTGCTCTCATCTTCTTACTCTTTTGTCCCTTTGACACTTTCTGAGCTTGGGATTATGATGATGGATTTTGGTTGCCACTGTCACCTGCTTACAGTGCTGGTACTCCTCTGCTGGTATGATGCGTGCTTTTTCTGACGATGTAACTGCTCAGTCAATCGAAATCCAATATCCACTTGGAGTAAGTTTCCTCCGTTTCAACTGTAGATAGATTTTCGGGGGGAATTACTGCTTGCTCTCTTCTCACCGTTTCAACTGTAGACACCTTATCTACTTAGTGATGTTTTCTGGCTTAGAAAACGATGGGTTTTCTTTGAAAATTTTATGATTTCAAACAAAAAATACTGGAACACATCTCATCCTAAACTTTTGTAGGATGTTTTCGAAGGACCATATGTTGAACTCCTGGCCTTCTGGTTCAGCGTTCAAGAAAATTATGTTTTTAATGTCGACTCCAACAAATGAAAGACCAGAGAATTTATCTTCTTATTCAATGGCGGATTGAACCGACTTTATTGTCTAATGAGTTGGTGGTAACTAACCTGTCTTTACAGAGCGACATTCAAGTTGAAAAAGCATACAAACAAAAAAGAGATAAAATTTTGACGGCGAATTCAATTCAGTGACTTAAAAACTAGGTTGATTAGGCGATGTTACAAACAAAAGAAATGAAATTAAAAATTCCAAAAAACAATTAGAAGCTGTTGAATTATGGATTCAACATGCGGTATGTCCGTTATGTGTCCGTCCATGGTGTTACGCTGATTCAGCAGGGACAGCTTGGTTAAATGTAGTTATAGAACGTTAACACATCGCCACGGTACTGGGCGTTTCTCAGCTCCTCATATAGGGCCTCAGGGGAGGACAATCCTCCAAAATTCGTCTCTAACATTGTCTTTATCTCGGTCCAAGTCGTCAAGTGTGGGCGTATGTCTAGGGCCGTCTTGGCCTTTCCTTTCACCTTACCTTTAATGATGGTGAACAGCATCTTCTGTGAGGTTGCCGTATAGCTCAGAGTTCAAGTCCTCCTTCCGTCCATCGTAGTCTGGAATTTGGGCAAGGTAGGCCATGGGAGAAATCTCCGCGGGCATTGGTGCCGATGTTGGATTCATTCTCCTTACTGTTGGTATTCACTACTTAGGTTCACTGTTCCTTTTTCTTTTGTTCCACACCTTTTCTCGTGTGCACTCTTAATTCTTTTCGCCAACTTTTCCTTTTTGGAGTTTAAACTCACTTTATTATTTTATTTATTTATTATCTAACTAATAAATAACTAATAAATTTTCTTTGTTTTTTGTTAATAGATTTTCCTTATATTCTTTTCTACGCTTCTCTGCAGATCACCGTCCTTTTCCGGAGGACGTATCCCTTACGTAGGATTCGTATTTACGGATCACCAAGTGCTTCTGGTAAATATTAAATGCTTAAGAGTTGGTTGAGTGATGTACAATTGTTTTGTTTATCCATGTGCAACTTAATCTAGTTGGCGACGATCGTATCGAATCGTGCCACGTATGCCATCATCTAATGCAGGTGTAATGTTCTGCGGTTGGCGACCTTTCCTAATGTTTATGGTTACAATGTTCTACATCTTACATCTACACTTAACGTTAACTGGGGTGTTGGCTAATAAGTGAAATTGGAGTATTGGGTGAGTATGTACCCCAGTTAAAGTTGTACAAAGGGAAGGGGGTTTTTCTTAACATGTTTATTTATTACAGGTTGGATTTGAGATGGAGTGGGGCCCTTTGATGGAAATAGGGTGTGGTTATTATGGATCGAATGGCATTCTTTTACTGGGTGTTGGCTTTGCCATAACTATATGTATGTAAAGTTTACATGCACTGATTTAGAGCTATTTCGTTCAATGGACCATTTCTCTGTCCATTAGTAGATAGGGAATGAGAATTCTAAAGATGTGGTAGGAAAAACAATTAAATTGTGAGGAAAAAGCAATTAAGAAATTAATTGAAATTAATTAATTGAAATTAATTAAGTTTAAAAACTGGAAAAATAACGACGGGAGAAACACTTCAAATTGAAATAAAACCAATTAAGTTTAAAAACTGTGAAAATACTGAGTGAAAAAACGATTAAATCCAGAAAAAAATCAATTAAGATGGAAAACTAAGAAACTAATGGGAGAAAAAAAGCTATTAAACTCATACCAAAAATAATTAGAATTGACAACTAAAACAATGTGTGGGGACGAGGAGTAAATATATAAGGTGAAGGTCATTTGTGTTTTGTTTTAATATGGACCGCAGTGTGTACGGTCTAGCATAAGTATATGACATTATAAAATGTGCATCGTAGACAGTCTATTCTTTATACTGCATGCTACATATGGAACGCAAACTGTTATGGTATGTTGTTGTAGTTTAGTTATCAATATGTTTCTCCTGCAGTGGATGTCATGGGCTATTCTACTGGATGTAATATTTACTGCATGTACATTTTTCCCTACTCCCACTATTTTCTTAGTTTTCCATCTTAATTGTTTTTTTTCGATTTTAGTTACCATTTTCATGCAAAATCATATTAAATGATATTTAAATGTAACTAAGGGAATTTATTTTCGGCTGAAATTTATGAAGTACACATTGCGCACAGACAGACAGAGAGAGATAGACTTATTATGGTGGATGATACACATAACACATGCATCGTAGCTAGATAGACTTTTCTTCTGCAATATGTTGTTGGTATAGTTTTGTTAAGTCAATTTGAATTTATTAATATACAGAATTTGCTATAAATTATCAACTTATTCGATGAATCTTAGTCCACTATTGAACATTTAACGATGAGTATAAACGGAGACCTAATTTCTGCTTTCAATTCCCTTCATATGAAGCAGGTCCTCAGCGTAAAATATATGATTACTGGAGAGGATTATCTTATTACTGGAGCTGAGCGTGTAACTACAAAATATGGGGATTCCATTGTCTTTGAGTTGGTGACGAAAAGGCTATATCTTCCTAAGAGGTTTGATGCTCTGACTGACAAGGATATTGAAAGCTGGCAATTACCTAATTTCAAGGATTCCAATGAATGATGGAAATGATGACGCATCCAATAGGTTGGAGATAAAGAAATCCACTCCCATTAGAGAATAGTATTCTTATGATAGAAATTTTAGTACTTTCAAGTAAACCCACTTCAAATAAAAACTATGAATAATAAACTTATTTACACAGAAAAAAATTTTTTTAATATAAGACCTTAATATGAACATTATGTATTCAGTTTTAAAGGTTATCTAATAGAAGGAAGATGGAGATTATTGAATACTTTCTACAGAAGTTTGAAAATATGATTTTTGAAGAACATTTAGAATTAATACGTGTATTTAAAACACAGTATTCAAATTTTGATGCGTACAATACACTCTGCTCCCACTAAAGTTTGGATGGAGATGTAGTAGGAATGTGTGGATGCTATTTTTTCCATTTGAGAAAAGGAAAGGTTATGAAGATTATCGAAAAATATCAAAAATTATTAAAGTATTTCACATCGTCCTACACCACCACAAAGAATGAGAATAAAAATGTAATTAAAATTGTAATATTTTATATTTAATAAAGCAACAAATGGTTTTTGATGTGTTAACATCTATAGGCGCGGGTACGGCCTAAATTCACAAAGTGAATACATCCAAACACAATTTGCCCGACTGCGCTCACACAGATTGGCCGACAGCGATCACACATTGTTTGCCGTTAAACTCCTCCGAAACGGCTGGACCGATTTGTATGAAATTTTGTGTGCATATCGGGTAGGTCTCAGAATCGGTCAACATCTATTTTTCATACCCCTAAATGAGATCACAGATTTGTCCGACTGCGAAACACAGTGTGTCAAACTGCGAAAAAACACTAGCGGCAGCGAATAGTTCTATTGTGTGGGTGCGAAGCACACTCAGAGCAAATAGAATAATGACGTGGTTATACGTATATAAAAATGAGATAGAAAGAGAGCAACGAAAATTGTGAACTTGTGTAGCGTATGTACGAACATAAGAATGTATGTATGTACATGTGTCTGTTGCTTAGTATTCTCTTTGTTTTTTGTGGGTATAAAACAAAAAGTATTAATCATGAAAATAATGACACTTGTCTTTAAATATTTTTAAGTGTTATTAAGTATTAATATTATTTAAATGAAACGTCATCATATGATTGAACGCCTTTTTAAATTCTTTATATTAATTTCACCTGTCTGTATGCATGTATGCCGAAAAAGTTTTCGATTGATTTTTAACCCTTTTCCCGTGATCCAATCGAGCTGAAACTTCGCAGGCAAACTAATGGCGACGACAAAAATAAATTTTCAAAATATGCCGGGATTGGATAAAGGTACCACGCCTCCCATGCAAATCACAAATTAAAAATCCATTATTTCTGCTCCTGTTAAAGGTATTTGAACAAAATTGGATATGTTGGTTAGGTTTACATATTCTAAGATCTGCTGCAAATATGGGCGGGATTGGACAAAGGGGCGTGGTCATATATAAAGAATTTATAGTCAAAAACAATGTTTTTTACGGGTTGCTTTTTTATTATTGTGAAAGGTAAGTCAAATAAAATGTGGTTGCGGATCACTTTCAGAGCAAAGAGAATAATGACGTATTATACGTATGTATATAAAACTGAGATAGCAAGAGAACAACGAAAATTTTGTGAACTTGTGTAGCGTATGTACGAATATAACAATGTATGTATGTTCTTATATACAAGTGTCTGTTGCTTTGCATTCTTTGATTTTTGTGGGAATAAAACCAAAAGTATTTAGCAAGAAAATAATGACACACTGCTTGCACTGGTCTTTAAATAATTTTAAGTATTAATATTATTTTAATGTAACGTCATCATATGATTGAACGCTGTTTTTTATTTTCCAATGTAACATTTACTATTGTGTTCAGAGAAATCGAACAGGTACCGGTTAGCAAAAAGGTATTAACACATCGCCCGTGAGTTCGAACACTCATGGCTTTTTTTTTATTTAAAGTACAATATAATGTGTTATTGTTTTATTTTAAAACTTTACTAATTTACAAAATTCATATATAAAACGATTTTATTTTCATACATCTATTTAACTTAGTGAAACAAAATCTTCAAGATTATTTTAATTGTTCTCCAAATATATGAAAAGTTTAAACTGATTATTAAGTGAGCATTTAAAAATCATACTGTTATAATGTACTGGGCAGTTAGTAGTATAGTTTCTTAAATTTTTAAAATTAATCTTATTTTCAAGGTTGATAAGTTTAAATTAAAATTTCGCAATAGGAAATCCTTCTTGTTGTTTCGAAAAACAAAGATATATTTATAATCGTTCAATGGTGTCAGTATATCATCAAGACAATTGTAGGTTAGGTTTTATTATAAAAATTCTGCTTAGCAGCTTGTTTCGTTAGTATACTACTACTAAAGGGATGTTTAAATATGTGATGAGTTGGTATGACTGACGTTCCGAGCATATATGTAAGCTAATTCCTTCACATACAAAGTATTATTATTACCATTACAGAACTGTAGGTCAATCAAAGCAATATCCGACTTATCAAGTTTAAACATGACAGATTAAAGAGTAATTATGAAATAACAGTATTATTGTTTTGAAGTCTATCTTTTATAGTGGATCATACTAAAATTTTTCTATATAAAGAGATTTTCAGAGTAGCAAACTCATCAGTTTATATTTAAATTTTGTTAAGAATGGAGAGTAGAACAAAAAAACTATTTCGTCTTAGTCAAGGACGAAAACCCCAAATTTATGATGTTGTATTTGAGCTCGAATACTTTCTTAATTTGAGATGAGTTGATACGTCTCATGAGCTATAAGGAGAATATTAACGCTACGCTGAACGAATATGATTTTATCAATTCTATGAATCTTATTAAGAACGATTGTGAGAGAGATATTGAATATATTTTTCAATATAAAACTGGGATATGTTACTTAGTTTTGAAACAAGGAGAGTATAGAATTAAAATTGATTCTGAGACTTGGAGATCATTAACCCGAATTGGAACATTTTTAACAATAATTCAGTCTTGGTATAATATTCTTCGAAAACAAATTCAACACTTCTACCACAACTATTACATATCAAAATGTTCTGAGTTAAACAAAACAAATATTCAATTATGTGAAATTGTAGGAATGAACGAAAGAGATGTAGCGATTGATTTATCACGACTTTGTTATGAGTTCGGTATAAAAATGCAAAATCAAATTAAAAATTATGTTAAAATTTATAGATTATTATTAAGAGCAGATATATATGTATATAAACAAATTATAAGCGTTATATTTCGTGATTTTAAAATGTGTTAAAATTTTTAAACATAAATGACCACAATTAAAAGAATTAAGCTTCTGATATCTTTTATAGTTATAATTAATATTATTTCCTAAATATTATAGTACTTCTAGACGCGGTTGAAGATTACCAAAACTATCAAAATATTCTACATTATCCTTATATTTGTAAAAGGCTACCCAATGTGTGCCATTTCCTTTGTTGGAGTCCAAGTTAATAATTCCACACTCTATCTGTGGTGAAGTTTTAGGAAGTTTATCTCTCATATATACTCCACTAAAACGGGGAATATACTTCTTTCCAAACATTTTTAGTTTAGTTTAGTTTAGTTTATTGGTTCATTTTCGATGGTAGAACAATAAGAATACAATTCTTTTATAGTTCAATAGCGTATTACAAATGGAAGTCATTATAATTAAATATATATATGTAATTCAAAGTTCGAAGTAAGTTTTTTTTTTTTTTTTTTTTTTCCTTTTATAACATAAATTTTAAGTAGTTACGATACAAATTTTATTTTCCACCAAGGTTTACATTATTTTTATTAATCACAAAAATTAAATTACGTTAAGTTATTACTAATAATTTCAGAGAAGAAGTGATTCACAAATTAATTGTTTGAGAGAAATAGGAAGAGAATAGGGTTAAACAGAGCTAGTTGATAGAATTTATTAAATCAAGCAGGGCTTTTTTAAAAATGTTTTTTCTTGTTATAGATTTTATTGCTATGGGCAAGGCATTCCAATGCTTAATAGCGTTGACGAAGAACAATCTGCTTGTGTTAAGCAAAGTATGTTTGGGAATTATGAGTGTCATATTACGTGAGATGCGGCCAAATGCTAGTTTGTCATATAGGTAGGAGGGGGTCTTGTCATTAATTAATTTGTGTAAGAAAAGTAAGTTACGCACCCGCAGGTAATCCACTAACTCACAGCCAAGAATCATTTTTCTCCATGTCGACACACTACTGAATCGACTAATGCCAAAGACATAACGCGTAGCACTATTCAGTGATAACAATAATTTGTGGTATGACTGGGAGTCCAATTTACTATAGACATCCGCAAAGTAATTAATCAATGGTAGTATCAACTGAATTACAAGACGTCTCTTTGTCTGACTTGGGATACAATTAGACGTCATTCTTAAATTTCTAAGAACGAAGTATACATTCTTCACCAAATTGTTAATATGATCTTTGCAAGTCAAAGAGGAGTTAACATAAAAACCTAAATATTTAACCTTGTTAACATATTGCAGAACCGTGTTCCCTAGCTGGATGATAGGCATTTGATTTAAGGTGATCTCAGAGCAACTTATTGGTAGAACATGAGTTTTCATGGGATTAAGTATCAATTTGTTATCCACGGACCATTTCCATATCTCAATTAAATCTTCATTCATACGACAGCACATATCTTCAACCAGTCCTATTCGATTGGATATATATAATTGTATGTCATCTGCATACGCATGCATATTACAATTAACACACACCTGAAATACATCATTGACAAAGACACTGAACAGAAGTGGACCCAAGACTGAACCTTGAGGAACACCAGACGTAACACTTTTAAGACTTGATTCACTGTCGCCAACTACAACCTTTTGGGAACGATCTGCTAAGTAATTTATTATAAGTAGTAGAGCAGAATCAGACAATCCGTAATAATATTTGAGTTTTTGGCAGAGTATGTGATGGTTTACCATGTTAAAAGCTTTAGAAAAGTCTAAAAAACACATTATGGACATATTACCTTTGTCCAACTGTTCTCTTACGTCATCCATTACTTTCATGGCAGCCGTTGAGCAACTGTGACCAGCACGAAAGCCAGATTGTAAAGGAGAAAGTAGCATATTATTATTAAGATAACCTGTTAGCTGATTAGACAATAAAGACTCAAACACTTTGGACAACACTGATAAAATACTTACAGGCCTATAATCATTAGGAGACTTAGCATTGGATATCTTAGCTACAGGAGTTATTTTCCCTATTTTCCACAACTTTGGAAAAGCAGATGTAGTCAGGCAATGATTAAAGATATGTGTAATAGAGCTTACAACATATGGTAAAATAATTTTCAGAAACTTAATAGAGACACCATCCACACCAATAGCATTTGATCTAACTTTCATTATAGATTCATATACGTCAATTTCAGAAACAGAACTGAATTCGAACACTGAAGAACAAAAAAGCGATGGACGAAGAATAGCATTATCAATATTGTCAGTTGCATCTGTGCAGAAAAAATTATTAAGTGTAACAGGATCAAGATTGCATTCATTTGATACTTGTGAGTGAACGCCAAGATTTCTAATATTTTTCCACAGTTGTGCAGCAGGCAATGAAATATTTAACTTACGGGAGAAATAATGGATTTTCGCTAGTTTTGTCACTGTGGTGGCTTTATTTCTGGCCCTAGTATAAATAATTCTGTTGACTGCCGACGGATGTCTCTTCCACATGTTATAGCACCGATTCCGAAACTTAATAGATTTTCTCACGTTAGAGGTAAACCATGGACAAGAGTTGTTTTTCACATATACTGTTTTCGTAGGAATATGTCTGTTGTAAACGTCCTGCATTTTTGTTATTAGAGCATCCAACTTTTCATCCACAGTTGTCTGGTACCAACAGTCATTCCAGCTATGCGCTGACATTTCAAAGAACAAGGAGGGATAATTGATTGTAGAATAATCCCGATAAGTTATATGACGACTACATTCACTTCTCCGGAGGCTAACATTTAACGTACAAAACAAAAGATCATGATCAGATACAAAGGATATTTGATCAAACAGAAGCACAGACTTTAAGTCAGAAAGTAGGATATAATCTATTAGACTAGGACTACAATTAGTAGAGAAACGAGTAGGTACACTCTCATTTACAAATGATAGGCCAACCGAATAAACAGATTCACATAAATCATTTTTGTTTTTATCTTCGCTAAGATAGTTTATATTAAGATCACCACATGTAACAAATAGATCATATTCTATGGCACGCTGACTAAAATCGGAGAAAAATGTTTCAAGACTACACGCTTTATTGGCGTTGTAAACACAAGACACAAGAACTTTTGTCAAATTATCGTACACTACAACATTAATGAACTCTATATCCGAGTTGTCCGATTTATTAACTAATGCTGCTTTTAAAATGTCTCTGCAATATATGGCCACACCACCACCTCTTCTACCACTCCTGCTATTATGGAAGAGATTGTAACCACTAATGTCGTAGTGGCTGTCCAATACCTGGCGAAACCATGTTTCCGTTACACATATTACATCAACATTTAGACTTCTTGCATTAAAATGAACCACATTAAGTCCAGTATTTTGCCTGCACAATATATTTATCATTACAGAATGGTTCCCGTCAACGCTATTGCCCAAATCAAGATGATTCATAAAATTTACAAGAAAAAACATTTTTATCAAGCTTGATTAAAAAAGCAGACAGTAGAAAAAAGAAATTATATAGAACAGTAGAAATTATTAGCCTTACAATCATTTTGTTCGATAAGTAATAAGAAAAAGAAAAATCAAAGAAAATAAAATTATTTTACAAATTAGAAAAAAAATGTATTCTCAAATTATCGTTAATAAGGTGTCCTCATCAGGTACATACACTGCTTCAGAGTTACGTTGTAATCGGATATAAACTTTGCCCCTTACAGAGAACACACTCCACAGCTTCTTATCTCTCTTAAATTTCGTCGCTAGTTGAAGGACTTTTCTATTTGGCGCATCCAAACTTTCATAAATACGAAAAACTGTGTCGCACTCAAACCCAGCTGAGCGCATGGATTAAATCCACATCTGTAAGAGCTCTATTTGGTAGCAGCTTTATTAGTTTTTTGTCACATTATTATAAAATATTCCATATCCCTTTTTGTATGGTTTAAGATAGAGCCGTTTACCCATCGCTATAGATCCTATTGTTTGTTATGTCGCTTGTTTTCTTCAAGCTGCTTTCTACCATTTTTAGCAGTAGATCTTGCTCTAGCGCTTGCTGATCCACCCGAGGCTAATGCACCCAATGCACCAAGTGCAGATTTCTTTCCAAGAAATATATCTTGAATTACTTTCCGTGCGGTTTTAATGGCGCTTTTAATGTCTAGAGGTTTTTCCGTTTTTAAGATCACTGTTCCCGCTTGTATTGCATTGTTAAAATTGTTTCGTTTACATCTATTTTTAAGGTTGTTTGGTTTAACACCTAAACCAAATTTAATTATAGATTTCATTGCGTTAGTAACAAGGTATTCGTTTGCTTTTTTTTCCAAGTGTATTATCTTTGGCTTTAACCCTTTCCCAAGCTCTATCTGCTAGCTCTTTGTCTGCTTGATGTCGTTGGGTAATATCAGTATTCTGTGAATAAGCTATATCATGTATTCTACAAGCTGCATCCAATTCTGTTCAAAGCTGTTCTGAGCTGTTGCGTCCTATTTCAAAACTATTCTCTTCCAAAGTTAATCTGCTCCAAAACTCTTCTATACCGCTTCCAAAGCGAAAAATTCTGATAGAAGCTATATCAATTTGAAATGGAGGAAAATATTCTAAAAGAATTGTCAAATCGCGGAAAGATTTACAAAGAAAATTTCAGAGTATAAAGTATGAAACATCTGAGAAATTGGAAAAAAAACATTCAAACCTTTAACAGACCCCTTAAAAACCCTTGTTAAATTGTCAGACGAGAACAGATATAGACCAATTTTAAATGCTTCTACCAATATTTCCAATCACCTAAAGAGAAAATACGATGGTAGTTTACATACAGGCACACCAAAGAAGAAAATTGTTAAAAAATTAAATATTAAATTTACTACCTACCTATAAGCAGAATAATATAGAAGATGAAGAAGTCGACGAAGGAGAAGATGATGATGTAGTAAAAAATGAAGAAGATGTTAACAAAGATATATTTAATTCACAAACATATGATAATCACCCTTATTCTGATTGTCGTCGTCAACGTCGTCGTCAATTTAATATCAACATCACTTCGTTTCAATATAATATCACATCAACGGATTTTTGGTATTCCGTATCATTATTGTCTTGACGTTGAGTGTTCATCGATATCATAAATAAAGAAAGTCACATAACTAACATTTTTGAAACAGATTTTTTATCTATTCATTCAATTGTTGAAAAATGTTTTTTGTTCTGATTCAAACTCTCATTCAGGTGATGAAGAAAATAAAAATAAATTTATTTTGCAAAGACATACATTAAGATATACGTCCGATGTCATGAAACTACCGGACAACAAGTAAGTTTAAGGTTGAATGAATTTCCATTGGCTATCACAAAGCTTTCTTTCTTTCAAGATTTCAGAAATACTTTCGTTTAAACAAAAATGCGTTTTATTATGTATTGGCTGAAATTGCTCCTGAGAAGAAAATTGGGGCCAGGTTAAATTGTGTATCCAGCAGAATAAAGTTAGCTGCCACATTACTATTTTTGGGACAAGGGTCCTATCAGTTAAGTGTCGGTAACGATTTTAACCTCGGACTGTCGCAGCCGGTTGTATGCAGAATACTGTCGGAAACTCTGAGTGCGTTGGAATAGGTCATTTGACCACTTTGGATTAAACTTGAAATGAGCGAAGAAGAAAAATCAGATGCCAAAATTAATTTTTTTTGAAAAATGGATTTCCTGGTGTGATTGGCTGTGTGGACGGAACCCACATTAAAATTTTGGCTCCGAAGAAAGAGGACCAGCACATGTACAATAATTGCAAAGGATTCTTTAGCTTGAATGCTATGGTTGTAAGTATTCTTATAGAATAAAATAAATGCATTAGTTATGAAAATCTCTTCGTAACTAGATACGTTATCATAAAATGCGTATACGATTTTTGGATCCTCGACATGCCCATGATTCTTTAATTTGGAGTGTAAGCAAAGCAAAACATTTTTTTAAGGGACGTCACGATGCAGGTTACCGTAACTATTGGCTTTTAGGTAACAATCATATTTGCTTATAAACATTAATGTTATGTTTTGTAGTACAGGAGATGCGGGGTAACCTCTTGAACCTTATCTAATTACTCCATATCGTTCTGCTTCAGAAGGAAGCGCAGACGCTATATTTAACACAAAGCATGCAAAGGCCAGAAACATTGTAGAACGCACATTTGGAATACTGAAGAATCGATTTCGTTGCCTACTTGGTGCACGCCAGCGTCATTATAAGCCCGCTAAGGCAATTCAAATCGCAAATGTTTGCGCAGCTTTCACAACATCTGCATTGAATATGGCTCGAGCGCTCTAAACGAGGATTTCACATCTTCAGAAAATAACTTAGGAATTTCTGAAAGTAATGATTTAGAAAGTGCGATAAATGCAGGAGCCTCAGCTATACGAGAACAAATAAAACAAAGTTTCTTGTAATGCAAATTCATTTATATTTAATTCAGTTCTGTTTTTTATTAATAAGTTATGTTAAATATAAATATTCACATAGTAGTAATAATACATAGTATATTGTTTAAACTATTTATTATTATTGTTTAAACAATGTAGGATTATTTGAAGCGAGCAATTCCTTTTCTAAGATTCTTATCTTCAAAGATTTAATTTTCAGTTCAGCTTCGTGCTCCTCTTTCTTCAAAGCTTTAATTTTCATTTCCTCTTCGTGCTTCTCAGTCTTTCTTTGTTCTCGTTTTCCCATAAGCTTAATTTTTTTGTTCCACCTCTAATAGTTGCTTGTGGTAACTACATCTGTCCTTTATACTGCGCTTACTAGATACCAAAGTGTTTGATATCTCCGTCAGTACCTTTTCTTGGATGGTGCTATGCTTTTCTAAAAGGTTTTGACGGTCGCTTGGTTTCTTCGGATTGACTGGAGTTGCAGCTCTTGAGGGTACTATGTTTTGTTGACCTTGACCCGGATGGAGTGGCTCTTGAACTGCTCCCGTTCCTTGATGTTGAAGGCTCCTCATGTTCCATTAATATTTCGTCACAGTGCACAGTTGTTTGTATTTCTATGGCTGGGTCAACACCGAACACTTCAGTGACAAGTTCCTCCTAACTTTCTGTAACACCATGGGCCGATCCGTCAGGATTTATCTGTTATTCAAACTGCATCAGGTTTGCAACAGCTTGGAAACAACAGGCTGTTGAATTGGAAATGAACTGCAATTCAGTTTTCTAATTCAACTGAATTAATTCTAAATCAATTCAATTCAAATGAATTGCAATTCATTTTGCCAATTCAAATTTCATTCTTGCCTAATTCATTTGAATTGATTCCAATTCCATTCAATTATTTTTTTTGGTGAAAATAATCAATTCAAAATTTTGCTAATTCAGTGCATGAGTGGTTCGCGAATTAATTCAAAAATTAATGATTCGTTTACAGCTCTGGGACGGATTCTTCTCCAACTCTTCAACAAGTTTTTGTAACTGTTCATTATTCGTAATTTTCATATTTCCACTTTTACTTTTACTTTTATTTTTACTCTTTCTTTTTTTTCTTTTCCTTTTTTTAACTTTTCCTTTTTTTAACAGCTTAGTTCTTCGAGTCGTTTCCAAAAAATCGACGACAAAAACAGAGTCGCATCAATTTAATATCAACGTCAAATCATTTAGAGAATACCGACTTGTGTCAATAGTTATCGAAAAACGACTAAGCGAATACGAAGTATCAACAGTCGTCGCAAGATGTCGTTGTTTTGTCTTGACGACGACAATCAGAATAAGGGTGAATGATTTATCATATTTAGAAAGAAATAAAAACGTTGATAACGTATTTGGTCCTCATAAAGATGAAAATGCTAGATGCAAACTTAGGAATGTGGATATAAAAGTAGATAAAGACAAAATAGTCGTAGGTAATCAGAATTGGGCACTTACACCAGGATTATATGAACTAATTTTTTATCAAAACCCTAAACATTATGAAGCATCCGAATTGGAAATATACAAAAAGATTCTGTTAAATACAAATGCACATAAAGAAACTATGATCCTAATGGACAACTTAAAGTAAACAAGGGGAATAAATATAAAAAAATAATATAATAGGCTTAATGAGAGTCAGTCTTCAAAAACCTAACTATATATACCGGGACGACCCTAATGAACTAGTAGATCGATTAAAGCTGTTAAATTGTATCGATAATTGAGGAATTAAGAGAAGCAAATATAATTGAGTAATATTAATGAATTTATAGTATTACTGTGGACAAATTTGGTCATTACTGCAATCAAAAGTATAGTGGTGAATTAAGGAGAACTATTTCTAAAAATGTTGGTATTAAACTGGATGGGGCGAACTTTAATGCGATAATTAAATAATAATAATAAATTTGGCAAAACCACTAGAAGGAACAGATGCCGTTAACAAAACATATATGAATTCACAAACCAATCATATGCATGAATATTTAAAGAGAGGTATAAGCATAGAAGTGTTAATTGTTAGAAAAGAAATCAAACATCTGAATAAAAAAAATTCTGATATATGTATATGAAGTAATGATAATGAATGCTTCAACATACAATGCAATGGAAAAACGAGCGATTGTTAATGAGCTTCATTCCCAAGCACGGAAGAATTTCCAACGACGTAGAGTTATTATGAAAGGAATTGATGATCTGTGGCAAGCAGGTTTAGTAGAAATGAGTAATTATTCAACTGTCAAAAACGGATATAAATATTTGTGAACAGTTATTGATACATTCTTAAAATTTGCTTGGGCAGAATCATTAAAAACGAAAACTGCATCTGAAATGTCCAAAGCATTTCACAAAATACTTAATATGATGCGAATACCTAAAAATTTACAAATAGATGATGGTAAAGAATTTTTTAATAAAGAGGTTTTCATTTTAATATGTGGAAAGAGTTTAGTAATATCGGAACATATCATTAGATTGTTATTTACAAAAGCTTAGTTGAGCAATAAAATAAAAAAAGATATAGAACAATTAAAATAGCTCCCATCCATGTAACTGCTAAACACGAAAAACGTCTTTTAAATACTGTTTATAATCATCTTAAAATATTTAAAAATTCACGGTTTCATGTAGGAGATTATGTCCGCATCAGTAGTCCTTGAAAAAGGGTATACACCGAACTGGACCACAGAAATATTTAAAATCAAATCAATACAAAACACATACCCAATCACATGTTTGTTGGAAGACTATCAAGGAAATCAAATAAAAGGAGGATTCTATAAGGAGAAGATACTTCGTAGACGATTCCCTAATACGTTTCTAGTGGAGAAGGTATTGAGAACTAAACAAGAAAAAGCGTTTGTCAAATGGTCTGGTTTCTCAAGTCAACATAATTCTTGGATTAGTAAAAGAAAAATATTGTAATTTTGGGGATAGAAAAATATTAAAACTGAATTTATTTAATAGAAAAAAAAAACACCACAGAATTTTTATTTCATTAACGGTCCAACCTTCACAAAGTCAATCACGCTAGCATTAAGCGGAAATTCTTCAGTTTTAAAAACATATTACTTCCCATCAATAGATCTTTCAGAAGACTGTAATTGATTTTCACTCATATAACTCTGTTCCCAACGTAGATTATGACAACAATTTATTCCATATTGGAGATAAAGTAATTGAAATTCCAATTGGATCATATGAGTTACAATATATTGTTGAGTATATTACTGCTCAATATAAAGCAGACTCTTTTAATAAATCGATTGTGCTTGAAGCCAATAATAATACTTTACAAATTGAAATAACCTCCTCACATGAACACAATTTTTTTCGATCGTGAGTTATTTGGTTTTGGAAACGGATTTTTAACGGCTCGTATTAAACATATATCAACTCTTCCTATAAACATTTTAAAAGTTAATGCCATACAAGTACAATGCAATATAGTAAGAGGAGCATTCATGAATAACTCTCCAGCACGTATACTTCACGAGTTTGCATTGGATATTCCTTTAGGTTATCAATTAGATGTTATCCCGAAAAATCTAATTTATTTATCAGTAAACGTCAAAGAAATAACATGTGTGGATAGTTGGTCAAGAAGGTCGCTTAGTAATTTTGCGAGGTGAAGAAATAACTCTTAGATTGCATCTCAGACCAAACAAAAAATTATAATTTACAATAAAACTCAGCAGAGAAAAATTAATAAAGACACTACTATAATATGGGACTGTCCTTGGAGGTGGAAAGTTTCTGATAGCCATTCACTTGGGAGTGGCCAGAAATGATTCATTCATTGGGCAGTCCAAGCAGCTCACTACTTCCACGCAGTATGTCCTGGGCAATGGCTTATCGGAAACCTCCGTTAGCTAGCTAAAGTGAGAAGGCGAAACGAATGAGCAACCTAAGTGGTAATGCGATCACTGTTACGTCTCAGGATTATTAGGTGACCCTGTCACTGCAGCTCTTCGAAGTAGTGGACATATTCTTCTGCCCTTTGAAGGCGAATTTGCCAACACCCCTGGCCAACGGCGGATCAAAATTGAGGAAACCAAAATCCAGTTTCGACACACTTCATTCTAGTCAGCGTCTGATCCACGGTGCAGACCACGGTGGGCTGGGTTTGCCTCCCGCCACCTTTATATTCGCAATGAAAATACACAGAAAATATAATAAACAAAGAAACCCCCCAACTGTTGACGACCCTCGCAAAAGTTATAAGACCCATTATTTAAGGATATTTACCTGGAATGTTCGTCGTTATACAGGACTAGTGCCACTTTCCAACTGGCGGATGTCCTCGGAAAATATAAAGCTGGCATCACAGCGACCCCGTAAATGCGATGGACAGGATATGGTTGCACCAGAAAGAAAAACTTCGATATTTACTACAGCTGCCATTTGCGTAAGTACGAATTTGGGTGCGGATTTATAGTAGGCAAGAGACTGCGGCACCTAGTTTCAAGGTTCAACCCAGTGAGTAACCGCATAGCCACAATTCGCATCAAAGCGAAATATTTCACCATCTCGTTAATTTGTGTGCACGCACCGACAGAGAATAAAGATGATGAGGTCAAAGAAACATTTTATGAGCGCCTGGAGGAAGTATATTAACGCTGCCCTGACCACGACATTAAGATTATTCTAGGCGATTTTAATGCCAAATTAGGAATGGAAAGTGTATATCGACCAACCACCGGTAATCACAGTCTACATGATACCACCTCCGATAATGGAATAAGACTGATAGACTTCGCCGCTGCAAAGAACATGATAGTTAGTAGTACACGTTTCCAGCATGAGGACATTCATAAGGCGACCTGGATATCTCCTGATCAACGGACGAAGAACCAGATAGATCACTTGGTAATAGATGGCAGGCACTCTTCCCGTGTAATGGATGTACGTGTGATTCGAGGTGCCAATATCGACTCGGATCATTACCTGGTGGCTGCGAAAGTTCGCACGAG
Source organism: Phaonia tiefii (assembly GCA_963931995.1). NCBI lineage: Eukaryota > Metazoa > Arthropoda > Insecta > Diptera > Muscidae > Phaonia > Phaonia tiefii. The sequence continues at coordinate 217,239,863 of OZ008369.1, forward strand.
ATTGAGCAGGGCGAAAAACGTACGAAGCCGAACACAGGAAAAGCTGGATATTGACAAACTACAAATACCGGAGATATCAATGTCCTATCGACAGAAACTCTCTCTCTAGCTAGAGCAGAATACCCCCTCCCGAAGACCCAGAAGGAAATCGCTGCAATGACTGAACTTGGCTATCAAAAACCGCAGAAGGATAAGCCATGGTACGACGAAGAATGTCGCATTGCAACCGATGAAAAAGACGCTGCACGTAGGGCAACGAAACAGTCAGTTACAACGTGTGCTGCGAGTGAGCGGTACAAGAAGCTGAGAAGGGAGGAAAACCAACTATTTAGTCGAAAAAAATGGCAGTGGGAGCAGAGAGAGAGTGAAAGAACCGAAATGTGCAGGATGAATGGTGAATCCCGAAAGTTTTTCCAGAGGGTAAGAAGATCGACCAACGGGCCTACTAATGGGCTGCCCTCCTGCAAGGACGAGAATGAGAATCTGGTGACTGAGAAGCAGTGTGTGCTCAAAATGCGGACAGACCACTTTTCAGCACTACTCCACTCAGATTCTTCCACTGAAGATCAGGAGGTAATGATAGTGGAAGATAGTATAGATAGTACCCCTCCCAACCAAGACGAGATTAGAACGGCGATCTCCGCCTGAAGAATAATAAAGCCGCTGGTGCGGATGGCCTACCCGCTGAACTTTTTAAGGCAGGTGGCGAAGGACTTATAGCCCACATGCATCAACTGATATGCGGTATATGGCTGGGGGAATCTATGCCCGACGACTGGAGTCTCAGTGTATTATGTCCTGTATTCAAAAAGGGTGATCCGTGTGTATGTTCCAACTATCGCGGTATCAGTCTTTTATCCATCGCGTATAAGGTCTTGTCGAGCGTATTATGTGAAAGACTAAAGCCAATTATTGAAAACCTGATTGGACCTAATCAGTGTGGTTTTAGACCAGGCAAGTCCACTACTAACCAAATATTCACGCTACGCAAAATCCTGGAAAAGACCCACGAAAAGCAAAGCGATACGTACCACCTTTTTGTCGATTACAAAGCTGCTTTCAATAGCCCCATACGGGGAAAACTGTACAAAGCTATGTCTGAACTTGGTATTCCGGCAAAACTGATTCGCCTCTGTAGAATGACGCTGACCAACACCAAATCAGCAGTGACAGTGGGAAGACCTCACTGAACCATTGTGTACCAAGCGAGGACTTAGACAAGGCGACACACTTTCGTGCAATCTCTTCAACATCTTAATGGAGATAATAATGAGAAAGGCTACAGTAAATACGAACAAGAACATTAACACGAAAAGCCATATGTTGCTGGCGTATGCTGACGACATAGACATCATTGGGCGAAATTTGAAAGAGGTTACTGCAGTATTTTCAAAAATTGAAAGGGAATCAGCGAAGGGGGATCTTGCTGTTAATGAGGGCTAGACAAAATTGATGGTGTCAACGACTAGAGGAACCTCTCGACTTGGTCCACACTTGAACGTTGACAGACGATTTAATTTTGAAGTGGTAGATGAATTTATCTACCTTGGATCCGCCGTGAACAAGGACAACAACGTCAGCCTGGAGATAAATAGGAGAATTGTGCTTGCAAATATATGTTATTTTGGGCTCAGCAAGCAGTTTAGGAACAAAACCCTCTCTCGACGGACAAAAGTCCTGCTACCTGTCTTGGCATATGGCTCCGAAACTTGGGTCATATCGCAAGCGGATGAAAAACACCTGGGAGTTTTCGAGAGAAAAATTCTCCGTAAAATATATGGTCCTGTTAGGGAAAACGGCGAGTACCGACGTCGCTGGAACGCAGAGCTACATAATCTCTATTCTGACGTGGACATACCTAGACGAATCAAAGTGGGCCAATTGTGTTGGCTAGGCCATGTTATCAGAATGGATGAAGATGAGCCAGCGCGAAAGATTTTTGATAACGTACCCGATGGAAGCAGGAAAAGAGGATGACCAAGACACCGCTGGAAAGACCAGGCAGAAGAATCCCTCCGTATCCTTGGTGTTACCAACTGGCGAGAAAAGGCGAAGGATAGAGCCAGTTGGAAGAATATGTTGAAATTTGTTTAATTTGTTTGTTTAATTAATATGTGTAAGACGTCTGACCTAAATCAACGGTATAAGACCACAATTAACAGAAGAAAATAAAGCATTTTTAAAATTACTCAAGCTAAAAGTAAAGAAGAATGTCTGATATACGCAATGTAATTGAGAAACCGTTTTCGGATGGAAACATAACAAAAAAAGATTATCATAACTTTGTTCCATATATACAATCATTTAAAAATAATGATGAAATTCGAATTACCCTACAAAATCAATATTTATATGTTCTTCCATCTGAAAGTTATTTATACATAGAGGGAAATATAAAAAATATCAAAGGTGAGGGGTCCCCAAATACTCGTCTGAGAAATAATTGCATTGCACGCGTATTTGATGAAATACGTTGAGATTAATGGTGTTGAAATTGATCGATCCCGATATTTGGGGATGTCTAGTATTACAATGAAAAATCATGTTTCATTAAATGAATTTGAAAGCAATATGATGCGAAATGCTGGCTGGAGTATTTCTGAAGACCTACCAATGCATTCATTTAATTGTTATATACCCCTTAAACTATTAATGGGATTTGCTGAAGACTTTAACAAAATAATATTAAAGAGTAAACACGAACATATTATTTTGCTGAGCTCAAGTGATGTGAATGTATATTACTCAACAGATGCAACTGAAAATCTTCAATTGTCAATTACAAACATAACATGGAGAATCCACACGTTCATCTATCCGATAGTAGAAAAATTCAAATTATGAAGATTATTAAGGATGGAACTTCTCTACCCATAGCATTCCGCAGTTGGGACTGTTATTTTAACCCCACATTTCCAGGTGGAAGAAGTCATAACTGGAATGTTAAACTTTCAATTAACGGAGAAAGACCACGATTTATTATATTTGTTCTGTAGAATAATGCTAAATATATAAATTCTGATTTAAAAAATATAAAAGTTCATTTAAATTCAGATTCCTATTCATTTAAATTCAGATTCCTATCCAAATTTAAAGTTTGGAGAGAATAGATATATCATTTTATATGATATGTATGCAAGATTTCAACAAAATTACTATTTAAAGGAATGTCAACAACCACTTCTTTCCTCTGAACATTTAAAAAAAAACTCCAATATCTGTAATAGGTGTTAGCTATCAAAATGAGAGGATTAAAAGTTTACCTATTGATGTAGAAATTGAGATTGAACAGGGAGATTCTATGGCACAGCTGATCGAAAAGGTACTATGCCGATGATGGAGAATGAGAGACCAAAGAAGACAGGAACTAATTTTAAATAGTGTTTATTGATACTAATGACAGCTAAATTATGTTTTATGTTGTTTGCATTGAACAAACATACGTATTCGCTTTGATTTCTGTCCGTTTTATGTCCAACGAAAGTGTAAAATTGGTAAAATACCGCAGCAAATACAACTCTAAACCTACAACAGCAACAAAATCTGCTGCTTCTACCTTTTCAATATATCTTGAAAAAAGGTCTTCATATTTATTGTTGCGATTGCCTTATGTTGTCGCCTAAGATATTTCGTCACAGGCGAAGCATTAAAGAGGAAGGTAGAAGCCGATAGGGCACTCATTTGTGTGAATATGCGTATGCATTAATAGCCAGTGGCGCCGCGCAATCAAAATTTAGGTAAATATATTATTATTTGTCATCAAACTGTAAATGTAATATAAAAGACAGATATGTGTACAGGCCAAACAAGATTAAACTTCATATATTTTGTTGAACAATGCTTGTAGAATGAAATAATAAAAAAATAAAAATAATCTCCATGACTTATGTATTTTTGCTTATAACTAAAAAATTAGGAATTAAGTTTAACGATTAATAATGAGCTATACCCACGCGCAACACACATACATGCTCAGAAGACCGTTCGTGATGCTCAGAAGACCGTTTGCCGAGTTTTTACCAACACATGAGCGAACGAGCGAACAAAAACGGTCGTCGGTTGAGCCAAGAGCAAGCCAAAGAAGAACGAAGTTTTAGGGTTCTTTTCGCGACAGTTTCGCGTCATGTCAGTGGACGAGTGGTTTTTTTCTGACAACAAGCACCAGAAAGACCAATTATTACTAGCTCTGTTGAATATACTGTGAGCGTCAAAAGAAAGCTTGTTAAATATGTATTCAAATTTATTTGAATGTTAAAAAATAATAATTGATTTAACTCTTTATATTTTCTGAACATGGTATTGGACCCTTTTTCAATTTATAAAAATATAACAACGAAAATCTTACAACTACAAAAAATACATATCGAAATCAAAAATTACTTCATTTTTGTCGCGTCAAAAGAAAGTGTACAATGCAAAAATTATTCATTAAAAAATTATTTCAATATTTTGTTTGTATTCCTTTCGCTTTAAGAACAGCTTGTAATCTCTTCGGAATCCATTTAACTAAATTTGCGGGTATTTCAGGTGAAATTTTTCGTCATTCTTCCATTATAAAAGATGTGAGAAATCCTCTGTTACTTATTACTCCATTTCTTATTTTGCGATCAAGATGCCCCCACAAATGTTCAATCTGATTGAGGCCCGGCGACTGTCGAGGATGATCCAATTGTTAGGAGTGTGGTAAAGTAGACATGCCTTAAATAATTTCGATGTGTTCATGGGATCATTATCTTGTTAAAGATTAAAGTCCTATCCAAGCACAAGACAAACAACTCTGCGAGCCAAATTTTCTTTCAAAATACGAAGGTAATCTGTTTTAGTCATGGTACTTTCAATAAATTCTAATTTCCCGCCTCTGATCCCTGTAAGGCACCCCAAAACCATCACCGAACCCCCTCCGTACTTTATCGTAGATATTGCATTTTGTTCAGAAAATTCTTTGTAGTTACTTCTCCAAATTTTTTTCGAGCTTTATTTTACAAAAAAATTTCTAATTTGATCTCGTGGCTATGTTATGCTATTCCAGATATAAATGTATTGATTTTTGTGGTTATTAGCAAACTTAAGGCGCCGCTTTTGGTTGACTTTGCATACTAATATTTTTTTCCTTGGAACCCTACTATGAAGTCCATTAGCTTGTAGTGCTCTAGGTATTGTTGTGACGCTGACGACAGTTCCAGATGTTGCTGCAATATCTGTCGAAATTTTAACTGAATTTTCAGCTGGACACTTACAAATTTCGAACAATGAATCGAATTTAAGCTTCAGTTAATATTTTCGGTCTGCCAGTTTTTGGACGAATTTCAAATTTTTTGAACTTTTGACACTTATCCGATACTGTGTTGTGGCTTAAAACAATGTGTTGTGGCTTCTGCCAATAACAGAACCAATTTCACGCAGTGTTTCGTTCTTAGTGTTTCTTCCCATTATTGGAAAATGTAATTAAACGTACAAATTTTGTTCGGTACCTACCGCTGATAGCTAATTACTGAAGCAATAGCAAGATAGAAACAAAAATAAAATTAATAATAATGGAAAAAATAACTCAACGGGGCCATAAACACAACTTTCATCAAATTGTAAACTTTCTTTTAACGCGACAAATATGAAGTACTTTTTGTTTTAGCTATGTATTTTTTGTAGGTGTAAGATTTTTCTTGTTCTTTTTTCATAAAGTCATACAGGGTCCCAGATCATGTTTAAAAAATATAATGAATTGAATTAATTATTATTTTTTAATATTCAAATAAATTTGAACACATATTTAACAAAGGTGTAAACTTTCTTTTGACGCTCACAGTACACCATTAACTGGCATCGTTCGGAAAGTTATATAACAGTGATAGCGAACCTTTTGCCATAAGTGCGTCAAAAATCTTTTGAAAATTTTTAAAGAAAGTTCGCGTGTCTCCCACCTATAAATTATAAAAAGTTGAAAATAAAGTTGCTTTCGTAATAAACATATACATTTTTTATTATAATTAGTAAATATAACTTTTTATTTAGTAATTTTAATAAAATTAACAATTTTTGTTACAACACAAAGAGCTTCTTGATGTATCAGACAGTGGAATTCAAGTAACGGGTGTTCAATTTCATCCTTCAGGTGCTTAACAAACCCATTATGCTTTCCTGTGGAGCTCCATCAGTTTTGACTGACACAATTTTCTTCAGATTAATACTCTTTTTTGTAATTTCCTTTTTTACCTCGTCAAAAATATCAAGTCCAGTGGCTTTTCCTTTCAAGGTCAATAATGTAAGCAGCTCCTCCATCATAACGTTCTTAGCAGGATACCATTTATTAACATATTAATTCAGAGTCACCACTCCCAGTAACCAATTGGTAATTATGCCAAGCATATGTATTTAGAATATCTGTCATTACATTACGCTTGGTGTCATTAAAACTTAAAGCTACTTTATTTACTTCATTAGTTAATATTGTATGTAATTTTGATGTAAATGTATACATACACGCTCCGACTACTTCTTTTGTAAATAAAACATGTTCTTTTTCATAGTTGTTTAGAACGCACTTCTTAACACCCTTAGCCTTTTTAACATCTTTCTCACCTTCAACTGTATACGAGTATACATTAGGCGCCTTCAGTTTCATCTTTCATCATTCCCAACACTTTTTTATTCAAAAGAGGAAAATTGAAAGGGTTATTTTCGGAGTACGATGAGGTATCATCTCTAATGTCATTAAAAATATCATCCGTTTTTATGGATTCTATGAATGAGTCTGTGTCCATATAATTAAGATTTATGTTATTACCAAATTTTGGTTTCATGTATGCGTAGTGAAAGTCGTACATTTTCCATTTTGATTGCTCCAGAACACAAAATCCTAAATAGATCGGCTTATTATAATACGTCAAAGTTTTATTCATTTGAATAGCCCAAAACGAATTAGTAAATTGTGAGATGCTATGGAAATTTGGTTTCGAAATTAGTTCTCCTACCCCCAAATGGTTCCGATTAGTACGATTCCATTCGGTAACCAAACGCACATCTTTCCTTTTGTCTAAATTTTCCATTGTCTTCCCGTATACTGCAATATTATTAAGTAATTTATAGAAATCTTTTTCAAACGCATTCCTAGCTTTTGTTCTATATTCCGTATTTAAATCAATGTATGATTTCAACCATAGTCTCTGCTTGAACGATGACCTTGAACGATGAACTCTTTTAAAACCAATCCATTTTTTAAACATTGTTCTAATGTTTTATAATGAATAATACAATTAGTTTTATTTGAAAGATCAGCCACCAGTTTTTCATGCTTACTTCCACCAATTATTTTGTTTTCTGTACAAAATGGCAAATCGTTATGACTATCATGACAATTGTGGGGATAAGACAAATCAACTTCATAAATGTAGCCAATTTCTGAAATATCTGGAATGTCGCGTGGATGGGCGAAATTGTTAGTGCAATTGAATTCCCCATATGGAAGTGATTCTGACATTGCCCATCCATATAAATTGTCTGCGTCTAAATATAAAATATATTCAGAAGGTTTTGTATGGTCGTAACTATTTAAATACTTATGGTAGGTAGGCTTTACTATATCTCTTCCTACATTGAGTAAGACCATCTCGAATACCTCGTTTGATAAAGTTATACATTTCCAAATCTGTTCAATTTTCGTATATTTTAACATAGCATCCCACGAAAGCCCTGGAGCAGTATAATAATGTGTTGGATCTAAGTTATAGATTTTCTTACAAACCTTTCTGAAGTTTTCGAAAACATCTGTAAGTATTAATACATCAGTCTTCAAATATAACTTCATGTAATCCCGAATACTTGCACAAATAAATGTATTCCAAATCATCTGTGCGAGCACATAACCTTCCTCTGAGCATTTTTTATCATTTAATTTGCTATAAAATGCTTCGATTGGAGGCAGATTAGTCTCATCAAGTTTTTGAAATGTGTTAACGTACTCATACCGGAAACACCCTTTCGCCTCATTAGATTAAACTCTTCAAGAACTGGAAAACTTTTTCGAATTGATTCTAAATCACTATGAGACAAATTTCTAGCCAATGCATCTAACCCAGCTGCCATAAACCTATACGAATCTAAAAATATTAGCTAAACCTTTTGCTGTGTTCTTTCATATCGTATATTTTCTAGTTGGTTTCGAAGATGAGCCTCAGGAATGTTTTTCTCCATTTTCTCTCTACGCAATACATCTATTGAAAGGCCAATCTCCTCATCACTATACACTCCAATTGTGTGTGATAACGAAATATATAATTCTTTATTAAGACGTAAGATTTTTGTTAATATTTACTAAGTCTTTGATGAGCAAATGACTGTCAAAGTCGAAAAATTGTGAAAGAATATTGGAATAAAATTTGGAACTTTATATTTTAAATTGCGTGAGTTATGTGCAGGTCCTCTGTATTTCCCTGGTAATTTACACTACTATCACTATTCATAAATATTTTAAATCTATCAAAATTTTCTTTAAAATGACACATAACATTATATGCATATGCACCTGGTATATGCTTTTTCACAAATTTGGAATTATTTTCACTCTCGCTACTCCCATCTAAATCCTGAAGTATACATTCACATTCCGCGTAAATAGAAAATGGTACTTCCATTTGTCTTTTAAAATGGGTATACTTCACGACTGATTTCTCTCGTTCCGGCATCTTTACAATACATTTTCCACATTCCCTCTCCTTATTTATTGACATTCTTTCATGTATATTTGTATGATAAAGGCATACATTACAAAACAACTTCCTGCTATTATTCAATGATGTTTGATTTGAGAGTAGTCTAAAAGTAATAAAATAATAAAATGGGTAATTTTCATAAAGCTTTCTTATAAATATTATTATAATTACCTAGAAATATCATTTATTATAATGTAATGCAAATTTTCTCCACATTCACTTTCCAACAGCAATAAGTTGATGTGAAACTGCTTTTCATTCTTCGTAATATAGTATGGGCCAATCACAGTATCCAATTTGTTGTCATATCCGAAAACATTTACGCTAACATCAATATTTTTTTTTTCAAATAAATGAATATCTTTTACGTCTGTCGGAAACTTCATTGATATAAAGTTCAACGTTCTTCCGCCAGCAAGATTGATAATATCATCAGAAATATTATTAATTCCATATTGTGAGGGCTTTTGACCATCTACATTGTGAAAGGTTGCTATTACACACCACTTGAAACAAAATACATCTTTATTGATGATATTTATACATGCTCGTTTATATGCTAGCTCTTCTGGAGTAGGGATGTATTCAGACCCCGTCAATGGGGGCGCTTTATTGATGTTAACATCTAGCCATTTTACTTGAAGAAGGGTCCAACCTGAGTCTCTCTCTCTTAAAACTCAGACATTTTACTTTTTATACTTTCTAATTGAAATTCTATTACACCATCACTATCATCTGCTCTAGATAAACGCATCATTTCAGTGATGTGGTACATATTAGCTTCTGGTTTTAGTGGAAGTGCTGGTAGCTTATAACGTGCTGTTAACTCCATATTAAATTTAATTATAATGTGGTCTGTTAAGCTATTATACAATAATAGTTTGAACAGTTCACAACCTTCTTCTAAATATTTATCAATATTAAGGTTATGATCTCCTTTGGGGAAACGGTATTTTAATAGCCGAGAGCTGAATATACTTATATATATAAATTCTGTTTCCAACCGATTTTTATACATTCATTTTATGATCTTCTTTCGCACAATGTGTGAACCATTTTTCGGGTTGGACTTGTGTATTACAATCATCACATAATAAACATGATCCTTGCCATATTTCTAGCTGCTGACGTTGACTAGATATAGAATTCGATTCCATAGCTGTTTGTCGCTTCCTAGTTGCAGCCGATGTTGACGGTGTTACCACTACCTCGTCCACATTATTTAGACCCTCTTTCTTTATTATATTTTGTTGTAGTTTTTAATGTCTATATATTCCTTGTTGGGAATGTTTTTTGACATGGTTTTTCCTTTCTACGTTTGTCAAGGAAACATAATTGCAGATTTCGCATGGTGTATGTGTTTGTACATGCGTAATAAGACTCCTTTTGTTCACATAATAATTATCACAAATGTTGCAAGTAAACAAAGTTGAATTCATTTTAGGTTTTTTTTAAACCACACAGATCGACGAAACTCGAAAGACTGAGTTAAGGATCTGTGCTCAACACGGCCTTAACTTTATGAATGTAGAAAATGGTGGACATCTCGAACAATTTTAGGAGCAATTACTAATACGGTGAATTGAATAAAAAATAAATAAATGGTTTTCCATTACATCCCATGAAGGGACTGGGGAGAACTTCTCACAATCACTGAGCTGTGCGCTTTCCAGTTTTCACTCACTGATTGGGACCTACAGTTTTACACCGATTCCGAACGGTAATTTGAGAAGCTTTTTCATGGCTAGATACTCGATAGTGTCGCCGTCACTATGCGAGGTGACCTCCGCCGAAAGAAAATTTGAAGGTGGTCAGAGCCGGGTTCGAACCCAGGATCTCATGTACAAGAGCCGCGCACACTAACCATTGCACCACCGACGGCCACATGAATTGAATACTGGGTGGAAAACCAAGATTCTGTTCAACTTTTATATGATTATTGATAATGTATAGTAATGCAAGGACCGGAAGAATGGTCGTAACAAATATATATTTTAAGAAATATGTTGATCATTAACGACACAACTTATCTCAATTATTTTTCATTAAACAAGTTTCATGTAAATTAGATAGTAGTAGTCCTACAAATCTCAACAGTTCACAATTCAAAAAAAAAAAAACAATTCAAATATGTTTCAGTAATATACAAGATTATCTATATGTCATAATTACTGCAAAGATCCATTCAATAAGTTGATAATTTATAGCAAATTCTGTATATTAATAAATTCAAATTGACTTAACAAAACTATAACAACAATATATCGAGAGAATAGTCTATCTGGCTACGATGCATGTGTTATGTGTATTATCCACAATAATAAGTCCATCTCTCTCTGTCTGTGCACAATGTCCACTTCATAAATTACAGCCGAAAATATCATTTAATATGATTTTGTATGAAAAGGGTAATTAAAATCGAAAAAAACCAACCCGCAAAAAAACATAATTTTTGACTATAAATTCTTTATATATGACCACGCCCATTTGTCCAATCCCGTCCATATTTGAAGCAGATCTTAGAATATATACTCCTAACCAACATACCCAATTTTGTTCAAATACCGTTAACAGGAGCAGAAATAATGGATTTTTCATTTGTGATTTGTATGGGAGGTACCACGCCCCTTTATTCAATTCCGCCCATATTTTGATAGTTAATTTTTTTATCGTCGCCATTAGTCTGCCTGTGAAGTTTCAGCTCGATTGGATCACGGGAAAAGTGTTAAAAATCAATCCAAAGTTTTTTCGGTGCGGTGCATACATATATGCATACAGCCAGGTGAAGTTAATATAAAGAATTTAAAAACAATTAAGATGGAAAACTAAGAAAATAGTGGGAGCAGGGCAAAATTTACATGCAGTAAACATTACATGCAGTACAATAGCCCATGACATCCACCATAGGAGAAACATATTGATAACTAAACTACAACAACATACTATAACAGTTTGTCTGCATTCCATATGTAACACGCAGTATAAAGAAAAGACTGTCTGCGATGCACACTTTATAATGTCATACACTTATGCTGGATCGTACAGACTGCAGTCCATATTAAAACATAACACAAATGACCTTCAACCCAATATATTTACTCCTCATCCCCACACATTTTCTTAGTTGTCAATTCTAATTATGTTTGGTATGAGTTTAATAGCTTTTTTTTCTCCCATTAATTTCTTAGTTGTCCATCTTAATTGATTTTTTTCTGGATTTAATTGCTTTTTCACTCGTTATTTTCACAGTGTTTAAACTTAATTGGTTTTATTTTGATTTGAAGTGTTTCTCCTGTCGTTATTTTTACAGTTTTTAAACTTAATTCTTTTTCATTTGATTTTAATTACCTTTTTCATACAAGATCATGAAAATGTTTTTTCTTAATTGCTTTTCCCCACAATTTAATTCTTTTCCTACCACAACTTTAGAACTCTCACTCTCTATTTACTTCCATTATTGCAGTTCGTTTACAGCTGATTGTAGATTTTGTGTAGACGCAATTGAGTTTTTGGCAGTTGATAATATTACACTGTCATCAGCAAATGTACCAACAACACAGTTACTGGTCACTGGGAGGTCATAGGTGAATAAAAGTACAGGATCGGTCCCAGTATACTGTTCCAATAGGACAGAGGCAAGAAAAATAATTCTCATGTTTTACACGAAAAACTCTGTCGTCAAGGAGATACGATTTTTTGAGTTTATGTAGTAGTCCTTCGTGCCATACTCTATCAAATACCTTTGAAAAATCCCGGAAGACCGCAGAATATACTTGTTTGGTTTCAAACGTATTCTCTACTGAATGTGTTAGCCTATGTAATTGCTCGATTGTGGAATGATTTTCGCGAAACCAAAATTGATGGTTGGGAAGTAATTCCAGCTGATTAATACAAGTTTCAGTCTTTTAGACATAAGTTTCTCACACAACTGCTTACCAAAAACTGGTAAGAATGAGATTGGTCTATATGAACTAAAGTCATCTGGACTTTTTCCCGGTTTCGGAATCATTATAATTTCAGCCACCTTCCATAATGTAGGGAAATATCCTAACTCTATAACCGCATTAAATATTGCTGATAGCTTTGCAACATATTTATCGTAACCCGGAGCTTTCTTACTTTTCATGCGAGAAATTTCCTATTTAACTTCCACAACTGGTATTATAGCCTTCCAGAGAGCATAATCCGTTTTTTGTTAACCCTGACAAGTATTGTCTAAGTCTTTATTTTCAAACTTTTGTATTTTTCTGGACAATTTTTGCGAAATACTATTATGTTTATTTTGTCGCCAGGTTATCTAGACATCTGCCATATTTTGCGCAGAGCTTTTTAGATATAAGATTTTATATTCTCTTTGGGTGTGGGGTATGTAGTTTATCATATTTTAAATCCGGAGTAGAGTTCTATGCGGCTTGTTGAAGAGGTTTCATTAATTTTCAACATCCATACCTAAGTCCTCTGGAGTAGAAATCTTGGTAGAATTTATAATTATTTGATTTATTAAAAATTTGTATTAGTTCCAATCCGATAATCTTATGTTAATTGTGGTGAGCGGGTTACATTTTGGGCGTCGCCAAAATATGTTAGATATATTGGGGAGTGGTCTGAACTGAAATTATAGCCTTCCTCTATATATTAAGACGTTTTGCTATTTTTCTTATAACAAAGAAGCCAATTAAATCTGGAGTTTTGTTAGGATCCGTTGGCCAATATGTTGGTGATCCAGATGAGATGCATTTACTTCCAGATGCCTGAATTGCTTTAAAGAGTTGTCGTCCTTTAGTTGTGGTTAACCTTGACCATTACCGTGCATTTACACATGCCAGTAGTGGCATGCCATTGTTGTATACGTATTATCAACGAAAAAGAAGAAGAAATAGTCGAATCTGTTGCCATTTGCATTTGCGTTTACACATGCTCTGCCACTTCATTTGCAAAATGTACTCAAAGCAGAAACTACAAAAAATTTACTTACTGCTGAAATTAAGAGAAAGTTGTGCAGTTAAGGAAAATGTTAAGGAAAATGAAAAAGCTCCAGAACCAGATTTCTTCCAATTAATTTTTCTTTTTTCGTTGGTGTATGTACTGCGTAAATTTTTTATTTTTTTTTAACAATTTCCACCATCATACCCATCTCTGTCGCAATTTCTTCATATGCCTTGGTTTTTAAATCGTCCCTCCTGTATGATTTGCTGGTCATATCCCACAACAAAGGGTGGGAACGATATAAATTAATCAACTTTAAAATATTCTTCTGGCTCAATTTTGCCGACATTTCACCTGTTTGTTTTGTTTATAATATAGAGTTACCGAGTTCATCACATAAGCAAATGTTTTGGGAAACGATTAACATTTATTGTTATTAGTATTATTTTAATAGTATTAATGCTCTATTATTAACACATTTGCGTTTTTTCATGCGATTTTCAAGAAATATATCATAATAATAAATTTAACAAGTTAAATCTTTAATTACAATTTTACAGTAATCCAGTAAATTTGCATTAAAGTTTTAACAGGGTAACATTGTTTATCGTTTTGACATTTAGTGGCAGGCAAATGCCAAATTCTACTCGCAAGTAATTTTAGCTGCCACTGGAGCTGCCATTGCGAAAAAGGTAAATGTGTTAGTGAAAAAGTGTGAGTGTATTGAGTTAGTGGCAGTGGCATGTGTAAAGGCTAGGTTATGAATTTATACCGTTTTCGCAAAGTGGAAAGAAATTTATTGACTGATCTCAAATGTATTTTTAAAAAATGAGCTTTAAAATATAAATGAATGAAATCTTAAGTTTTTGTTTAAATGAATAAGTTTTTTAAGTTTTTGTTTTGAAATAAAGTTTTATTATGTCACTAAGCACTCAAAATATATGTATATATTTTATTAATTTGTGTTTCAAGTTACATATTACAAATACATACAAGATGCTGTTTTTGGCATGGGTATCACTCTTTAATATAACTTGTAAAAGATGATATTAGGTTACTTTTTATTGTATCGTGATACAATCTTATTAAAGTATCACAAGAGTTGAAACAACATGGTATCTTAGGCGGGGTACACTTTCTCACCAAACAAGATGCAACTACGATATCGTATACGATGTTTTTCATCCAGACAGGGTTACAGTCACGTAACTTATGCGATAGAAAATGTTTGCAGGGAGGTATTGTTATTTTTCATGTTATGGAGGTACGTGTGTTGTTTATAGTAACTGTTGTGGTAGTAGGTAGCTTCGTTTGTAGATGTTTTTTAATTCCTCATGGTGATCTATGTTTGACTTAACAAGAATTGAGCTTCCTCCCCTAGCGTTATTACTAGGATGAATCGTATGGTACATGTTATATGGCTTAAACTAAATTTTATGCCGTAGTTATCCGTTGCCATTCCATTCCATTATTCTAATTGTCGAAGCCATTTTCAGCCAATTTATTTTCTAATGTTTAGAGTATCTGGCCTATCAGTATATTGAACAACTGTAGATTTTCCAGATTTTGTGATATCTTTCCTAAGATACAGGGTTTCACAGTACGAAGTCCAAGGCATTGCGTTTTGTACTACATTACTATTAATAAATTGGGCACTTGGATTATGAGATATAGCACAGTTTTTTTCCTCCAAACAAGGCCCATCAGAATTTTATCATTTTCTGGTTTTGTTTTTAGTTTTTGCCGTTCAATGCAACCTCTATAACTTGCTGGTTGTTGCTCACCACAATTGCAGCATTAGGAATTAAATAGTCTGCGGTTTCTCACAATCCTTTGACTAGTACATCGTGGTTGCTTTTTACTATACTTTTTAGTGTGATTAAAAGACTGGCATCTCTAACTGATGAATTTCCTTCAGCATTTTAATGGGTTCTACTGTAACAATAGTGCTTGATTTCGTATATTTTACTTATATTTTCTGACGAATCAAATGTTAAGACAAAAATACCTAGCGGTTCGTTTGATCTGAACTTTAGCTTATTCATGGTGGTTTGGACGTAAAATCCTTGGTTTTTGCTAAGACTCGCATAGGTCTATGTAGTTTATCTTCATAAGAATGTAGTTTATCTTCATAAGGCATTGAAAACGTTTGTAATTTTCCGATAGTCTTGTGTACATATTATTCAAAAGCTTTATTGAGAAGTCCTTGTGAATGGATCTTTTGATAATGCGATACATATAGTTAAAATTTGTAGCTACAGTAACTATACCCCCCGGGAAATGAGACTGGTACAGAACCAGTCACGTGATAAGTCCATTAGTGATAGTGACCGGTCCCTGTATCGTCCCTTTCGTATGGAATGAACCGGTAACTTTAACATGGCTTTGCCATTGGAGGTGACAATTGACACTCTTAAGATACCCTGTGATATATCAACGTACTGATCTAAAACAGCCGGTCACGGAATAAGTCCCAATTGAACCCGTCACATAATAAGTCCCAATTGAACCCGTCACAGAATCGTCATTGGATATCTCAGGTACCAGTAGCGCGGAGAAATGAACTCTCCATATTCACAACACGCTCTGCACATCTGCAACGACATTTCCGCCCTTGTCTTTACAGAAGGGGGCCCTGAACCATGTCCATTAGTTCCGTTTTTGACTTTTTGGTAGAATTTTCGGGCTTCGTTCTTCCTTCTGTATGTCTCAATTTTCTCACTCTCGCGCGTTCTCCACTCTCGTTTCTTACGCCTAAAGAGACGGTTTACCTCCTTTCTTTTCTACCTATACCGCTCAGCTGCAGCTCGCGTTGCAATTGACTGAAGCATTGCCATACCTGCAGCGTTCTTTTCACCATTTGCAATGCGACACTCTTCATCGTACCATGGTCTATTGCGAAGCGGTTTTTCGAAGCCAAGTACGGTTGTTGCGGCAGTTTGTATAGAGTCGGAAATGGATCCTCATCGCGAGGGGGTGGGTTCTGTGCCAAAAGTTGCGAGACCTTCCTTGAGTAGACTGTGGCTACCTCTAGTTATTGCAGCTTTCTGATGTCCAGCTTCCTCTGCGTCTGGTTTCGTACGATTTTCGCTCTACTTAATCTCTTTCTCTACTTTCTTTATATAGTTTACCAGAATTTTTAAAATATTATATGGCTTTTTAGTTGTCACATATAACCGTAATAATCTACTGGCCTTGGTGAGACAGCGAGAATGTGCAATTGGCTATGGTTTAATGTTGGAGAAATCCGCCGAATTCTCACCAGAATAAATTGCAAGTTGCAAGTGCAACGGTACTTACATCAGATATATTTTCCAGTGTGATCATCTCAAAACCGTTTACCGCCTACAAATAGAAGAGAAATAGAGTTAAAAATTGTTATAAATATTTTATAAGAATTACATACCGGAAGATTTTCACAATTTTCAATTTGTTTGCTCAAGGTTCCGGTGGTGGATCGTGGTCAAGTGATGGATGATTTTTCCAGTGGCAAACAAATGTTGAAGCGGAAGCCTCGTTAAAGTGGAGAAGACGGACAAACCAATGCAGTGGCCTGGTTAACTGCATTTCGAATCGTCGCAAAATTCCATTTCATATGCCAGTATTTGCTAGCTCACCATCACAGCTTATGCCAATCAAAGAATCCAGAGATATTGCTTTACTGATGAAAAATTCGTTCAATTTGATGACTTCGTCTTGCTTAATCGGGGTGGGTTTTGCAGTTCTATGCATGCATTTCTAAAAAATAAAGTAAAATAAGAAAAAATTTGTTTTTTCGTCTTTGTCTTAAATTGACTGAAATCGATATAGGTCGTGAATAAGTATCCTGAACATTATGGGCTATTTAAAATTTGGGACTGCATTATGAGAAACTCAAATACTCGTCAAGTTTCACAACAATTTCGTAAATTTTCCCCAAAAAAAGACGATAAAATCCCTAACTAATGGGCGAAAGCGCCCTCTGGCGTTCTTCAAAAATAAAAATAAATGTAAAAAATGGATTCGTCAACCCAAAAAAATCCCAAATATACATTTAACCAGAGGAAATAAGATTTTCCTTTTTAGTCCAATATCTAACTCGATTATTGAATATTTAAAAAAACCACTTCGAAAAAAACGTGGCTCGAAATTCATTTTAGAGCTATGGTTTCTTCGGCAAACTTTCTTCCATTGACCCATAGAACAAGAATCGCGATGAGCCTTTGTCGCAAAAAAAATCTGACCCACCCTTACATACATGTTAGAATACACAATCTGTTGAAAGCGCCATCTAATTATAAATGAAGTATTTGCGCTACCTTGTATCAGCATCCGTACTTACAGTGTAAACATTTGAAATATTTATAAAATACATACGTATAATAATAAATATGTATATTTAAAATTTACTTTTTAAATATTCTATTTAAAATTTTACTATTTAAAATCTCTCTAGATGCTTATAGACTTCTATGCTGCAGTTCGCCGATAACCAATTTAATCGTTTATTCCAAAACTTTTTTCAACCTGACGGAAATAGCGATGCTGATTGCCTTTGCGAAAAGCAGCTCAAGAATGCGATTGATAATGCATCAATAAATGCAATAAATGCATGCTAAAAATGTATTAAAGTCGGAATTTAAATTTTTTGAAGTAACTGGTAAGAGAAGTTCAAATTTAGAACATTTATATAATGCACTTTTGACTATAAAACCAACTTCTGTGGAAATTGGAAGATCGTTTTCTGTAGCAGGTAACTTTGCAATCAAAATATGAAATAAACTTCCAAACGATTCTCTAAATTCGCTTTATGTATTAAAACATTTTTATAAGGAGCTTGAGACAAATAAATAGGTATCAAAAACCTAAGATTAATATTCTGTCGTTATTATCTTCTGAAGTATATTAATTTAACCCATGTACATATGTGGCCGTCGGTGGTGCAATGGTAGTGTGCGCGGCTCTTGGACATGAGATCCTGGGTTCTAACCCGGCTCTGACCACCTTCAAAAAAAATTTGACGGCAACACTATCGAGTATCTAGCCATTAAAAAGCTTCTTAAATTACCGTTCGGAATCGGTGTAAAACTGTAGGTCCCAATCAGTGATTGAGAACTGGAAAGCGCACAGCTCAGTGATTGCGAGAAGTTCTCCCCAGTCCCTTTATGGGATGTAATGGGAAACCATGTATTTATTTTACATATGTATGAATATATTATATTTATTTTTTAATACATGTACAAATATATATATACAAAAGTAGCATTTTAAATAAAGCCTTTAATATATGTATTTATATTTGTGTTTCTTTCAATTCTGTTCCGGGATCCCGAGAAATCAAGTAATGAATCCTGTTTCTTCGGAGGAACACATTTCCCGGTGGAAAACCCCCTAATAAGGAGTCGTATACAAAATTGATGTCCACGGAAAGACTAAATACTGGATGGGTAAGGTGCAGAGTGTATGACGGAACAGACATAATTCAGTGCTGTAAATGCCCAGGATTTAACCACAAGGAAGAATAATTTTATTTATTTATTTATTTGAAACTCAGCCTTTATCCAATAGGATACAGCCGGTAAAAATTTTCAACGTTATTATAATTAAGACTTAATGCACACATACATAAAAATTAAAACAAAAAAGTAACAAGTAACAAAAATTATTAAAAGTAAAAACAAAAATTAAAAAGTAATGGCGGTAAAGGTAAATATATATGTGGGATTCTGGTTTGGTGACCAAGAATTGTCAATTATTCAAACAAGAACGGGTTTAAAATATAATAATTCATAATAATTCATTTAAATGGTTTAACTTAAAACTATGTATTTATAATGTATAGTGGGTTTAGTTTTACATTACTGTTCGTGAACCGTTCTGTCTGTATCGAATGCTGTATAATGACTGACTTCTCTGTTGTTCTGCGTTTGTCATCGTGCCGTCGTTCTATTCCATCGTACCTACAATCCTACAATCGGCCCTCCTGATGGCAATTCGTCCCGGATTGCAGGACCCAAGGCTTCATGTTCTCGGCGACGGTCGATGTTCTGTTTGGCCCTTCATGGTCGCCAACCTTCTGTACTTCATATCTTCCATGTCGCATAACTCTTACAATTTTGTAAGGGCCAAGAAACTTTCCCTTCAGTTTCAAGCCGGAACCAAACTTAGTGCGCTTGATTGCGATTAACTCATCAACGTTGTACTTTATCTCTGGCTTTCTCTTCACATTGTAGGTTTGACAATTCTCTCTCTGAATGGTGGCTATATTCTCCCTGGCCACTGCCTTTAAGTCTTTTCGTTCTTTTTCAAATTCATCAATGGCCTCAGCTTCCATAATTTGTAGGTGATATCTTAGTACTTCTCGATGGGCTTGCGTTGGCTATCATCTGAACTTTTCTCACGTGTTTATACCAACATTTTGGATCCTCTTGCCAATATTTTGAAATCAGTGGTACAATCATACGATGCATTCTCTCAACTTGACCGTTGCCTCTCGGTATCCCTGTTGCTATCACCAAATGTTAAATGCCGGCCTCTTCGCAATACTTCTGAGAACTCTGCGATGTAAATGCCGTTCCGCGGTCAGTTATTATCCTTGCTGGGTTACCAAATATCGATGCCTGTTTCTCTAAACATTCAATTACAGTGTTAGTATATGTTGATTTCGTTGGATAAAGCCACACGAACGCGTCCACAACTACTAAAATATGATTGTATGTTTTACTCGTCATTTCCATTGGGCCAACGTGGTCGATATATGTTGTCAATGGATATTCTCCCTTATCAATTGGGTTCATATACTCTTCCTTCTTACCTCTCTTTGCGTCTGTAATAATGCACTGGATACAGCTTTTCACGATTCTCTTAAGTTTTGCCGTCAATTGTGGTATGTAGTATTGCTTTTCTACTAAATCCTGAGTCTTGCCAATGCCAAAATGACCTTGTTTGTGAGCTATAGCTATAATCTCAGCCTCCATCTGAGCTGGTACAACAAGTAAATCAGCATTAGGGTTTTTGTGCAACACATCGTTCTTCAAATAGAAATCGTCGTAAGGACCATTGATCAATGCCGCTCTCACAGCCTTGGTCCACTCGTCTGCCATCAGTGCTTCTCTTAGCCGGTGCGTCAAAGAACTTTCAATGAGTAAACATGCAATTCTACTTAACGCATCTACGTGCTTCATCTTGCTTCCCGGCCTATGTTCAATCTCATACGCGAATTCTTGCAAGAACATTGCCCATCTTGATACCCTGGTAGGACCGTCCTCTTTGCTCATGGTCATTTTGAAGGCACTGCAGTCTGTAACAATTTTAAATGGTATACCAAGCAGGTATACTCGCCATTTCTTCAAGGCTTCCACGACCGCGAGAACCTCCAACTCAAAGGAATGATATTTTTCTTCGTACGGTTTCGTCCTACGACTAATAAATTGAACGGGGTGTAACTATTGATCATCGACATCTTTCTGCAGGAGCACCGCACCATAACCGAACTTGCTTGCATCGGTATGCACTTCAGTTACCGCATTTTGACTAGAAAGTTTTTGGACTGGGGAGCTTACAAGTGCCTCTTTCAATTGTCGACAGGCAAGTAACTTTTCGTCAGATACTATCAAAGGTACATTTTTCCGCAACAAATCCGTCAACGGTTTGGCCATAATAGCATAGTCACGAATAAATCTGCGAAAATACGAAGTAAGCCCCAGAAATCGTTCAACGCTTTTACGATCTGTCGGCACTGGAAATCTCAGCACATCTTTTCTCTTCTCCGTTCCAGGTGTAATGGTACCATTGTGAATCACGTAACAGAGGAAACTAACTTTTCTCTGTAAGATCTGACTTTTTCCCATTTAATCTTCAGGCCATTCGACGATGCTTGTTTCAACACTAAGTCCAACTTTTCGAATCCATCAATCATATCCTTGGCAGGAATGATAATGTCATCCATGTAAACAATAGCAATACCATCCTGTTTCATGTCACGGAAATCGGCTGCAATAAATCGTGTAAATACTGCGGTGAGTTGCTAATTCCAAATGGAACGTCTAAAAACTCGTACTGCCCACTCGTCGTTACGTAAGATGTATATTTTCTAGACGACTTTTCCATTGGTACATGAAAAAATCTATTTACCAAATCTAATGTTGTATATACAGTAGCCTTTTGCAGCTTGTCCAAAACCTCATCCACTAATGGCATCGGGTAATTATCCCTAATAATTTTTAGGTTCAACTTTCGATAATCACAACACAGTCTCTTAGATCCGTCCTTCTTAGCAACCAAAACCACTGGTGATGCATAATCGGAACAACTGGGCACAATTATTCCCTCATTTAGCCACTCTGAGATTTGTTTATCAACAGTCACTTGATCAGCGAAAGGTATTCTCCGTGTACGTTGATATACAGGTACTTCGTCTTTTAGAATCAGCTTCATTTCAACCGGACATTTAACATTTCTAGCAGGTTTGTACTGAGTGACCAATTCTTCAACCTTATCATGAATTTGGTCATCAACATGAGCCAAATCAACAACTTTTCCACTTTTCCAACTTTTTATCAGCAGTCTTCAGATTTATTTCCACTTACCATTGAGCTGTGCGATTCCTTTCCTCTATTTAGCGATCGAGGAGTGAATAGTACTTTCTGGGCCTTCAGTGATCGTATATTCCTTGCTGCATATAACACAGTTTTGTTAAATTTTAGAGTCAGGGATTCCTTCTATAAAATATTCTACAACACTTTTCTTGTCCAGGTTAACTTGCTTTCCCAGTTCCATCAAGACATACAAGTATTCAATCAGTGTCTCATTCTTCTGCAATCTTCTGTTGCGCAATTGTCTATGAACTTCAGCAGAAGATAACTTTGTTTCAAATTCAGTAAAAAGCAATGTGTTCAATGAATGCCAATCTGTAATGCCTATTTGGATTTTGACAAAAAGTTTAGCAACGCCACCCAGTAGCTGCTTGCCGTACACAAACATCTGTAACGATGACCAATTTACAATTTGAGCCATCTCCGCGAACTCCTCAATCCACTGATTAATGTCAGGTGAACCGTTGGCCGTAAATATTGATACGCTATCTTCAACATCTTTGAGGGTGTTCATACTTTTATCAATGACAACATCCCGAACCAAACTTTGTCGTTAAGTCTGCTCCGTTACCGGATTGTCATCAGGATTCTCACTACTCACATTTTCATTCGCGTCAACAAAGTCTAATTCGTAAAACTCCAAAAGTCTATTCTGCAAATCAATTTTCCTCCCCTGAACTCCCAAATCATTTTCCCTCAATTTGTCCTTTAACTCCTCTACTCTCATTGCTAAAATTGTCGATTTGTCCATTTTATAAAGTAGTAATTCAATTAAATATAATGGAAATAGTATTAATCGTATACAGTATAATGGTGTCAATATTATAAAAACATAAATTAAATTTTCAGCAATTACCAATATACGTACATTAAAATTCACTACAAGTGTTTAAAATTAAATTTTATATTAATTGCAATCGATTATTCCAAATTTGAACATCGATTTAAAATCAAGAACAATACTTATTAATCGAAATGCACGATAACATCAATAGATATCAAAATTTACTCGAACATTAGAAATCAGAAATTATTCTCTAGTTAAGAAATTCAACTGTACTCAACACAAACGTTCACCTTTCCTATTTACGAACAACAACGGAAACGGTTACAGTGGCTTTGAAGAAAAAGAAAAAGTGTTCTCACTCCAAAATAATATCAATGATCCAACAATTACCACAGATCACACTCAATGAGCTGACAATTTCAAAAATGCCACAGATCGCACTCAGCGATCTGTCCTCAACGTTTCACAGCACACACCCAGTGTATTACCACAGAAAACACTCAGTAATCTGTTTTCAAATTCACATAGAAAGCACTCAGCAATCTATTTCCCAACGACTACAGAAAACACTCAGTAATCTGTTTTCAAATTCACGTAGAAAGCACTCAGCAATCTATTTCACAACTACTGCAGAAAACACAAAGTATGTAATCTGTTTTCAAAACAAAGAAATTTAAAACTGAATACCCTGATTGATTCTCAATATAACAGCCTGTTTTTGTAACTTGTTTTTACACCAATCGTTTGCCTAAAGACGATCAAAAAAAGTATTTGGTTTTCTCTTGCATTTTTTTGAGTGCAAACAAAAAGAGCTTTTGTTTTGCTTGTGTATTGCTTGTGTATTTTGATTCAGCTAAGTCATACACAAGCGAAACAAAACGTCAGATTAGGCAATCAGAAAATACCAATTGTCTGCTTTGTTTCGTTTGGTTGTTTTTGGGCTCCATTTGTCTTAAAAGCATGATGAACACTTCTTTGCTTACTCGAAAGTTAGCAATAAATCTGCAGATAAAAATTTTATAAACAACAAAAAAAAAAAATTTGTGCAACTACTTACCGGTTATCTGGAAGCTCCAAAACATTTGTCGCATCTCGCAATTTCCTGCGGTTAAGGTCGCTGGAGGTAGTTGTGTCGTTTCTATTTATCATAGAAAAACCAAGGGCCACAGAAGGAATCATTTTTTATATTTTTTAATAACTGCACTGTAACTTTATTTTTGTACTTTACTTTTATTTTCTCACTTTTCTGTTTGCAGATTGTTTCACTTGTTTTGTTTGTTTATTTTCGTTTGGTTGCAATCATCTGCTTCCAATTGAACAGCTGATGTAGCAGTGTTGCCTCGGGTTTGCACAATTTTTGTTTTTTTCAGTACAAAGAGCTTTTCAAATCAACACCAATAACACGTTGGCAACAATGTATTTTGACATAAGGGCAATGAGTAAAATAAGGGAAAAAGAGCTTTCTCTCCCAGACAAAAAACATTAATGAACTCAAATAAAAACATGATCGTTCGGGTGAGAATTATCGTCTGCCTACACACAATAGTTACAAAAACAGGCTGTAAATTTCTCTTTGCACTGATCAAGAATTTACACCATTCCCTTTACCACTGTAAACGATTTTGTTTATGCTGATTTAAACACAGGGATGCCAACTCTTCCGAGACAAAAATCGCTACAGACAAGTTGCTAAAAATCACCACAAATCTCTACTGACGGATATTAAAAAACACTACGAAAAAGTGTAAAAACGGCAAAAATTAGTAATAACTACACAGAATATGAGGAAATTAAAAAAAGGCACATACATGCATACGTATTTTAAAATTCAATTTATTTATTTGGAAACATACGTTTTGTAAACATAAATAATTTTAGCTAAAACATAAAACAAACAAAAACTTAAACAAAAATACTTCACATAAACAACAAAAACTTGGAATTTTTCGTAAATAAACATACTACATGCATATAGTATAACCAATTTAGGAATGACTTAAAACTAGGGATCGGAAATAAGAGTAATGAGATAGAACAAATCAAAGCGAAAAATAATTGTAGATGATTGTGAATATGAAATTAATTTTTATAATAAAAATTAACAACAATTATTATTTGTCAACTTTTATTAAAAAAATTTAAAATAAAAATTGATTTTAAGTTTCTTTTCAATAAATTTTCTTATAAATAAGACTTATTTGGCGATATTTTAAAAAACATTGAAATTTAATTCTTATTTCATAACTTTTTTTAGGACAAAAAGCAAGATTTTAAATTAATTTATTTTGGTTGTATGTATAGTTGACCTTTGTAATTTTATTCGTTTAAATATTTTTCGGCTTTGAGGTCATAAATAAAAAGACAGTGGACAAAGTCTTACAGCACGTGTCGGTACAGCATAAGTACTATTGTTATCTCAAATCCTTGAAAATGATCAACGAAGTTGATCGAAATATTGGAGAAATAAAAGTGATATATACCACACCGACGTATAACTCTCACTAGTACACTCACCATGTTTGTCCAACCGTTTGAGCGTCTATACCGCCTGTGACTATTTGCACTCTCACACAAAATTGAGTAAGTCAATTAAAACAGCGAAAATCGCCACTGTAGCGATTTAAAAAAAATCGCTACAATTCTAAAACAGTGGTTTTTGTGTGTCAAAAATCACCACAAGTAGCGGGAAAACCACCAAGTTTGCATCCCTGTTTAAACATCTCAAAACAATTGTACATACATACAACCTTAAACTTACAATACTTATTCTCTAAGATGTTCAGCCTCTCAATTTTCATTTGTTTCAGCTATCGTTCATTCCGCAATTCATATCTACTGCTTCTATTCACCTTGCATTACTCGGCTGAATGCAACAACACAACTTCTTGGCAAAACGTCTTCAAAGCATGATTTGGCCACATGCAACAACAACAATACTTCTATGTTTTCTCAACAAAAAGCTTTTACAAAGTCTTTCTCTTTCTGCTTTCGACACAACACATTCGGGGTTGATTTTAAAATTAACGAACTTAAAACAATAACACATTTGTCTTTCATAAACAGCTCTCCTAAAGCCTCTTGCTTTTTCTTTTCATCGGTCGATATACCACACACTGAAGGTTGATTTTTCAATTTAACGACTATCAAAGTTTGAGCTTTGCCTCTTTACTTAATTTGTGTATTTTCTTTTGCTCCGTCGAAAATTATGTCTTTGCTTTTGCGTAGCACGACGTAGCGACGTTTGCGCACTATTACCACGCACTTTATTTTCTAGAAGTTTTCAAATTCTTACTTCACACTATTTTTTGTTCTTTTCGCACACAATACACTTTATGCAAAGCATTACAAACACTGCAACGTTTTTCTATTTCTTTTGCTCTATTTCTTTCGGTTGAGTCCCCATAAAAACTGGGATTCTGGTTTGGTGACCAAGAATTGTCAATTATTCAAATAAGAACGGGTTTAAAATATAATAATTCATTTAAATGGTTTAACTTAAAACTATGTATTTATAATGTATAGTGGGTTTAGTTTTACATTACTGTTCGTGAACCGTTCTATCTGTATCGAATGCTGTATAATGACTGACTTCTCTGTTGTTCTGCGTTTGTCATCGTACCGTCCATGGTAAAATAAGTAAGGTAAACGCACTAGGAATTGTTACAACAAACACAGGCATTTTGTTTTAACGTAGAATACGTTATACGGTAAGGTAGGGGTGTTGATCTGGAGCACAAAATTTTGAGAAAATGTTTGTCAACTTTCACCCACTTTTACTTAAATATTAAAACATATTTTAGCAATTTTTATATGTTACTCAGTTTTGGTAATATGTTTTGTTTCGAATTACATTAAAAAAATTATATGTCTATATATAAAAGTTTTATGTAGTTAAGGAAATAAATATTTAAGAGCATGATATTTTAGACTTTTTTTTGTACATGCCGCTGTTGTTGTTGGTTTGTAAATGCCGCTGTTGTTTTTGTTGTTGTTGTGAAATCAAATGATTTTGGCTTTGCTGTGCTTTGTTTATTTATCGAGCAGCGTGTAAATGTGTGTGTGTGTACATTTCGTTTTGTTGGATCGGTCGGTTATTAGTTCGTTTGGAGGGGAACATAAAATGAAGGGAGGGGAGCGTGGACACTTGTGTGTGCTTGAAAGTTTACAGATCTTTGCTGTCGTTTGTTTACTTCTGCGAGCAGCGTGTAAATGTGTGTGTATGTACATTAATACAAAGGATTGGCGATGTATACGCTCACTATATCAATGGCGTTTTTCCTTAACACATTTCTGTGAATACATTGGGAAGTAGTTGGAAAGCAGCTAATCTATTGTGCTGCCATATCATAAAATGTATTGCTGTAGCTGTACTTCAAATGAAGATGTCGCTATAATGTAATACGTTAAACTAGATATAGTTTCATCCTTAAACATATGGCATACAGTCTTCGAGCACACAAACTAAAAAATAAATTAATAAATCTTGTTCAAAACTATTCCAATCGTTTAGATCAGTGGTTTCCAAACTTATTTGGGTTATCGCCATCATTTTGGTAGTTTTGTTGTTGTCTTATTTTACTAAAAATTATACTGTACATACATAAAATAACTTATCACACATAACTTATCCTATCTAAAATTAATTAACTTTAATACATGCAAACGCCTACCTATGTTACAAAAACTTAATAACTAGCTATCAGCTGTATGCGTATATATTAGATAGATTTAAATCATTTATCAAAAATTATATTTAATTCATATATTTTAATTGCAAAATGACTAACGTATTCTACGTCTGACCTATGCGCCCGTGTTATCTAACACAGGCTTGTTATTTTTTGTTTGGTGTCCATAATCTGTCAAATTTTCTTCATGTGTGTATCTACGGTAAAAGTAAACAAAAAAGTACACAAACAAAATGCATGTGAATTTGACATAAGAGGAACACCTAAGCAAGAAATATGTTGAAATCAGCTGTTCTAACGAGTTTACCTTACTCATTTTACCATGGTACCGTCGTTCTATTCCATCGTACCTAATAGTCCGATCTCTTTCTGTCCGTCCGTTCTCTCATCCTACATATATGTAAATAGGGCTACAAATTTGGTCTCAAAATTACATTAGTGTTAGTAAAAATGAAAATATAAGAGAAAAAATGTAAAACAGATGTGGAACAGATCAAATATTTGTTTGAACGAAAAATATATACATATGTATATAAATTGATTCCTGTAGTTCAATTAGATTGAAAATGCGGAAGTAAACAAAAACGATATAGGGCAGGAGCAGGAACCGATTAGGGTCATAGGAGTAACCAAATAATAGAGTTGGAACAGGAACAATTAGGCAAATTCTGGAACATATTTAGATGGACATTAATTGGTACTAGTACGACGTTAAATATCTTTTATCAGGATAGAGAGTATGAGCAGAAACATTAACATTTAACAATAAAATGCAGGAACACATCAGTCAGGAGAACCAAATAATAGTGAGAAGTAGCCGGAACAATTTGGTAGTAGTAAGCTTTAATCATCATAGGAGCAGTAATAAATAAACAAGCAGTAATAAATTAATTAAGATTTTGATTTACAATTTAATGAATCGGACATGACCAATGTTTTATATTCGTGTACCTAACATGTACATAATACTTAAAAATAGTTACAAATGCTTAAAAAATACTTAGAAGTAAATGACAGAATTTTACGTAATTTATAAATCGTCGTTCCGAAGTTATCTTCATGTATATCACAAAATCAGAAAAAATGAGATAAGACTATTTCCTGGGATACATTTTTTAGATCTATCCACCTGTTTAATCCCAGGTCCCTATCTCTTATGGTTTCAGAGATATTATGTAGTCATTCTCTTGCATATCCACTTTTGATAAAAATTTAACACGTTATGATACCGTATTAACCATTACTGTTGATATGCAACAAAAAATATATGAAAATGTTGAATTTAAAAAAAATTAAGTTATCTTCACGTATGTGAAAAAATATTTAACAGACGTAAAAAAGATAATATCATCATATTAATATATGCATTTTGTTTTCGTTCTATATCTCAAAAGTAACTCCGGATAAAGTCTATAACATTACAAACAAATAACAAAAAAAAAAGTCGTTGCACGCTAATGTATAGTGCATATACGTGAAGATAATTTCGGACCAACAAATTAATGTTTTTTCAGCTTATGTTCACGTATGCGCCCTAAACAAAAAAATATTTTCCAAAAGGTATTCAACAAAATGTGAAACACAAACATGGCGAAAGGGATTACAAAAGTCATACTCAAAGCGGGCCATCGGTAACTTTTTGGGATAATAGTATCTAGACGACATACGGGGAACATTAAAGTGAATTTGACTTAAGAGTAAGCTTGCACCAATAGAGCTCCTTATGAGTTTTATAATAAACATTGCACTTAGCATTTTTCAAGTGTGGGAAGATCAATTAACAACAGGTATGGGCAGATCGATTAACATATGGACGCAAATTTTCAATATTCCAGGCCAGACCACGTAACGCAAACAAAAGAAATTGTATTTGAATATATAACATGAATTGTATGGGCACCAAAAGGCACACCCATAATCTAAAACAGGTCTAACAGGACAGACAAACAGATGTTTAGTAAGATACGGATCATTAAATTCTTTCGCCCATCTCTTAATAAATCCTAGCAAAGATCTGGATTTATTAATGCAAGTGTTAATATGAAGGTCAAATCGCATTCTACGAGCGAGCAAAACGCCTAAGTCTACCTTTTATAATGGCTCATTAACTTTTATCTCCATGTTATCCATAACTTCCGAAATTTCTTGCAGTTTATCATTTTCGCCACATTTCTTTTCTACATAGTCTCTCGTCCACCATTGTAAAATTCTGACTTAATTTCTCGTCTATAATTCTAGAATACTCGTTAAATTTTTATGATAAATGATAAAATTTTATTAGTCTGGTTCTTTGTTCAGTTGTGAATCTCTCCACTGTTTATTCCCCAGGTATTATTTATAGAATCTGAAAAAAAAAATTAAAGAAAAATATGTAAACGAAAACGTTATTAAATTTGTAAAACCCATGGTGGCTTTGGCCCAACCTGTATTTCTATTTCTCCTACCTGCTTAATGCAGCATTGTTGCAAATTATTCAATTATGTTCAAGAATTTTGTTTATGCATTTGATTCGGATTTATTTTATCCTACACAAAAAATAGATAAATATCACTGTGTGTAATTTTTTAAGTCATGGCAAAATAACCATATACGGACACCACTACGTGATAAAAGACTAAAAAAAAAAAAAGACCCGTGTTTCCCAATTTTTCCCAAAGTCATGCACTTTTTTTTTATGGGCCGCCAAAGATTTGGGGCCTCGGTATCATTTTCGTAAAATGTGATCATTTTCTCAGGCTCATATCTTGCAAACCGTTCCGAATTTCGATTTAAAAAAATTCGATTTTTTTTACCTTTTTCCCCGTGTTCAGGTCCATAGGTAGCAAACCGTTCAAAATTCAAGGAAACAATCAACTACAAAAATTTACCTAAGATCTCAATAAACAAATTTCTAGAACATATAAACTTCCTAGAGATGATTCTTAACACTGTTTAGGTAGCACGCAAAAGTGAAAAATTTGCCGAAAATTTTTTAATTTCATTTTTTTTACCTTTTTCTCCTGTTCAGGTCCATAGGTAGCAAAAAATGAAATATGCCTGGCCAGAACCATGTGTTTGTCCAAGGGTTAACACCGTTTAGGTAGCGCTTAGGTATCACGCGATCATGCACCGACAGCAGCAGCACAGGCAATGCAGTAAGCTCAGCACACGCAACAAGGGACGCAGCACACAATATAAAAGCGACACGACGCTCACATCGAGGCATTACACAGCGCGACGTCAACGAGAGCTCAGCGGCGAAAGTTATAAAGTGAAAGTGGAAGTAAAAAAAGTGAAAAGTGAAAAATCGAATTTTTTTAAGTTTTTTGCGATTTTGATCTGGAACAATTTTTGTTCTTTATGACAAGAGCTACAACTTTGCCTCAGAGAGTAAATCGAAACTCTGAACGGTTTGCAAGATATGAGCCTCAGAAAATGATCACATTTTACGAAAATGATACCGAGGCCCAAATCTTTGGCGGCCCATAAAAAAAAGTGCATGACTTTGGGAAAAATTGGGAGACACGGGTCTTTTTTTT
This sequence comes from Phaonia tiefii, assembly GCA_963931995.1. Lineage (NCBI taxonomy): Eukaryota > Metazoa > Arthropoda > Insecta > Diptera > Muscidae > Phaonia > Phaonia tiefii. The sequence goes on from OZ008369.1 coordinate 217,271,060, forward strand.
TTTAGTCTTTTATCACGTAGTGGTGTCCGTATGTGGTTATTTTTTTCGTGTTGCACTGTGTATTTAACAGAAACTGGTAATTAGCAAAGTATGGAATTTTCGGTCATGAAGCTACATTTACTTTTTAACTTAAGCACAATAAAATCTGAAGTCGACTTAAGTTAGAATCATTTTATTAGATACTAAATCTCCTAAATTACATTAACTTGTGGGAGAAACAAGTTTTATCGAAGTCATGGTTCATAAAAATGTGTTTAAAATTTGCTATTATGAACTAAAACCAGGAGTGTCGAATCACAAATTTGAAAACAAAGGAATTTTGGAACAGTTATTTTGCGAAAAAATCAGTTTTACGAAGAGAAATTTAAATTCTTTAAAAGTATATGTGGCAATATATAAATAAAATTAAAATTATATGTGTAAACAGTAACCGAACTTCTGCTCAAATTCTTCGAGCTTCTGTTCGACCTCTTATAATGGCTCATTAACTTTTATCTCCATGTTATTCATAACTTCCGAAATTTCTTGCAGTTTGTCATTTTCGCCACATTTTCTACATAGTCTCTCGTCCATCATTGTATAATTCTGACTTAATTTATTGTCTATAATTCTAGAATACTCGTTAAAATTTTTTTTAAGTTTTATCGTCCATTCTAGAATTTTCGTCCAGTTTCATAATAATATTTTTAAAATCTTCGTTAATCTTCTTGTTCATATTTGCATTTATATTAGAATACATTATATTTACATTAGCATTTATATTTACATTAGAAACGTTATGATTTTATAATGAACAACTGTTTACTCTCTGATTTTATTTAAAGTTCAAATTTATTCAAATTTAGATTATAGTTTGGAAATATGTTCACGATATGTTTTGAAGATAACACGGTACGGTACGACAGTCCAAAATACCTGGAAAGTGATAGTAGTTTTCTTGTAGGTGCTGTCAGGTGAAACATGGATCTGCTGGTGGAACTTCCCAAACACCCCTAAAATCTTAAAAACCGGTTGAAACCCCGGTTTTGCGTACCTTTGCGCACTTATAAGCGTGGAAGTTAGTTGATTATTAACCGATTTAAAAAGAAGAAACTTAGTCCTTTCAACCGATATATACATTATTGAAGAAAATATGAGAAGTCTGTATGTATTTGTCCAGCAAACAAATAGTTTCCTAATTTTTTTTGCCATTTTTCAACTTCGGCGATGATTTCGCACATTATTTCATAAAGGAACCGTAATACTCTTGAATTTATTCAAAAAGGGACGTTTCCTAATGAGTAAAACGCAAATTTGTTTTTAAAACCCCGGTACTAATTGACTGAGTTATTGACGTTTTTATTAAAGAAAAAATTTTTTCAAAAATTACTGCACAACGTTTTTCGTGTTCTTTTTATGCACATTCTCTTTACTAAAGTTTCATGATGTTTGTAAAATTTTATAAAAACAAAGCATAATGTAAATCACTGTTATACTAAATCACACTGCCCAAAAACGACATGTAATTTGTTGTTGTAAAAATTATAGATTTTTTGGGCTGTCTGTCACATCTTTTGAATTTTCCGGCATTATTTTAAAATTGTTCGTTGTCATAATGCTCAGATCAAGAAATGTTGTAATGACCAAAATTGGCATAATGGCCAAATTCTAATGGGAAAATAGTCATAAAGCCCAAATAATTATTTGGGCATTATGATATTTGCATAAAATGAACAATTATTAAAAATGCAGAATACTACAACCGCTATTCTGTAGTTGCGTGTGTCTTGAACCAGATCAGGGAACTATCAACGAGCTCAGTAGGTGCGGCCTAACATAATTAGTATTACACAAAATTTAGTTTCCTCCCATCAAAGACTTTAAGATACTGTTCAATCGTTGACCGTTCAGGAAACGTATTGTATTCATTCCAAGTTTGTCAGCGATAGTGAATGCACGCCAAGGAACCATAGTGTTTTGAATTTGTTGCCGGCAAAAGACTTACTGCCTTATTCATAAAAAACATTAATGTAGCTCGAAAGCATTCATCAGTTATTGAAAGCTTTAAGATTTGCCGAAGGTTTTATTAGAACCGTATGCATAATGAGTATTTTAACTAGGGAAAAGATAATTGACTGACAACCCTGTTTTAAGTATTCTCACAGTGCTTGTGATGTAAAAACAAGATGAACAATAACCGATAGACCGAATTAATTTTTTTTATTTAAATGCGACAATGCATTTTTGCAAAAGATTAAACATAAATGGAAAGAACTACTATTCAATAAAAAGATCAATTAATATTTGCTATATCCATAAATTTGGAATAAGTGTCAAAAAATCATATTGAATTGGATTTCAGTTTTGGGTAGTCGAATATAAAACCGGATAATAGGTTGTAGTTTCAATGTTTTGATTTTATATACATCACTATGTAAACAAAAGTTCATTTTGGTTAAAATTGTTAGAAATTGGAACGAAACTGTTTGGTTGCATAGCAAGATAATGTGACACTATAAACGCTGCAAATATACACAAAATAATTCCAATTGTTTATATCGCATAAATATTTAAGTACGGCACGCCTGAAATGTAAAAAAATTATTTCTTTTGTGTATTAATGCGGATAAAATAGCCTTAAAGAAGGGTTAAACGTTCAACAAAAATGGCGACGTTAGAGAACTCTTACATTTCAATTGATTTATTTAAATAATGAAAAGTAATTATATAAAAGAAAGTCTAGCTATAAGCACAACAGATACTATATTTGTTACACAAATAAGAGTAAGGCACGCGTTAAAATTTCCTCTGACAACATTTGTGTGAAATGTAAAAATATAAATAAAATAGAACTAAATGTTACTTCGGAAGTTATTATAAAACTTGAGTAGAATATTTATTTGTAGAGCGATTTAATAAAAATCGAAATTAATTCTTGAACATTGATTTTTATACACACAAATTATAACTGTTACTGTTCTCTGTTACTGTGCTGTACGAAATGTTTTCAGAACTAAAAGACCGAGCTTTGTGGCCGTCGGTGGTGCAATGGTTAGTGTGCGCGGCTCTTGTACATGAGATCCTGGGTTCGAACCCGGCTCTGACCACCTTAAAATTTCTTTCGGCGGCGGTCACCTCGCATAGTGATGGCGACACTATCGAGTATCTAGCCATGAAAAAGCTTCTCAAATTACCGTTCGGAATCGGTGTAAAACTGTAGGTCCCAATCAGTGAGTGAAAACTGGAAAGCGCACAGCTCAGTGATTGTGAGAAGTTCTCCCCGGTCCCTTCATGGGATGTAATGGGAAACCATTTATTTATTTTTTAAAAGACCGAGCTTAGTGGTGTGAAATTTGAAAATTTGCGTCCGAATGGATAAAAGGTGCGCAGCGCGGCCAAGCGCGTACATCGCTGGGCGCTCGCGTTGCCGCCCGGTCCGGTGAGCGGCAGCATCGCGGCAAGATAATTTGACGTATCTTATTTTTTTAAATCTTTAGAAAAATCAGGAACGTACAAATATGAATGTAAATAATGAAAAGGACGCCGCAGAAATTGTCAACAAAATCGCAACATACGTCGTTCAATGTTATTGAGACCCTTTACTACAAGAAGACCTGTGATTTTATTTACAAAATATAATTTAAATATATTATAAACTTTGTTCTCATGATAACACTGTTATTACGTTACGGCGTATAATTCGGGCTTAGCAACACTCGGGATTTGGGTAATATACCACTTTTTGGGCAGTATGTCGTTTTCATTTTGGGCGTTATGCACTTGGGCGTTATTACCGTACGCCATCCAAATCACTGTTGTAGTACTAAGCCCAAGTTGCAATTACAACAAAATGTAACTGAAACAGATTCGGAACAAGAAGAGTTCGTTCAATCCAAATCAACGGAACGGCATTATGTTTCAAATCCAAATTACGCCAATCTCGTGCGCGATCTACATATGTCAAAACGAGATTCTGAGATTCTCGTTTCGCGATTAAAGCAGTGGAATTTGGTGGAAAAAGATTTTCTTATAACAAATGGTAGAAAAAGCGACCGTACTTTGTCACTTGAAAAATGTTTTAAGACTGATGGCAATGATAGGGATCTCGTGTATGCGTAGATGTACCCAAACTATTTTCATGCAAAAGTTCGATAGTGCTTGGAATGACATAAGGCTGAGCTCGCCTGACTGCTAACAAGAAAAAAAATTATTTCTATTCCAAGTCTTAAGGCAATACAATATTTTATGACAGCGAAGCTTTTAAGTATGCATACAACGTTTTACGCTATGCACCTTCACAAACCCACCCTGCAACACTGAATGACTTGTGCTCTTAAACTTTAACTCTACTTTGCCCGTTTCTTCATCCTAGTCAGCAATTCCATTAAACAGAATCTATCTCATTTTCATTTAAAATTCACTATCTAAAATCAAATAACTTGATAAAACTAATTTGTCAAGTTACGAGGCGGGTCAATAAGTCTATGACTTTTTGAATGAAACACACGGTTTTTTTTTGCAACAAAAAATTATTTTTCAGCATAATCTCCTCTTAGCTCAACACACTTAGTCCAACGTTTCTCCAATTTTTGTATCCCTTCCAAAAGTAGGATTTTTCTAGGTCCCTAAAATAGGCATATTTGTTTGATCAATAATTTCATCGTTGGAGCTAAATCTCTTTCCACCGAGCCATTTCTTTAGATTTGAAAATAGGAGATAGTCACTGGGGGCTAAATCCGGATAATAAGGCGGATGAGGTACCAATTCGTAGACGAATTCATGGAATTTTCTAGGGATGGGATTTTCATGCATTAATTTGCCTAAAACATGCTCGAAGAAGATCCAAATTTGCATAAAACTTAAAAAAAAAATGCATTTTAAGGCATGTTTTTTACATTTGTTAGTGCTCACAGTAACAACAAAAATTAGCCAATTGAAAATTCAGCAATACATTATCAATAACGTTGAATTGCCAGACTACGACGAGGTTTAAAATGTGGTAAAAAAATCAGAAACTAGAGATAAATAAAGAACATGAAAACCAATTTGTATTGTCGGTCGAATTTATGACGCTCAGAGCGTCTTAAATACTGGTCCATTTAGGTGCGGCTAAAAACAGGCAAGTGTGTGTGGCTACTGAAATGAAATCCTTTCTTTTAACAAATTTAATGGTGCCTTTATTTTTGTGGTGCTTTATCTGGAGACTCAAATAACCCTAATTTACACGAATCGGAAACATCCAAATATTTAGTGTGGGTGAGTGAGTGATGCTTCAATGCTACAAATTCTGCGAATTTTAGAGAAACTTAAAAATTCTCTTTTAAAAAGTCGACCGTGAAATTTGAATGCGGATCTATGTACTTCAAATCTTTCTTACACAAAAGGGGTTTTCCAAAGCAGCGACACCAGCGTTAGACCCTCCCCAGGGGAAACCCCCACAAATTTTATTTTCTGATAACTAATCAGTTATCTAAAATTGTTATATAATTTGTTGGCATATTTTGAGGCCTTCTTCAAAAAAGTAAATACAACCAGCACTTCGACCTCGCAATCCTTTTCTGTAGCAAGTGAGCCCCATGGGCCCGTTCTTCAAGAATTTTAAAGTTTTTCGTCTTTTAGTATTTTAGACTAATATCTTGGGCGCAATTTTGAGCCTTTGCGGAATTTCGGCAATTTTGCCTAATTTTGTTATACATAGACATAGATTTTTGAAATTTATTTATTTATTTATTTGTTTTTTTTTTTACTTCTACAACAAAACATTCGTCTTAAACAGTAGAAATCTTATGTTGTTATGATATAAATTAACACAGGTAAGATAACGATTACATAAAAAAATATTTTAAATATAAATACAAATACAAATACAAAGAATAAAAATATGCAAAAAAAATTAAATAAAATAGTTTACAATTGTGGCCGTCGGTGGTGCAATGGTTAGTGTGCGCGGCTCTTGTACATGAGATCCTGGGTTCGAACCCGGCTCTGACCACCTTCAAATTTTCTTTCGGCGGCGGTCACCTCGCATAGTGACGGCGACACTATCGAGTATCTAGCCATGAAAAAGCTTCTCAAAATACCGTTCGGAATCGGTGTAAAACTGTAGGTCCCAATCAGTGAGTGAAAACTGGAAAGCGCACAGCTCAGTGATTGTGAGAAGTTCTCCCCAGTCCCTTTATGGGATGTAATGGGAAACTATTTATTTATTTATAGTTTACAATTAATAAACAGTTATGAACTATAAAAAATGATATTAATGCGTAGAATTCAAGCAATTTTTTCTTAAATTGTAGCGCGTTGCTGGTTTCCCTAATGGTTGGAGGAATAATATTCCAAAGACGTATTGCAGTTACAAAAAATTGTCATGCAGATATTAAAGTACAATGTCTAATTTGTATTAGGTTTCTATTTCTTCTGAGTCGACTAAATTTTAAACGATCAAAAAGATGACATGGCTCATGGGTAATTATAATTTTGTGGAGAAATATAAGAGTTCGTATTTTCAGTAAGTCTAAGAACTGCACGCCAAATATTATTGTAGAATAAGGAGTTATATTGACATAATTACCATAACTAACACAATTTCTGAGTCCATAAACGTACCTTGCAATGTTGTATAAATAAATAAAAATATGAATTGTATGGAAATCCCATCCCTACTGTTTACTTTTATTGACTATATTACAACCTCATGGGGTCAGACGTCTTACACATATTAATTAAACAAACAAATTAAACAAATTTCAACATATTCTTCCAACTGGCTCTATCCTTCGCCTTTTCTCGGCAGTTGGTAACACCAAGGATACGGAGGGATTCTTCTGCCTGGTCTTTCCAGCGGAGTCTTGGTCGTCCTCTTTTCCTGCTTCCATCGGGTACGTTATCAAAAACCCTTCGCGCTGGCTCATCTTCATCTATTCGGATAACATGACCTAGCCAACGCAATTGGCCCACTTTGATTCGCCTGGCTATGCCCACGTCAGAGTAGAGATTACATAGCTCTGCGTTCCAGCGACGTCAGTACTCGCCGTTTTCCATAACATGACCATATATTTTACGGTGAATTTTTCTCTCGAAAACTCCCAGGTGTTTTTCATCCGCTTGCGATATGACACAAGTTTCGGAGCCATATGTTAAGACAGGTAAAATGAGAGCCAGGTATAGCTGGACTTTTGTCCGTCGAGAGAGGGCTTTGTTCCTAAACTGCTTGCTGAGCCCAAAATAACATACATTTGCAAGCACAATTCTCCTATCTATCTCCAGGCTGACGTTGTTGTCCTTGTTCACTGCGGATCCAAGGTACACAAATTCATCTACCACTTCAAAATTAAATCGGTTGTCAACGTTCAAGTGCGGACCAATTCGTGAGGTTTCTCTAGTCGTTGACACCATCAATTTTGTCTAGCCTTCATCAACAGCAAGACCCACCTTCGCTGATTCCTTTTCGATTCTTGAAAATACTGCAGTAACCTCTCGCAAATTTCGCCCAATGATGTCTATGTCGTCAGCATATGCCAGGAGCATATGGCTTTTCGTATTAATGGTCTTGTTCGTATTTACTGCAGCCTTTCTCATCATTATCTCCATTAAGATGTTGAGGAGATTGGACGAAAGTGTGTCGTCTTGTCTAAGTCCTCGCTTGGTACAGAATGGTTCAGTGAGGTCTTGCCCCACTTTCACTGCTGATTTGGTGTTGGTCAGCGTCATTCTACAGAGGCGGATCAGTTTTGCCGGAATACCAAGTTCGGACATAGCTTCGTACAGTTTTCCCCGTATGGGACTATCGAAAGCAGCTTTGTAATCGACAAAAAGGTGGTATGTATCGATTTGCTTTTCGTGCGTCTTTTCCAGTTGTGGACTTGCCTGGTCTAAAACCACATTGATACGGTCCAATCAGGTTTTCAATAATTGCCTTTAGTCTTTCACATAATACGCTCGACAATACCTTATACGCGATGGATAAAAGACTGATACCGCGATAGTTGGAACAGACACACGGATCACCCTTTTTGAATACATGTCATAATACACTGAGACTCCAATCGTCGGGCGTAGATTCCCCCAGCCATATACCGCATATCAGTTGATGTATGTGGGCTATCAGTCCTTCGCGACCTGCCTTAAATGTTCAGCGGGTAGGCCATCTGCACCAGCGGCTTTATTATTCTTCGGACGGGAGATCACCGCTCTAATCTCGTCTTGGTTGGGGGGTACAATCTACACCATCTTCCACTATCATTACCTCCTCATCTTCAGTGGAAGAGTCTGAGTGGAGTAGTGCTGAAAAGTGGTCTCTCCACATTTTGAGCACACACTGCTTCTCAGTCACCAGATTCCCATTCTCGTCCTTGCAGGAGAGCAGCCCATTATTAGGGCCGTTGGTCGATCTTCTTACCCTATGGAAAAACTTTCGGGATTCACCATCTATCCTGCACATTTCGGTTCTTTCACTCTCTCTCTCTGCTCCCATTGCAATTTTTCGCCTAAATAGTTGGTTTTCCTCCCTTCTCAGCTTCTTGTACCGCTCACTCGCAGCACGCGTTGTAACTGACTGTTTCGTTGCCATACGTGCAGCGTCTTTTTCATCAGTTGCAATGCGACATTCTTCGTCGTACCATGGCTTATCCTTCTGCGGTTTTTGATAGCCAAGTTCAGTCCTTGCAGCGGTTCCAAAGAATGGGCGATGTGCTTCCTCTGCGCATCGGGGTCTTCGGGAGGGGGGTATTCTTATCTAGCAGGACAGAGAGTTTCTGTCGATAGGACATTGATATCTCCGGTATTTGTAGCTTGTCAATATCCAGCTTTTCCTGTGTTTGGCTTCGTAGGTTTTTCGCCCTGCTCAATCTCGTGCGAACTTTCGCAGCCACCAGGTAATGATCTGAGTCGATATTGGCACCTCGAATCACACGTTCATCTATTAAACTTGAAGAGTGCCTGCCATCTATTACCAAGTGATCAATCTGGTTCTTCGTCCGTTGATCAGGAGATATCCAGGTCGCCTTATGAATGCCCTTATGCTGGAATCGTGTGCTACTAACTACCATAATCTTTGCAGCGGCGAAGTCTATGAGTCTTATTCCATTATCGGAGGTGGTATCATGTAGACTATGATTACCGATGGTTGGTCGAAAGACACTTTCCTTTCCTAATTTGCCATCCCTACTGTTTACCAATTATAAATATGGCTTCATACTAGGGATGCTAAACGGGATTGATTTTACAAAATCCTGGGATTCGGGTTTTTTGAAATCCCGAAATCCCGGGATTTTCGGGATTTTTCGGGATCCCGGGATTTTTGAATTTTTTTTCAACAAAAAGAAAACTCTTTAAAAAAAAAATTTTTAAATTTTTGTTTGAGAAACGAAACATCCGACAACTCGATAACTAAGCGACTTATCGAAAAATGCTACATTAGTTTTTGAGTTTGTTATGACTTGTTTTATACAAAAAAGTGTCCGAAATGTCGGGGTCCATAACTCCGAAACAATGCATTTGCCCCGATTTTGTTATTTTACTTTCTTTTCTGAAAATATCATGTTCTACCCGACGCAATAAGTTTATAATTGTGGAGACCAGTGACTGAACACGCCCAACGTGGCGAACTGAACGAAACACGAACTGAGATAAAGGGGAGCGAATGAGTTTTAGAGTAGTTAAGATCGCAACGCGAGTGAGAAAGGTTATACCTAAAATACTAGAAAAGACTAAAATATATAAAATAAAATCAAAATCAGAATCGCTAATAAAAGTGCTTTTTATTTGTTATTAGAAGCAGTGGAAACAGGTTAGTACATTGGCGACGAGGATGGGATTTGTTTAAGGCAAATTATAAGTGAAGTGCATGTGGGTGTGTTGTGTGGCTGCGGTTAATGGTGGTTGTAGTTGCCGGCATTACAAGTGGGTTTTTTAATTTAACATGGTTGTAGTTGCCGGCATTGCAAATGTTTTTTATATATTTTGCTAACAAAATTTTATTTCTCAGGGAATTGCAACACGAAGAAAAAAAAAGGAAAAAGTATCAATTGTGCATACTCATCGATCAATATACATACATACATAGATATGTATTTAGGTATACACTGGAAGTGCGAAGACATCAAAGCTACGACAAGTGACCGGCGGTAAGCAAGCCATTAAATTGGCAAGAAAGAAAACGTAAAATACGTAAAATTTGGTGATTAAAGAAAAGTTTTTCATTAGTATTATTAGATTGGTGTCACATTAAATTGTGATTTGCTGTGGAACGCATTCAATTGTGTATTGGCGATCCATTCAATTGGAACGCGGGGAAACACATTCAATTGTGTATTGGCGACCCATTCAATTGGAACGTAGCGAAACACATTCAATTGTGTATTGGCGATCCATTCAATTGGAACGCGGCGAAACACATTCAATTGTGTACTTGCGATCCATTTAATTGGAACGAGTGACTTTATACTAAGGTAAAGAGTAAAACATTAAATGAGGAAAAAAGAAAATAGTTTTTAAACCTTTTTTATGTGAAAACATAGACAAAGCGCTACTAAGGACTGAGTGGGAAAAATGGCTGCGCTCTCTTACTCTCTTTCTTCAAGCGGAAGAGATTACAGATGTTGTGAAGAAAAAGAATAAGCTGCTCCACTTAGGTGGACCGCAACTACAAGAGGTCATCTTTAACATCCCAAGGGCCGTAGAAGAATACGATCCGGCAAAGAAAAACGATGTTTTTAAAACACTCGTAGATAAGCTGGGTGAGTACTTTTCACCGAAACGAAACTCCACATTCGAACGACACCTTTTCCGGAACTTGACCCCCCTCGAAGGCGAAGATTTCAATAAATTTGTGCTGCGCTTAAGAAATCAAAGTTCAAAATGTGATTTTGGATCTAGCCTACAAGAAATCAAGGACATCACAATGAAGGATAAAATAATCGATTCTTGGGCATCTCTCGATTTAAAAAAGAAATTGCTAGAAAAGGAACAAAGCCTAGACGAAGTCATTGCTGCCTGTCAAATTTCCGAACAAATTGGGAAACAAACACAAACCATGTCATCAACAATGAAAACGGAATGTGAACAAATAAATAGAGTGGCCATAAAATCAGGATGGAACCGAAATAATGAAGAATGCGGACGTTGCGGAAATATAGGACACTTAACCAACGATCTAAAGTGCCCAGCCAGAAAAATGCTGTGTAATAAATGCGGATTGTTGGGCCATTTTGCTAGGAAATGCAAAACAAGAGGCACCAAACGGAAATCAGACAATTTCGAACAACATGGCAAACAACGGCGATTTCAATCATCAAGGGTAAGATGCATCGAAGAAAAAGAATGTGAACCAGAAAATGAACTTCGAAGTCATGGATGTTTTAAAATTAATGATGACATGGAAATGGATGAACAAATTCAATGTCGCGTAGGGGGATGTCTAATTCCAATGATTATAGACTCTGGTTCACGTTTCAATCTTATAAGCCACCGAGATTGGATGATCCTTGGAAACTCCAAGGCGATACTATTAAATAGTCGTACACATTCGACTAACCAATTCAAGGCATACGCTGCTGATCGTCTTCTGGAAATAATGTCCGTGTTCGAAGCACCGATATCGGTGAAAAAAGAGTCAGAAATGATTGCCACGTTTTATGTCATCAAAAACGGAAATCAATCACTGCTAGGCAAAGATACGGCAATACAACTTAAGGTTCTAAAACTGGGCCTAAGCGCAAACAAAGCGGCCGATGATAATAAGGTGAAAATTTTCCCTAAAATTAAAAATGTAACTATTAAACTAGCAATCGATCCCACTGTGAAACCGGTACAGCAGCCCTTGAGACGAATACCAATTGCACTTGAAGAAAAAGTGGAGGTAAAATTGGAAGAAGCGAAAGATTTGGACATCATCGAACCAGTCCCAGGGCCAAGTGCTTGGATCTCGCCTATAGTAGCTGTTCTCAAAAGTGAGGGAGATATTCGATTATGTGTTGACATGCGGAGAGCAAACAAAGCGGTGCTCCGAGAAAACTTTCCGCTGCCAACATTTGACCAGTTCATGACAAAGCTGAGAGGTGCCAAATTGTTTTCCCGACTAGACTGCAAATAGGCTTACCACCAGCTAGAACTCGACACCACAAGCCGAAGCATTACAACGTTTATAACCCACAAGGGCCTGTTCCGCTATAAGAGATTAATGTTTGGCATCAGTTCGGCTCCTGAAATTTTTCAGCGAATAATGGAAGAGCTGCTATCACCTTGTAACAAGGCACTAAATTACATTGACGACGTCATAATTTTCGGTGATACGCAAAAAGAACACGACGAAACGGTGGCACAGGTGTTAGCTATTTTCAAGGCCAACAATGTGTTACTTAACGACGACAAATGCTTATGGCGAGTAAGAAAGCTAACATTTTTGGGACATGTACTTTCCGATGGGGGCATATCACCAGACCCAGGAAAAATTGAAACCATTATGGAATTTCAAGCGCCGCAGTCAAAGGAGGAGACACGGAGTTTCCTTGGTCTCATCACGTATGTGGGGAAATTCATACCGGATATGGCCGACATCACAGATCCGCTTCGAAAACTGCTCAAACACGGAAATCGATTTTCCTGGCACGAAAATCACCAAAAAGCTTTCGACAAATTAAAAAAGACGTTGACAGACATACCCAATCTGGCATATTTTACACCGTCGAATAAAACTCGTGTCATTGCAGATGCCAGTCCAGTAGCGTTGGGAGCAGTAATCGTACAATTCGACTGCAAAGGTGACCCACACATAATATCATTTGCAAGTAAGAGCCTTTCTGAAGTCGAAAAAAGGTACTCACAAACGGAAAAGGAAAGTTTAGCCCTTGTTTGGGCCGTGGAGCGGTTTTATTATTACTTAATGGGCCTGGAGTTTGAACTTGTTACCGATCACAAGCCTCTGGAAGCCATATTTAAGCCAACCTCGAAACCTCCAGCACGAATTGAAAGATGGCTGTTAAGACTTCAATCGTTCAAATTTAAAGTAGTGTATCGAGCGGGCAAAGAAAACATTGCGGATTCTATCTCGAGACTATGCAGACTCGAAAACACAAGTTCTTACGATGAGAATGGTGAACAAAACATCTTGCAAATTATTTCACATTCCCCTCCTTCAGCCATCAGTATATGCGACGTAGCGAGAAACAGCTCACAAGACGAAGAAATCATTGAGGCATTGGAATTTATACGGAACGATTCCTGGCCAACAAAAACCACAAATTGTTATTACCCTTTCCGCTATGAACTGACAGCCGTTGGAGATATTATACTAAGAGGTAATCGTTTGGTAATGCCTAAACTGCTACGAACAAAACTTTTGGAGCTAGCCCACGAAGGACATCCTGGTGAATCGGCAATGAAAAGGAGAGTTCGGTCCAAGGTATGGTGGCCTCTGGTCGATAGAGAAATAGAATCGTTCGTAAAAACCTGTAAAGACTGTTTGTTAGTCTCACAACCAAATAACCCGATCCCGATGAAACGACATATTTTCCAGATGGTCCTTGGCAATGTGTGGCAACAGATTTACTAGGCCCGTTGCCAAATAATGAGTATCTATTTGTCGTAATTGATTATTATTCTCGTTATCAAGAGATAAAATTTGTGAAAACAATCACATCGGCGGCAATTATAGATTTGTTACGGGAAATGTTTTGTCGATTTGGCATACCAAAATCATTAAGAGCGGATAATGGTAGACAATACGTGAGTGCGGAATTCAAAAACTACTGCAAAGACAATGGAATTGAGCTAATAACATCACCACCTTACTGGCCTCAAGCAAATGGTGAGGTAGAGAACATAAACCGGTCTCTAGTAAAACGGCTTAAGATTGCCCACATCAATAAACAAAAATACAAGACGGAAATACAAAAATACATCATGATGTACAATGTAACACCTCACGGTACCACTGGAACTTCGCTATCTCCATTGATGTTCAATCGCGTCATACGGGATAAAATACCGGGAATACAAGATATAACAGACAATGTATTGGACTCTGGCGCTAGAGACCTAGACATTATAAACAAACAAAAAGGGAAGGAGAAAGGTGATAGCAGGAGAAGGGCAAAGGATTCGGACTTCGCACCGGGAGACAAGGTTTTACTTCGTAACGTCGTTTTCCCACACAAACTGACGCCAACATTTGACGTAATAGAATATGAGGTCCTGGAGAGAAATGGGAGCGAGGTGGTTGTCAAGGGAGGTGGAAAAACGTTTCGGAGGAACATAAGTCATGTCAAAAGGGTGCCAGCTACTGAAGCTGTGGAAGCAGAAAAAACATCGTCATCAGTACCATCTGCAACAAATTCTCAGGACACAATTTTAGCAGCTCCTGATTCGGGATTACGCCTGCGGCTGAAAAATATAGGAGGGATGTGGAGACCAGTGACTGAACACGCCCAACGTGGCGAACTGAACGAAACACGAACTGAGATAAAGGAGAGCGAATGAGTTTTAGAGTAGTTAACCCTTCTGCACAAATTCAGATTATACCCCTCATAAACAATTTGTGGGTCAATTTGACCCAATATGAAAAACACATCCGTATAACGGTTAATTAATTTTGAAATGGTCTACGAGCTCGTCGTCATCGAGAGAACATAAAGAGAGGGATAGATACTCTTGTCTATTGCTCTGTGATTAAACGGGAAAATTCAAGGCTTATACCTAGTTTAGCTCGTAATCTCGTGTGGGCTCCAAATTACTATCACTGGAAAAACTTATCATCCAGAAAAAAGTTACAGTTTGTTTTTTGGGTGCTCGCCATATTTCCCGGATTACAGACCTCCAAAGTTTGAACATATTGTCCGCCATATATTCCATATATATTGATGGGCATTAGAAGCATCATTGGAAATCTTATGAAAATACCTACAAAGCAGCATACAACGTTTTAAGATTCATTAACAAGTTGCGAGCCTATCTCCAACATTCTACCTTTGTAATACCACTTTTTGGGCAAAATCTCAGAATAGTACCGATAAAAAGGTATTTATTGGTCATGTTATTGTATGCTTTATAACACATCAATCCTATGGCGAAGCTCGTGTTGGATCTACTCCAGAGGAGACTGTGCCTAAGCTCGTTGGAAGAAGGGTTTATAACGTAGGAAAATTTAAAACACAAAAGTAATATTAAGACCCGTCGTTTTTTCGCGAAGATTTTAAACTAAGAATCGATATATTTTAAAAATTCATCATTCGATATCTCGATAACTAAGACAATCAACAAAAAAAAATAGGTTACATAGACGGCACCACATTTGTAAACCATCCAGTATGCCCGAACTTTGAAGGCCCAAAGGGGTAGACACCGATTTTTTTATTTGACATTTTTTGCTTATAAGAAGGGGTTTTGCATCCCCCCCCTCACACACACTCAATATTTCGATTGATTCCCAGCTAATCTAGGTATGTCCTCTAAAATATTGACTTTTTAGTCGTTTTTAAGTTAATATGATTTTAGCATCTATTTTTTAAAATTTTCTCCGTTTTCTAGGTTATTTATCATATTTGTTTGGTAGGTTCTGGCAACACTTGTGCAAGTTCGAAGAGATCAATGTAATCCAATGATGCGCAGCTCATACATTATGGAAACAAAATTCACACACATTCTCATGCGATGAGACACCGACGAATGAACACGCGCACGGATGCATGCATTTTTGTTTCCTATTTTTGATCAAATGTCTTGTGCACATTGAACAAAATTAAGGTTAAAACATATTGCATTTTTTTTTTACAGGAAACAACAATTATGTTACAGTTTGAAAAATATTTCATGATTCAGAATTCTTTTGCCAATATGCGCTGCCTCTTATGTTACAAAACATTTAAAAACAAAAGGGAGGGCGCTTTAAGGAGGCATCACTACAAATAATTTGAATAGGGAAGAAAAAGTAACATTTTTGGACGAACACAAAATGATTTTCTTCCAGAAATTAAAAGGATGGTTGCTTGAAGTAGAAAAAAGTGATGAGAGGTCTGGGAATAAACAACTAAAAAAGGATGTAGCAAGCCTCAGAAGTTTAGATATTCTAAACCATGGTAGACCATATTCTGATGGTGTATTTATTAAAAATATACTCATAAAAATCATGCAAAAGCTAAACTATAGTGTTAGCTTTATATAATTTCTTCCCATGTCACGAGACAGTGTTGCCTGGCGTAGCGCCCAATTAGGAGCATGCATAGAGTCTGTCATTAAAGAAAAACTAAAAAATTGTGCATTTTATTCTATTTCTTTAGACGAAAGCATTGACATTAATGATTTTTGCCAACTCATTATTTGTATTAGATTCGTAGATATGGAGTATAATGTCTTTGGAACAATGTTTTCACTCGAAGCTTTATGCGCAAACGTAACAGGCAAATTGCGGTTCGAATACTTTTATCTATTGTTCACTCCAGAAAATGAGCTTGCGTTTGTAAGGATGGTGCAAATGTAATGTTTGGAAATTATGAAGGTTTCATAGGTCAGCTAAAGAGACACGGGTTTCAATTTAATAATTTCCATTGCATTAGTCATCAGGTAGCTCTGGCATCAAAATTTCACCCTGCTATGAAAAATGTAACTAATAAAATTCGCGGCGGGCATCACTCACTTACCCAAAGAAAATTTGTTTCTTTTTTAAAAAATATGGGTGCTGTTCACTGTGATCTGAAAATGTTTACAGAAGTTCGATGGCTAAGCCGCGGTGAATGTCTAAACAGACTATTTATTTCAAGAAGAGAGGTGATGGAGTTTTTGGAAATAGAATGTGTGGAAGAATTTTTATTTCAGATCTTGCTTTATTAGCAGACACAACCGCCTTTTTGAATAATCTAAACTTAGAGCTTCAGGGAACTGAAAAAAGCTTAAAGGATTTATACCGAATTGTTTTTAGCCCTAAAAATAAATTGTTTTTGTTCTAGTTGTAATTCAGTCAAATGATTTTAAAAATTTTCCAACAACTTCAGTTGTGGATTCTAAGAAAATTACGGTAAAAACATGAGATATTTAAATTTTGAAGAAATTTTTAATAATATGCAAGAATATTCAAAGATTTTGAACTTATACAACTATTGCTGGATGTTTAACAAACCCCTTTTTAGTGTATATCTCCTCTCGAGTTTGAAGTTCTATCAGAACTTATTATACTTCGCAGCGAAATGGAATCTCCTGACGAAATGGAAGCTACAAAGTTTTCTTACAAATGCCCGAGAAAGCGTTGGCATTGTATATCAACGGCAGATATACAAAAAGTTCATATACATGTGCCCAGTAAACACAGGATACCGAAAGTCACCAACACACTTATAAAATATTTCTTGCCTCACTAAAGCTGGCCATACACATCGGATTTGTTCGTGTGATTTGTTCGCTCATCGCTTCTCCATACACATCGAACATATCAGTTTGTGCTTGACGTTGTGAAGTAAAGATGTGCGTCGAAGCGGATGATGCAATTGCTCTTTTGGTTATTTACACATGCGACTTCATGTGTAAAGAAGAAAAGAAAAAAAAGACAAGAAAACGAAAATGGTCGGAAGAATGGTTGTCCGAAAGGAATGAGCATTCACATGTACACTCGCTAAAAAATATGGAAATGACAACTCCAAAACAGTACAAAAATTTCTTGCGTATGGATTCGAAGACATATGAAGAGCTCTTAACATGTATAACGCCAGCAATACAAAAGCAGGACACATGTATGCGTGACGCTATTACACCAAACGAAAGGCATTTTTGTCTATTTCTCTCCACTTTTCCAACAGTTTCTCCCATGCCTTTTGTTTTGCATTCCTATCTTTATATTTTTCGCACTTAGTTTGACAAATGGCAATTTAACCCCTCAACACTTCGAAAAATTCGGATAAAAACTCTTTACTCCCCATTTGACCCTCTCTACTCAATGGTTGAAGAGCAACTGAAATGACAAAGTGTCTAAATGTTCGCTCACTAGCCCATTCACATATGATATGTTCGCAAGCAAATCACAAGTTTTTGAAAATTTTCAAAAACTTGTGATTTGTTCGAGAACACTCCCATACACATACAACATGACGGCGAGCACGAACAAATCACACGAACAAATCCGATGTGTATGGCCAGCTTAACGCTTCCATAGTTCAAAAATAACTGTAGTATAAACTAGAGATCTGCATGAGTACACATTTTCACACATTTTCACACATTCAAATACATTCATGTATTTGAATGTGCTAATGTTCTCATTCTAGCGATTAGAATACGATACATACAACCATTCTTCTCAATGAAACCGAGCATAGAGACAATGAAACCGAGCATAGAGAGTTCTTGTATGAAGGATTTTAACTAGATTGAGTAAAAGGTCTTTAGAGACAAGCAAAACTATTCGAATAATGAGATGTATTCATGAGACATATTAAAAAAAAACGAAACTAAAGCAAATGCTGATTTGGTATAATTTGAAGTTCTAATTTCTTTGGAATAAAGAATATGATTAAAATTAAGTCAATTTTAGAAATGTAGCACTTATGCCTCACTAGGTTTGATGTCTAAGTTGAATGTTCCAAAATTTGTTTGCAGTTATTGCAACTGACATATTTTATTTCTTTGCCGTCTCCATCCACAATTAAGGAACAAACTTTCCAAAAAAAGTTCCTTCAAAACGAGTTCACCCCTTGAAATTCGCGAAACCATACTATTTTCTTCACCCACAGCGGCCGATTGAGTTGAGGACTACATATTTTTAATGTTTAATAAATTATTTTTAAAATAATTTACTTCATCAATTTCCATTTTCTAATATAAATTTTTGCAGTTAAACTCATAAAAAACGAATATTTATTTCTTTAGTCTTCACACAACGTTGCTGATCTTTATATTCACGAGAAATCAAATGAGACCCATAATCATTCATAATTTACGGTTTTTTCTTTCGAATAGTCCTTATGTATTCGAATGGTTTTTACATTCACGAACATTTATTGAGTAAAATGTTGTGCCGTAACAGAATTGAGCGAACAGGGTAGTTAACAGAGCAGAGATTCATACAACATTCATTCCAAGAACACACAGGAACGTATCGTTTCATTTCGTTGTTTACACTATTCGGACCCTTGGTATTAGTACAGTGAGACAATGAATGTATTCTAAAAGAGAGTGCATTCATGCAGGGTACTAGTATAAACCCAATAAGCACAAAGTCGGACTCGGATCCGATTTGAGTCCGACGCGTCGGATTTCGCTTACGCTGATCCGGTTTGAGTCCGGAACATCGGATTTCGTTTTCTCTGATTGGATTCGGTTCCGGTTTGAGTCCGGAACATCGGATTTCGTTTTCTCTGATCCTATTCGGAAGTAAGAAGTAAGAAATACTTCCAATATGCGAAAGACCGCGTTACCAAAAAATTAAATATAATGACAAAGAATGAGTCTCAGAAATGCATATAAAACTGTAATTTGATTATTTTATTCTGAAATGAGAGCGGAATCAATATCGAAATGATTTCGGAACCCATCGTAATGATTTAAAATCCGACCACATTTCGCTATCGGGGCCGAGTTCATTTCGCTATCGGATCCGAATTCATTTCGCATCGGGTCCGAATTCATTTCGCTATCGGGTCCGAATTCATTTCGATATTCGGTCCGAATTCATTTCGGTATCGGGTCCGAATCCATTTCGATATCGGGTCCGAATTCATTTCGCTATCGGATCCGATATCGTTTCGAGAACGGACGCAATTCTCGTTTCGAGAACGAAAGAGGAATTTCTCCCGCTCGCTGATCCGATCACGAACCGGGAACGGATCCGTTCTCGAAATCATCTCCGAGAAGTCGGATCCGAATCGGCTGGGAATACTCAGTATCGCTACGCAAAGTTTACCAAGTCTCATTGTCGCTTATATATTTTTTTATTTGGTAACTTTTACGTAGCATACTTAAACCCTACCGAAACGTTGTTACTACGCACTAAATATAAACGTGTAATTCCCCGAAACAGTTATTATGTATGCTTGTGTGAGAAATTGAAGTGTTTGGTCAGTTAAGGTGTAGTTCTTGAGCAATGCAGTTGTGTAATATTTTTCGTCTTGGTAAATTAAACAGCTGATAATGGACAAACTTCTTGACGATTTCAATTGGAATGGCCGCTGGGGTAAAAAGGAGTTAATGAAATTTAAAGAAGAAGAAATTAAAGAAATTTAAATTTGTCAATGACCAAAATTTCATTGAGGTAAACAAGACTGACAAACAGACGTTTAATAAGGTACGGATCATTAAATTCTTTCGCCCATCTCTTAATAAAACCTAGCAAAGATCTGGATTTATTAATGCAAGTATTAATATGAAGGTCAAATCGCATTCTACGATCGAGCAAAACGCCTAAGTCTAAGAAGGATGACACACTTTCCCACTTCTGAGGGCCAATACAGTAATCGACACACAGGCCGGTTTTAGACTCATCCCGTTAGTCGAATTGAGGTCATCCTGAAGGCATATTGAATGTTCCATCGTCTTACAGGAGCGAAATAATTTTACATCGTCTGCATACATTAAAATATCAGAAGATCTGATTATAGATGGAAGGTCATTTAAATATAAAACGAAAAGTAAGGGTCCCAAACGACTACCTTGGGGAACTCCGGACGTAACTTCTATATCAGATGTTAAGACGTATTAAATTTTACTCTTTGAGTACGACCTTTAAGATAAGGAGATAACCTTAACATCAATGTCTGTGGAAACCCTATCACATCAAGTTTGTATAGCAGAAAATCATGAACAACGGTGTCAAGCGCCTTACTAAAATCCGTATAAATGACATCTGCCTGATTATTCTCTCGAAAAGCTGTAAATATATAAGAGCAAATTCCATTAAATTCGTAGTCGTCGACCTACCTTTAATAAATCCATGCTGATAGGATGAAATCAAAGATCTAATATAATGTGAGAGCCTATTAGTTACTAATCTCTAGAATAGCTTGGGTATAGCACTCAGTTTTGCAATACTCAACACAGCACCTATTACCACTCTTAAATAAACGGATTATAAAACTAGACTCCCAAATAGAAGGGAAATATCCTGCAAGGATAGAATCATTAAAGAGCTTCGTTAGTAGAATATACAATTCATTGGCACACAAAAGCATTATAGAGGTTGGACCTTCGTCGGGGACAGGGGAATTTGAATGTTTAAGGGTTTTGAGATCGTGAAGAACTTCATGCTCTGATAGAATAAAATTTGGTATACCAATAAGATTATTCATAAAGTAAGGGTAATCAAGTGGAGAGGTCGTGCGAGTATAAGTACTACGGAAAAACGAAGTAAACATATCAGCAATATTAGAATTATCTGAGGATTCAGAACCTTTAAAATTCATTCTACATGGAAATCCAGCAACTTTTCGCTTAGAATTTACAAAGCTGAAAAAACGTTTCGGATTTTTCATTAGAAGTATTCTCCTCCTAGAAATTTAGGAAGAATAACATTTACGATTTAAAGTATTAAATTTACTCCTATATATAATATATTCAGCTAAATGAACTGATGAAACACTGGTATCATATATACGTTTCTTTCTATTTCTCAAATTACGAAGAACTCTTAGTTCACTAGTGAACCAAGGAGGCCCTGTTTACAGCGCCACAGCCTGACAAGGAACATAAAGTGACAATCCCGTTTTTATGATATCATAGAAAGTGTCAACTGTGCAATGAAGATCGTCACCTTTAACCCATGAAGAGTTATGCAAAAATGTTCTGAATAGCGCAAAATTTGTTTTAGAAAAATTTAACTTCACAGTACGATCAATATTACCATGTTTCCCCAAACTGTCCACACCAATGTCGAGAGACACTCTTAATGTTGGATGATGCTTATACTCAGGACTAATTAAAGACGAAGTTCTAAAGAGAGAGATGTACTGACTGTTCGAAAATATTAGGTCAAGAATTCTAGTATTAGCATTCGGAATATTGTTAAATTGATAAAACGCTATATCAGATAAACCCTCCCAGAAACCATCCATAAGAGTGGATAATGACGAAGGTAAATATCGATTCGTATCATCCAAAGGGACCCATGAAGTCAGCGGTAAATTAAAATCTCCAACACAAATAATGTCCGAACTAGAATCAATTGATCTCACTGTTAAACTGATCAACTGCAAATGATTCATGTAGTCATCCACACATGAATTTGGTGGTATACAAGGGGGCGCAAAAGTAAACTTCCGATGTTTTTTGGCTGTAATTTAAAAAAAAATTAAAAACTTTGATTCTTCTTGTGGATTATTTTTATTTAGTCTTTTAATTTGTTTTACATCAAGTCGAGAATATGATGTCATCTAAATGGCCGCCGCCACAGTTGATTGTAATTTGAGCCCTTTTTATGGCATTTTCCATCACTTTGGCCAAAACTTCCGGCGATACGTCCTCACATTCTTGACGGATATTGTCTTTAAGAGCTGCAAGAGTCTGAGGCTTGTTGACATAAACCCGCGACTTCAAAAAGCCCCACAAAAATAAGTCTGGAGCGGTCAAATCAGGCGATCTTGCTGGCCAGTGCAAATCGCTAAAACGGGAGATTAGGCGCCCGGGAAATGCATCCTTCAGCATATCGGTTGTGGCACGTGCAGTGTGTGCCGTTGCACTGTCCTGTTGGAACCACATGTTTTCCAATCCCAATTCATCAAGTTGCGGCAAAAAGAACTCGTTGATCATTACTCTGTAGCGCTCACCATTCACAGTAACCGTTTGGCCCGCGACGTCTCCGAAGAAAAAAGGTCCGATGACTCCTCCAGCGAAAACAGCACACCATACAGTGACTTTGAGCGGGTGTAATGGCTCTTCGTGGGTTACACGCGGATTTTCAGTGCCCCAGAAGGGTAAATTTTGCTTATTTACGTACCCGCTACGATGGAAATGGGCCTCATCACTCATGATTATTTTTGATGAAAAATCATCTTCCTCTTGGTGGTGATTAAGGATGGCTTGAGCGTATGTTAGACGCGATTGGCGGTCAGCAGCTAACAGCTGATGCACCGTCTGGACTTTGTACGAAAACATCTTCAAATCTTGTACCAAAATTCGCTGTAAAGACCGTCGACTGATACCCATTTGCGTGGCACGTCGTCTGGTCGATGTCGACGGCGCATCCATGACATCCTCGGCTACAGCAGCAATATTCTCTGCAGAACGGCTACTCCGGGGTCTGCCACGCCTGGCAGCATCTCGTGTTGTGCCAGTCTCTTCGAGGCGAGCGGCTAAACGTCGCAGTGTTTCACCAGTAGGCGTTGGACGGCCAGGAAATCTGCGACGAAATTCACGTTGTGCCAAAGTCACCGACCGATTATTGGTCAAATAAATAGTAGCAATATTCCGCGTTCTGGAGCAGTGTAGCGTAACATTGTTTATTAACGTGTATTTCGCATGTGTTTACTACACAAATGTCAAAACAGAACTGACATTAGGGGCCAATCGCAAAATGTATAGCAGTTTCTGATAGGAGGATTACTTTTGCGCCACCTTGTATAAGAACAGCTAATTAGAATGGATTTAACGTCACAACGAAGACGAACACATATGAACTCGGACACATAATCGGAAGAAATGTTAATCAACTCAGCAGAAAATGTACAGTGCACCGCAATAAGAACTCCACCGCCAGTTTTACCACCTAACCTAGCATTTCTGAATACCTGATAATCTTGACAAAAAATTTCCGAATCGTATACCCCAGGTTTTAACCAAGTTTCAGACAGACAGATAACACCATAACCACAATCAACACTATTTAAGTAAATATCCTTCAACTTAGTATTTAAACCCCTAAGATTCTGATACAAAATCGACAGAAAGGGGTTTAGTTTTTTGAGATGGCATTTAAAGTGGGAAGACGCACCGAACCATCGGATCTGTTTCGTTCCAAAGCACCTTCTGGCCAATAATTAATGTAGAATAATATACTACAAATGTCATGGATCGCATAAAGCAAAGGAACATTATTAGTAAATGCGTAAACTGTATAAAAGTTAATAAAATATTAAATATGGGACTAGATGAAAATCACGTAACGGGAAGTAGAGAATGCCCAGTTTATCAATATAAACTTAATAACAAAAGGGAAAGGTTGGATTAAATTTTTAACAATTAAATTATGTGAAAGCTACTGACACAAATATACAAGGACTTACAAATAGCTTTAATCAATTAGAGATAATTGCATATACAAGGAAGCCTGATTTTATAATACTAACGGAGTCCCATTTAACAACAGATATAGAGGAACAAGAGATACAATTACAAGATTACAACAATTATATAACATACTCGAATTCAACAAGAACTGGAGGAATAATTATATACTTCAAAAAGATGTGGCACGTGACTAATATTTATGAATTGGTAATTGAATCTAAATTCTGCATAAGGGCTTATATGGCAACATTTAATAAAACGCAAATTATAATAATGGGGGCATATACTAGATCACCAAGTAGCAGAGAAATAGAATTCTGTGAGTATTTTAAAGAAGCAATTGAAACAATTTACGAAAAGGAAAACGATGTAATAGTAGCTGGTGATTTCAACATACATTGGGCTAAAGCCGCAACTTATAAATACAAATTGGAAACTATGTTAAACGATAACGGTCTTAAGCAAATGGCAAATGAATATATGTACGAGAACAACAAAAAACACCAAAACAATAATAGATTATATTATAACAAATAATGTACACGTAAAAGTAAAGAACAATATATCAAACAAAATATCTGACCATGACGCAATAGACATAAAAATCGAGCAAACGAGCGCAAGTACGGAAGAGCAATATGAAGAAAGTAAAATATTTAAATACAATAAATAACTTTTTAATATAGAACTCAGAAAAATGCCAATATGTACTCAGAGAGTGGATCTAAACAATAACGTTTATAATTTTGACTTATACCTTGAAAAAACTATTAGTAAATGTAAGCGTAAAAAATAAAGTTAAAATGTGGTTCAATGGCGAATTGAAACAATTAAAAAGGATAAAATAGATAAATATAACACAGCTAAAAGAGAGAATACTTCAGCGGCATGGAACCAATATAAGATAATAAGAAATGAAGCCGGTTCTGAATAATAAAATAACTAACACCAAGGACCAAAAACAAATGTGGAAACAAATTAAAGAATTAGTACTGCGAAAATGTAAAAATAAGATGAAAACTGTGGTCTTTAATGAAATAGAGCATAAGGATCATTTTCAAATAGACACCCAATTTAATAAATATTTTGTCGATAGTATTAAGTCAATATGAGATGAAATAGAAAACGTGCAATACATAAACAATATACCTGTGATATCTAATAGATTTGTATTCCGTGCAATATCTTTACAAGAACTAAAAAATACATATAGTAAATTAAAGAATAAACCAGATTTTACCAAAGTCTCCATAAATCTAATTTTGGATAACTGGAATGTTTTGGGTAGTGTTATGCTTAATATAGTAAACACCTCATTAACTACAGGTGTCTTCCCTAATGATTGGAAATATTCAATGGTAACACCAATAGAAAGAGTAGCGAAAACCAATAAATGTGAAGAATTCTAGCCAATAAATACAATAAAAACTTGCGAGAAAGTCATGGAAAAGATTGTTAAAGAAAAACTAGAAAACTATATGGAACAAAACAAACTATTTTCAAAATACCAATCAGGGTTTAGAAAAAAGTTTTCATGTGAAACAATAGTCAACTATGTAGTAAATAAATGGAAATACAAAGACAAAAGGTGATAAGGACAATAAGAGCGTTTGAGACTATCTTACTTCACTAACAGAATGCAAATGACGAAAGTAAATGGTGTTATATCGCATGATATTGAAAACGTGTTCGGAGTACCAAAAGTTTCAATATCAGGCGCTCTACTATTTATTATATATGTGAACGATAATAAATATTTAAATTTTGAGTTCGGATCCACAATTCTCTACATATGTTGCACAATTACATAGTTAGAGAGACTACAGAAATTGCAGAACAAAGCTATGCGCTCAATATTAAAATATAACCGATAAACGCCAATAAAACATTTGGATTTATTTTTCGTGGAAGTGGTCCAATCAGGTGAGCGATAATTGGTATTAGTCTTTCGCACATTACACTTGGTAGAACCTTATACGCTTATTCGACGGTAGTTGACACAGAGACTCGGGTCGTCTTTTTAAATATGGGATATAGAGACTCCAATCGCCAAACCAAATTTTACTAATGAGCTGATGCACGCACCTTATCAGCTCAACGTCGCCAGCCTTAAACAACTCCGCCGGTAATCCATCGGCTCCTGCGGCTTTGTTGTTCTTAAGCCGGACAATAGCTGTTCTGACCTCGTCTTGGTTAGGAGGGTGGTAATCGACGTCGTCGTCCATATAGTGATCGATTGTCCCATCGTCATTGGATATCTCCGGTACTAGTAGCACGGATAAATGATCTCTCCATATTCCCAACATGCTCTGCACATCTGCGACGAGATTTCCGTCCTTCTCTTTATAGAAGGGGGCCCTGAACCATGTCCATTAGTTCCGTTTTTTAAGTTTTTGGTAGAATTTCCGGGCTTCGTTCTTCCTTCTGTATGTCTCAATTTTTATACTCGCCCTTCCTCCACTGCCTTTTCTTACTCCAAAAGAGACGCTTTACCTCCCTTCTGTTTTTTCCTATTCTGCTCAGTCGCAGCTCGCGTAGCAATTGGCTGAAGCATTGCCATGCGTGCAGCGTTTTTTCATCATTTGCACCGCGACACTCTTCATCGTACCATGGTTTATTGCGAAGCGGTTTCTCAAAACCAAGTACGGTTGTTGCCGCAGTTTTTATAGTGTTGGAAATGGGTTTCCACTGTGCTTCAGGATATTCATCGGGAGGGGGTTGGTTCTGTGCCAAAAGCTGCGAGAGCTTCCTTTAGTAGGCTTTGGCTACCTCTTGTAATTGCAGCTTTCCGATGTCAAGCTTTCTCTGCGTCTGGTTTCATACGATTGTCGCTCTACTTAATCTTGTGCGAACCTTTGCTGCTACCAGGTAGTGATCAGAATCGATGTTAGCGCCTCTGATCACTCGTACGGCCATTACACTAGATGAGTGCCTTCCATCAATTACTACGTGATCAATTTGGTTCTTCGGTCTTTGATCAGGGCATATCCAATTAGCCTTGTGGATGTCTTATTCTGGAATCTTGTCCAACTAATGTCCATGTTTTTTGCCGCGTCAAAGTCAATCAGTCCCATACCGTTGTCGGAACTGTCAGCATTTATTTATTTATTTATTTTATTTATTTATTTGCTTTTTCACTTCTACAACAAAACATTCGTCTTAAAAAGTAGAATTCTTATAGTGTTATAAGGTAAACTAAGACAAGTAAAATAACAAATACATACAAAATATTTGAATATTCATACATTAACTAAATAAAGAAAGGAGAAAAAAACGGTTAACAATTAATAAACAGTTAATGGATTACACAAACATTTATTTACGAGAAATATTCAAACAATTTTTTCTTAAATTCTGAGGCGTTGCTGATTTCCCTAATTGCTGAAGGAATAATATTATTCCAAGGACGTATTGCAGTTATGTAGAATTGCCATTCTGATATCAAATAAGAATGTCTAATTTGTATTATATTTCTATTTCTTCTGAGTTGACTAAAATTCAATCGATTGAACAGGTGACATGGCTCACGGGTGGTTATAATTTTATGCAGAAATATAAGAATTCGTATTTTCAGAAGGTCTTCGAACTGTACGCCAAATAGTTTGTCAGAGTAAGGAGTTATACTAACATAATTACCATTAGTGACATAATTTCTGACCCCATAAACGTACCTCGCTATGTTGTTGTATGTGACGTTCAATTTCGATTTACTAGAGGCATCACAACTTGCAAAAATCTCACATCCATAGGTTAAATTTGGCACCAAATAAGTTTTTGGAAGTAGTAACCTTATCTTTATTGGTGTGAAATATTGTGTAGGCCATAGGGTTCTGAGCATTGAATATGTTTTGCCACAGGCAGCTATAATGTGATCAGACCAGGTGAGGGTATTATTAAAAATTACACCTAGGTTTTTTGCCTTGTCTACAATTTCAATTCGCTGGTCGTTAATGCAGACATTAGGTGTTTCCCAAACTTTCTGCGTTCGTTTACGCATTATCATACATTTAGATTTTCGAGGATTTAAACTTAGCCCATTCACATCAGCCCAACGAGAAACTCGTTGTAGGTCATCATTAAGCCTCGCAGTGCATTGCGAAATGTGTCCCTGTTTATCACTTATGTGCAACTGGACGTCATCGGCGTACATTCTTATGTTGCAGTGGTGTAACTGTTCTGGAAGATCATTTACATAAACTGAAAAAAGAAGAGGTCCAAGAATAGTGGTACTTCAGACTGAAATCGCGAATAGTTGGGTTGAACACAGTCTTTGTCATGATCATCTTTGTCTTCTGTCGGGGCATGCAGACAAATTAGGGAAATAAAAAAATATTTCGCTTGTATGCGGATTGTGGCTATACGTTCACTCACAGGATTGATGTCGCAGTCTTTTGCCAACTACAAATCCGCAACCAAATTCATGTTTTTTCTAGTAGCAACTGTAGTTCTGTCGCAATTTCTTTTTCTTGTGCAGCCATGTCCTGCCCATCGCATTTCCTGGATTGCGGTAATATCAGCCTTATAACTTTCGAGGACATCTGCCAATTGGATATATATAGAGTTCTCACATTCCAGGTGCACATCCGTAAATCGAGGTCCTTATGACGTTTGCGGGGGTTGTCAACAAATAGGGGTTGTTTACGTTGAGATCTATGGACCTTAAATCTTCACAACTTCGAATGGTAGTCATCACCACCTTCGAGTATAAATTTTCCACCGCAAACAAATTAAACCACAGATAAATTACTTAGTGAAGGCAGATACTCCATAGGGATAACAAATAGAGAAAATTGAAAACCGGACAGGAACGATTTACGAAGTTTGTTCTCGGAGTAATAATTAAAAATATTCTAAACCACAATTCTCCTGAAAACAAACTTGTTGTGAAAAGAAAATCAATATTTCCTTAAAATCAAATACCTACGTACTGATACTGCACACACAATATTACGAAACCCAGTATTAGATTTCAAGGGAAAATAAACCTCCGTGGTAGTTCTTACGTCTACAGAAATATATATGGAACCTTTGACATAAAAGTGTAATAGAGAGTAGCTCACAAGGTTATAAAAAGACAAATTATAGAGTCAGTCGTATTCGATTTCAATGAAAGGGATCCGATGATGATTAATTTAACCGAGATATAAGATGATGATCTGTCTGTCGTTTACTCAAGACCGCCAAATCGTGCCGACTTTCGAGGGTTATTGGCCCGCTTTCGTATTCTTTAAAGCATCGCCTTCACCTTTCATGAATAAAAACTCTGAATATTGTCAACTAATTGTGATTATTTAAAGTTCAAGTAACAATAACGATATTTCAACTAAATTAACGATAATTGTGATTATTTAAAGTTCAAGTAACAATAACGAGATATCAACTAAATTGACGATAAATCATAAATGGGAAAAGACACTCCGTAGTGCACTCCGTAGTTCTGCATTGTGTAAACATGGTAAACGAAATACTAATAGAGATCACTGTATCTCGCAATATAGTCGTCAAGTTTATCTACTTACCATGTCCAGTATTGTGCAAAACCTAAACAACTTTTGTAGCAATGACTTAAAATGAACAATATTTTGAAAATTATCAATTAAAAAAATAACAAAAGCAGTATTTAATTTATTTCATTAATGGCAACATAAATATTTGTAAAAACCAAAAAATCAAAACTCATTACGATAAAATATGTGACGAAAACAATATGTACTCAACTTTTAGCTGCGCAAAACCTAAGCAACTTTTCAATATTTTGTATAAAATCCTTTAAAATGTCTAAAACTTGCTGGCAATGTTTCGGCATGAATTTCACGAAGTTGGCTATTGTTTCTATAGGAATAGATTTGCATTCGTTTTTTATGGATTTTATCAGATCTACGTGAAAATGACTTTCACAAACTTTGCGTTTGAGGATTCCAAAAAGATTTTCAATTGGATTCAATTATGGTTATTGTGCCGTCCAATAAAGTTATTAAGCAAATAAAGCTATTTTGATGTAGTAAACATAATGGAAAAAAAGATTTCTTTAATGTAGAAGTAATATAAATATTAATTTATTATTTAATGTGGTTAACTACAAACATCTTTAAACTTAAAACATAAAAAAAACTTAGAATACTTCAAAAGAAAAATAGTACCAATAAAACACTAATGAAAACAATTCACGTAGATCTGGTATTAAATACAAAAATAAATATATAAGTATATCACATTTTCAATTCATTTATCCATAAAATAGACTTAAAATATTATAAAAGGAAAGAAAGTACTATGAAATAGCATATAAACATTAAAAAAAAGTATAAAAATTAATATATACACAGGCACATCAATTACTACACAGAGAGCGATGTTTTGCTATCCGCGTTCCTTCAATGTTTCATTGCCACACTGACACAGAAGGCAGCAAGTGCAATAGAATATTGTTCATGTTATTGTAGCTTCCCGGTGGCGAATGTCATGATGATTCATCGTGAAAGGTACTGACAATGTTAAATCATCAATGACAGACGCTGAATTCTCTTTGGCGTCATACATGAATTTTTTAAGCAATTGTCCAAAACATCATAGATGATCCAAATGGATTTTGTTCAGTAGGCGTCCGCATATTAGTGAGTCCTAACAGACAATATTAACGATATGTATGTATGTATATATGAGTTTTTACGTAATTCGTAGCAGACAAAATCACTTTACCTCTTCTCTGAATTTTTCTTTTTGTGTCGTTATATAATTTTTTACTGATTTTTCCCTATAGGTTTTCATCCCATACCCAAAGTTACAACACAAAAAGATTTTTTTAAAAACATTTAAACATTTTTATTAAAAAATTAAGGTAGTATTCAAATATTGTTAAAAATATTATAAGAAATAAATAAAGTTGTACTTTATAAGTAATTTTTAGATTGTTAAATGTTTAATTGATTGAAGTTTCTTGGCTGTCCATAGATATATTCGATTCATCTTTTCTAGACTGGGGTTTAGCGTCTCTATTTTTTACTTTTTTAATAGCCGAGCGGAAGTTGGAAAGAAATTTTTTAAAAGACTCGAAGCTTGTGCATTCTAATTAAAGAGAAATAGAGAAAAATTAGATACGCTTTTAAGTATAGAACTTCATATTTAAAAAATCCTTAATTTTAAATGATACTAACCTTTCAAAGCCGTTGTTAGGTTCGAATACAACTTTATTGCTTTCTTGCCTTTGGTTCCATCATATTTGTACTTCGGATCAAAAATTATATTTCTTTAATCACTTTTATAACACTCTTCACTGAGAGCTTTACTAACCTGAAGAAAAATTACAGTTAATCTTAAATTGAAGAAAAAAAGAAGCCAAAGAAAAAAATAACCGTTATATTTCTTGCAGCAGAAAAACTCAGCTTTAAATCCACTCATAACAGACAATGTTGCTAAGTTTCAATATTCGTAAATGCGTTGACAAACAAAAATATAATAATACGTTATTTTTTTCCTTCAACCACTAACGAATACTTGTAGCAGACAAATTCCAGCAAAGTTCAGCTTATTATCGAATAATAACAGACAACATCGATTACTTTCAACTTTCTTTTATAAGGTGAATCTACTATAAAAAAGTCTACAAAACTGTCTTTAGCTGTGTCGTTGTCACGTACATTCATCGACATTTCAACATTTTCATACAAATTTCGCCTTGAGACCTAGTTTGTAAGGAGGAATCATAGATGAAAATATCAATATGACAAAGTCGCTCAAAAAACGCAAACGGGTTGTAGCGCGAGGATGGACCATGCATAAACAACATGAGCACTATAACATAGATGTTAGTTTGATACACTTGTAAGTTGATGATTTGCTGTGAATCAACAACTTCGTAACATTCCCTCAAAAACGAGTAAGCATTCGTCAATTTTGGGTTGCTTTGGCTGTTGTTATGTTTTAGGGAAGATGTGTAGTAAAAAATGTTTACAAGTACTGTACGTATTTTGAAATGTTTTGTTTGTTAAGAAATCAAGCTGACTCGTTCTATGCTTTACTCCACAGTTCTATTCCCTCTAACATGATATTTTCAGAGAATTCGATTTGTCAATCTTTGATTCAACAAATACATTCCTTGCTTTAATTAATTTTATGTATTGATTAACGAATTACAATTAAAAATATTATTCATAAATTTTGAAAATTCAACGAACAAAAATTAAATACAGTCAAATTCCAGAAATATTTCTGGCTTTTAAAAAAAATTTCTTAATATTGAAGAAAAAATTGGTAAATTGTTCAATTAATTCCTACAATTTTGAAGTGTTTTTGGTGGATACATATGTACATACAATTTAATTTAAACTTAATTTGCTTTGTGGAAAATTTTTGAGCAGATATTGCCGTTTCTAAATTGAATTTTATGACCAATTCCGATAGTTTTGGGTTAATGTATGAGAAATTCATAATACAAGCTTACAAGTCAGGAACATTTTTTTAATTAAAAAATGGTTGGTTTTTGTTGGAAATAATAGACAATTCAAGTTAAGCACACTCACTGGCATGACTAGTTTCGAACTCCGTGACAAGTTCGTCCTCAGAAGCCAAACTACTGTGCCTTAATTGATACCATCATTTGATCGTCAATCGTATATGTACATACAAATTGAATTCTGCAATTTACATATGCGAATTAGTAGCGATCGAAGATCCCTACGTATCATCAAAACCATCAAAACAGATTTCTCTCGTAGGCTGTGACGTCATAAAGAACTCATCAGAATGAAAAGTATGGTTTGAAAAAGTTAAATTTTAAACAAATATGAGCTGATTACAAATTCTGAAGTTTGAAAAAAAAAAATTGCTCCCATGACATCCCATTAAGGAACTGGGAAGAGCTTCCAACAACCAGTGAGCTTTCTAGTTTTATACTCACTGATTGGGACCTACAGTTTTACACCGATTTCGAACGGTATTTTGAGAATCTTTTTCATGGCTAAATACTCGGTAGTGTCGCCGTCACTATGCGAGGTGACCGCCGCCGAATGAAATGTAAGGTGGTCAGAGCAGGGATCGAACCCTGGATCTCATGTACAAGAGGCGCGCACACTACCATTGCACCACCGACGGCCACAAAAGTTTGAATTGATTTAACTAATTCATTAACGAAGTGTAGTAACTGAACCAACTGTGAAAAATTTGAATTTGAAAATTAAGTAAACAAAGTATTTTGGTTTCAAGAATTTTTTATCCAATTTAAAGAAATTAATATTTGGATTTCAGAAATTTTATTCATAGAATTGTAATTATTTGATTTAACCACTTCTGTTTTTTTTGTGTATCTATGTTGAATTTCTTAATATTTCCATTGTAATTTCCCTCGCTGTTGGTTGGTTGGTTGGAAAGGCTGCAAGACAGCACGCTTAGGCTAACGAAGCCCATTGTGATACCTGCAGTTTCCTCCATAGCAACCATTGACTAGTAGTCTAGCCAATTTACCCTTTTAATAAATTTGTCTATGAGACCTACAGGAATACCCTGTAAAGCTACGGTGCTAACTAAATGTGTACCGAATATCCTACTTCTCAGTCCTGCCAGAGCAGGGCAAGCCAAGAGAAGGTGTTTCGTGGTTTCCTCGTCCTTTTCCATGCAGTATCCACAGAGAGTAGAGTTTCTATGTCCTAATCTTAGGGCGTGTTTTCCTACAAGACAATGTCCTGTAAGTGTTCCTATTATTGTGGATAACCTGCCTCTCGGCAAGTTAAGTAGTTGCCTAGTCCTCTTCCTGTCCACCTGTGGCCAGAGGACCCTGGCTTGTTTGCAAGTTGAAGTAAGTCTCCACTTGTCCTTGAAAATATTATCAGGCCACTGCCTGATCTGCAAACGGCAGGTAGAGACTGGCATACTAACACTTTCTTTTGCCGGAAGAACCGGTGCCGTAGTGCCCTGTATAGCTAACGCATCCGCTACACAATTGCCTGGATTGTGGCTGTGTCCCGGTATCCAGATGAGCTAGATGTCAAAATACTCTGCCATCACCCTAAGTATGAGTGGCATTCTTTCACCGTCAGGAACGTAGCAAACATGGCTTCCAGGGATTTTATAGCAGCCTGGCTGTCTGTGTAGATACATATTCTCCGGAGGGTTGTGACACTACTTTTCAGTAGTTCAGCAACCTCCAGTATTGCGGTAATTTCCGCCTGAAATACACTACAGTGATCAGGCAGCTTGAAGGAGATATTTACATTTAGGTCCGGTGAATGGACCCCATAGCCTACTTGATCGTCCAACTTTGATCCATCCGTGAAAAATCTGATACTAGTGACTTTTCCCAGGTATTCCTGTTCGGAATAGAAGTCCTTAGATTTGTCAATGGTATAAAGAAGGGGATAGAGTAGTCCATTTTTACGGAAATAGAGTTGATCCGGTGTAGTAATTCAGCGTGTCCGGAATGCCCCGATATCATGACGCCACAATCTCTCATTCTCACCAGGGATGTAGCGGCTGCAGATTCGTCCATGATATCAGGAGTACAGATGTTCAGGATAGCACTAAGTGCAGTACCTGACTTCGTGCCCATTGCCCCACTAACGCTAATCAGTGATAATCTTTGAATTTTCATCAAGGAATTCAGAATTTATTTCTTTTGGAGGGACCTCCACCAAACTTCGATGACATAGAGAAGTATTGGTCTGACTATTGCTGTATAAATCCACATGGTGATCTTAGGATACAGCCCCCAGCGCTTTCCTATTGCCCCTTTACAGCAGTAAAGAGCAACAGACGCCTTTTTCACCATCTGCTCCACATTCGGTTTCCAAAACAGTTTTCTGTCGAGAATTATTCCCAGGTACTTGACCTTTTCCGTCAACTGTAATTGCACCCCATTAACTGACGGCAGTTCAAATGCGGGTATTTTATATTTCCGAGAGAACAGGATAAGCTCGGTTTTAAGTGGGTTAAGTGATAGTCCGCTGTTAGCGGTCCAGTTCGAAATTAGACTAAGTAGGCTGGTTGTACGAATGCTAAGTAAATTGAGGTTTCTACCCGTATAGATGATAGCAATATCATCGGCATAGACAAAGACCTGGCACTCGGCCCTGTCCAATTCAAGAAGCAGTTCATTGACAGAAGTTAACCATAATAGTGGAGACAGAACTCCCCCCTGCGGTGTCCCTCTGTTAACGGTCCTAGCAATTGTAACACCATCCCATTTAGCTTTGACGGATCTATCCACCAGAAGCTTCCAAATTAGGCGTATCACTAAGCTGTCGACTCCTAGATTCTGTAACGACCTAAGAATCGCCGAAGTTTGAATGTTATTGAAGGCTCCCTCGATGTCCAGGAAGGTCCCTAGAGCGAAGACCTAATTCTCAAGAGTTTTCTATTATGCTGACTATAGAGTGGAGAGCCGTCTCAGTTGACCTGCCCTTGATATAGGCATGCTGAGAACTCGATAGTAGATTCTGTGGAAGATTACTTCGGACGTGAATGTCCAATAACCTTTCAAATGTCTTAAGAACAAAGGATGATAGACTGATTGGTCTGAAGTCCTTTGGTTTGACATGAGAGCATTTGCCCGCTTTCCGGATGAAAACCACTTTGGTTTGCTTCCAAATTTTCCAAATGTTTCCAAAATTTCCCTCTTTGCTTATGGTACATTCTTGCTCAATTCATATGAAAATGTATCGTATACTTGTAGTTAAAGATGTTTTCTGGTGAACTTCCTTGTAACCTGTTTCCCATGCCATCGCTCGTGTCGTCACTGCGAGTACTTTATGATTTTCATTATTTTTTAACTCGTTGATTGAAACTCTAGAGAGTGCAGCAGCACCAACATTTGCTTTGCCTTTAATGTATTCAACTGTAAAATTATGTTCAGAAAGTTCTAAACATGTTCGGGTAAGTTTTGAGGATGGGTATTTTATATTGAAAAGACAAACTAGTGGTCGATGGTCTGACCGCACCGTAAAGGTAGTGCTATAAACATAAGGGCGAAACTGAGTTATCGCAAAATGAATAGCTAGAAGTTCTAGTTCAATTATTGTTTTTTCTGCTCGGATTGAGTAAATGACTTTGAAGCGAAATATATGGGTAAGTTTTGCCTTATTATTGGTCCACTACCACGATTTAATGCATCGACTGTTATTAGGAATGGTTTTGAAAAGTCCGGGTAGCTGATCAAAGCTGATCTTAGTCTATCAAACGAGTTCCGGCATTCTTCATTGCATTTAAAACTAAAATTTTTCCTTGTCATACACTTTAAAGGTGCTGCTAAAATAGCAAATTTAGGGACAAATCTTCTATAATAGTTGGCAAATGCCACAAAACATCTAACTGCATCTTTATCACCTGGTGTTTGAGGATTGCCTATTTTGACAACCCGGAATATGTCCAATATGCGATTGGGACAATTCCTTACTCAAGAGTTCGACTTGAGTTTGGTTCACTGGACCAATTTTACCAATTGGCGCTATTTTCACTTTACTTTATACTGGCTCAATACAAAGCCTCTCAAAACCAGTTGCTGCTATACATGTATATACATATGTACTAGGGCAGGTCAAATGGAACGATTTTGCGAAAAGGTAATCTATTGGTGATTCTGAGAAATTTTGCTCAAGAAACCATAGCTCTAAGTCGGATTTGGAGCCCCCCAAAAGGTATTTTTATCACCTTTCAGAATCTGTATTGATACCTGTAGAAGAAGTCGTCAATGGCAGCATTGTTCAATTGAACAACTTTGTAACACTGAGTAATGACGTTACAAAATAATAACGTTTACCAACACTAAACGTTGCCAAGCTTGCTTTTCCTTCTTCCTTAATCGTGCAATGCGCTCGCACTTTGCCAAAATACTTAAATAAAAACTCTGTTATTACAAGACCAATATTTTTTTTATTTTTAAATTTAGTGTGACACAATCAAAGAGTGCAGTGATAATATCAAAGTTATTATGGATAATTAAGAACCATCAACATAGTCTGCGGTGTCTTCGCAAATGGAAGCAACAACATCAACAAGTTTTGAGTCTAGATTGACTAACATCCCTCTTCAAGATATTGTTGTTTTTGGTTTATCAAGTGATTTAAATGATCTTAGTTTGCCTACTAAATTTGACATTTTAAAATATTATTTTTTTTAAGTGATCGTGCTAAATTTGAAAACAAACTTTTCTCGTATAAAACTGTTACTCCTCACGTAACACATAAATTGAGCCAAATTTGGTGTAAATTAAATATTGAAATCATTCATAGAAAGAGTGTTTTCAAAAAATTAATTGGTTTGCTTGATAAATACCAGAAACTTGTACAACATAGAAACAAAAGAGATGAATTTAAAGATTCAATAAACGAATTATTTTATATTGGCAAATGTAATTGCAAATTAAAAACAACAAATGGTCGCGTGGATTTTTAGCAACAGCTTTATTCGAAGATATACATTTTAGAGATGTTCATAGTAATCTTGTTATTATGGATAAATCAAAAGTGGCTAGAGAAAAAGTTAAATCTAGAGATGCAGTGCTTCGTACACGACATACAAATTCTTCCATAACTGCATTTTCTTTCGATGGTAGAAAAGATGACTCATTAACTACAGAGAAAATTAATGACAAATTTCATACCACTATGGTAAAAGAACCGCATTTAGTTGTTCTGAAAGAGCCCTATAATGAGTTACTTGGATATGTAAATTTGGGTAGTCAAGAAGATGCAAAAACCAAACACAGAAAACTGAATGAATTTTTCAACAATAAAACATTAACAGTTGATCAATTAATTGGCATATGCAGTGATGGTGAGCCAGCAAATACTGGAACAGAAAATGGTGTTTTACGATTATTTGAAAAACAGTTAAACAGTTAAAAACAGTTAAAAAAAACAGTTTATATGTCTGCTTCATTTCAATGAACTGCCATTTCGTCATTTATATCAAGCATTGGACAAAACAGTCACCAGTGGACCACGAGCAGCAAGTGGAAAGTTATTCAAAGCTATTCAAGAATGTGAGAAATTGCAGGTATGTAACACTTTATTTTATTTAATATCATCATTTATTATCATTATTTATTGTCATTATTTTACTTTTTCGATTGAAATAAAGTTAAAATAAAATAATTGCATTTTAATTGATCTAAACATTTCATTTTTCAGGTAGTAGCTGATTTTGATCCAATACCACTGGAGAATATGCCTGCAATGATGGATAATGAACATGAGCTCGAGCTATCAACAGATGTTAAATATTTATATCAAATAGCTAAAGCAATTTCGAATGGTATTGTTCCAGTTGATTTAGCTAACATTAAACCAGGACCAATTGCACATTCTCGTTGGTTAACCAAAGCAAGTAGATTACTACGATTATATGTAACAACTAATACACCATCGACCAATTTAAAAACTTTGGCAGTTTATATTATTACAGTTTATGTGCCAATGTACTTCAATGTGAAGTTTTATAACTCTGTTGTGTACGGCAGTGCACTTTTATTAAAATTTATACGTTGGACACGATACTTACAACCAAACTTACGTAATATTGTAGATGGTGTAATTCAAAACAACTCATATTACGCACATCCAGAAAATATCTTATTAACAATGTTATTTGATGATCGAAAAGCAATACGGGATAGAGCTATCAAAAAGATTTTACACCATCGAGAACAATTGTACGATCTCAGGGTTTACAACAAAAATATCTTCAATTTCGATGCTACCGATTATGTCAATATGGTTGATATGAATAACGACGATATATTATTTGAACCAGCATTTACTCCACAGATTCCATATGTTCACTTGGTAGAATATTTAGATTTCGATGAACCACCACTGGCTGATCCACAAATTCCAATGCACATACAAGGACCAGAAAGACATGTACAATTATTAACGAGTGTTTCAAAACGAGTTATAGAAAATAATCGTGAAGGAGTTGTGGCCGTGGCATTACAAAGTCGTAAGAAAACTCCTCGAATGGAAAGTAAAAAGGACCTTAAAAAATAATATTACTTGAAATCTTGAAAATGTTGATTTTTTCAGACTGATTTTCCTACAAGTTCCTTTCAGTTCGAAAACAAAAAAATTTATCGTAATAAAAGTAGTTGGAAATTATGTGAACTTTCATAATCTGCAAAAAAAAATCGAAGAAAATTCAGAATTTAATAGTTAAAAGTTAATTTTAGGCTATTTTTCGACAAAAAATTCCTAATATCTCTACTAAAAATAAAAAAATATTGGTATCAATACAGATTCTGAAAGGTGATAAAAGTACCTTTCAAACAAGCCCACATTGAAAAATCTACTATAATTCTATCCGATTTTATGACGAATTTAATTAAATTATTCTATGTATAGTATATGGAAAAATATCTATATTGAAATTTTGGGGGGCTCCAAATCCGACTCAGAGATATGGCCTCTTCAGCAAAATTTCTCAAAATCACCTATAGATTTTCACTATGACTCGAATTGTCTCTTGAAAACAAACATTAACTTTGTCCCCGATAGCCCGCACAAAATGAAACTATAAAACTCGTCTCCTCGTTTCGATTGAATGTTTACATCTGTTTATTGAAGTCTAACTCAGAATTGACCAACTAAAGGATTAGCGGTAAACTTCCAAAATATAAACAAAGCAGAGCCAAGCATATACACGTATGTATGTATTTATGTACGTACATATGTAAGCAGTTCAAAAACAATATTTGTAACAGCGAATATTTACGTATAGCTGTAAGTACATGCATATATCCATATGTTTATATGAGGCAGAAAAACAAATATAATTGAACAGAAATAGAATCATTAGGGCAACTCATCAAAATTATTGACATTAAATGTAATAAACAAAATGTGAAATTAGAATGGACTAAATACTAGAGGTGCGCATGGATCGATCCATTTCGGCAAATGGATCACATTTTTTTGGTTTTGTAGTTTCGGCTATTTGGGATCAGTTTTGTGATTTGTGATCCTGAGTCATCCTAAAAAACAAAAACAAATTAAAGGCAAAACGTAAGCATGTGTGCGTGCGTGTGTGTGTTCACTTGTGCGACAAAATCCATCGTACCCCTGCAGTTTTAAAAGTAGAAATTAACTCAAAATCGTTAGGTATTTGGCTAAAGAAAAATTGACTAGTGAATCCAAATGCCACAAGTTATGCAAGGGTTCGCCTTTTGCCTCTCAAACTATTGATTTACTTCTTAACTTTGTTCTTACTTCTTTGTGTCGATACACATTTGTTTGCTCTTGATGAAAGAGATTAATATTCTTGCTCTCAAATTCCCGTAAAGCATTTCAATGTTTTGTGCTCATTAACGATTTCATTAGATAAAAGTATTGCAACGATGGATATGTATGGAATGCAAAAAAAGCTGTACCGTTATTCCAAAGGAGATAAACAAGAAAAAAATATTGGCTTGACTATTAGTTTCTTATGTTGGCGTCAGTTGCAATTGGAAGTTCGTGGTCAGAAAATGTGTAATTTGAAGCAAATAAATAATTATATAATAATATAATAAAGTCTCACATAACTGGAAAATGTTTACTGCGTACTGGTAGGTAATATAAATTTAAAATATTGATAACAGATTAAAATATTGTTTTCAGATTATTTTATCACTTTTGCAGAATCCATACCAATAAACACGAAATTCCCTGGGTCGGCGGAAGACCAACTAAGAAGACCTACTCAACTTCAAAAAAAAAAACGGGAGATAAGGGCAACCTCTGTTTCAAAGAAACAACATTGTTCAAACATTCACAGTTCAGAACTATTATTATTCTCTTTTTAACTTTGCCATACTGAATACCCATGTGTGTGTGTCGTTCATTTATCGTAACACACTGGCTACCACACACAACGCCACTTAATCACAAGAATTGAAAATATGACACTCAGAAATCAATCGGAATCGTTATGCTGACTCAATTGCATTTGGGATTTGTTAATCCATAAAAAACAATTGTAGGTCATTACTTTAATTGTAACAATCTCCACTACGCCAAAGAATGTGTCAATACACTATACAAATTAACAAATCAAACACAAATTATTTAGGTTGACACAGTCACACACAAAAACATTTAGACGTTAACTCTGCTGCTACGAGTTTAACGACCTATTTGATTTTAAGTGCACAGCAGTGTTGCAACATTGTTGTGGCAATGTTTCTTTGTTCATTGGAAATTCAAATATCAATGATGCAACATTACTGTAGCACACTTTCGTTAATTCTAAACTCAATGTTTAATTCCATTTAAACGACCCAAATGTATTAAATAGACAAAACGGTAATTTACATACTTACACTTCTAAGCAGTGATTCAATTTTTAAAGAGAACACTCGAGAGGGAAAATGTAGAATAAGAAAAACAATGTATCATAAAATCCAACTTAGCAATAATTTAGTATTTAAGAACAAACTTATCAATAAAGAATTATTAGAATCTCACAAACCCTCATTGTGTACGCTTCTTTTCACTCTCCGTTTCTAACCAAGTTCAAGTGCTTGAGTCAGAACAAAACTTATCTTGGTGATACTGCCTTGATAAGAACACAACAAAAACAAATCTATTGAAGGACAAAACAGTCCAACAAAAAACATTTGGTGACCCCTAGAACAAAACACGCGACGCTCAAGATTTTGATCCTGCGACAGGATCAAAGTATTGGTTTTGGGTTTGCTTCATATTGGCAAACCAACAACAGGACATCTGTCCACTCGACAGTCCACACGTTAGGACATCGAGCAACATTACAGGACAGCTGGCCACTCGACAGTCCATATATCTGGACATCGATCAACATAACAGGATATCTGTCCACTCGTCAGTTCACACGTCGGGACATCGAGCAACACAACAGGATACACCGGTACGATTCTGCACCATTACCCAGGACAACAGTTCCACAAGCCAGGACATCATTCAGTCCATTCATCAAGCTCAAAACATTGAAGTTTGAAATTTACAGTCCTACAAGCAGGACACCACACGTAACATAACCATATTCAAAGGTCATATCCAATTCCCTTTTGAAAGGCTGAAACAACGCCACTAAGCTCAATGGCAGAAGAAAAAGGAAACATGGAGGCATTGGAAGCATTGACCAAACTACAACGCCAGGCGGGAGATGTGATAGAATCAATCGTCAGGAATTTCAAAAAGGATCCCGCCTCCAGGAAAAGTCATGAGTACTATAAGGAACGCCTGATGAGGCTGGATGTTGCTTGGTCGGAATTCGAGACTAATGACACCAGGATACGTTGTCTTGAGATGCCAGCAAAGGACCACGAGTACTTCACCAGCGGCTTTTACGAAAAAATAGCTACAGTCACCGAGAAGTACAAAGAAATCTTTGAAGCAGCAATGTTGCAAGCACCCACTGGCGCGCCGCAAGCAACAGTACAACAGAAGGTGATTGAAAACCCACCGCCAACCTCGCAGACTGCTGGGGTAGCAGTAACTACATCAGCAATTAGAAGACAAAACGTAATGATAGCGTCTCTAAAGCGGGTACTCTCCACTGATCCGACAGCATCAAACATGAAACTGAAGGAAAAACTGTGGGATCAGATACAAGAACTGCATTTCTCAATATGGGAAAACAGCAGCGATCCAGAGGGAGTAGGATACGATATGGAGTCCTACACTACTTTGGAGAGCATGGTGGTACAGAACTTCAAAACACCACCATCGTCCACAACAGAAGGAGTTGCATTTGCACAAACCAATGTTTTGCCGCTACCGAAAATAACAATCCCAAAATTCGATGGGGATTACCTCAAATGGCCAGCATTCTTCGACCTGTTTGCACAACTGGTACACAACCAGCGCATTCCCACAGTGCAAAAAATGTGGTATCTAAAGTCTAATGTCACAGGTGAACCTGAAAATCTCATCAGTCACCTTTCGGGTACAGCCGAAAACTATGACACTGCGTGGAAATCACTTCAAGATCGGTACAA
Source organism: Phaonia tiefii (assembly GCA_963931995.1). NCBI lineage: Eukaryota > Metazoa > Arthropoda > Insecta > Diptera > Muscidae > Phaonia > Phaonia tiefii. Next base: position 217,314,168 of record OZ008369.1, read on the forward strand.
CAACAAACGAGTACTGGTCGCGTCGCTTGTCCAGCAACTCATTGATCAGCCACCATGCGGATCCTCAGCCGAGTCTATTAAGCAGATGCATGACGTCACACAAGAATGCGTACATGCACTGAATAACGTGGGAGTCGACACATCGTCTTGGAGTCCAATGCTACTCCACCTGCTGTTGAAAAATCTAGTTCGAAGCATTCACAACGATTATGAAAGGTCGATAGCCAACCGAAAGGAGTTACAACGGTTGGATCAATTTCTACGATTCCTTGAGACCAGGTTTCAATCAATAGAAGCAATGGGGCAAAAGGGAAAACCTGCAGTTAAGTCATATGCAGCAGCGTCATCTACAAATCAAGGAAATACCACCTGCATTATATGCAAAAATGGCACGCATGCCTTATTCCAGTGTCAAGGCTTTCGAGAAATGACACCACCCGAACGGCTGAACTTCACGCAAAAACAACGGTTATGTGTGAACTGTCTAAAGTCGGGACATTTGTCAAAACAATGCACATCACGCAGCTGCCTGAAATGCAACAAAAAACATAATACGTTGCTACATCTAGAGCAGAAGCAAGAATCCACAATCGGAAAGGTCACTAGTACGCCGTCATCAGCTGCTACGACGTCAGCCGTTGCAGATACTCAGCCACCAGACAACCAAGACGTCACGTCATTAGCGGCTGCAAACGAACAGCAAATCAGTTCCTACGTTCTACTAAGCACAGCAGTAGTTACAATAAAAACAAACGATACTGAAGTTGAATGTCGGGCTCTGCTTGACTTGGGTTCACAGGTGAACTTCATAACGGAACGCTTGGTAAGACGACTGGGCATATCCATGCAGAATTCAAAAATAAACATCAACGGGATAGGCGCCACCAACACCAAAACAAAATATCGGGTGAATGTGGCCCTGAAATCACGCATCAACAATTACTCATCTCGAGTTGAAGCGTTTGTGCTACCACGGATCTTGTCTCCACAGCCATCGCAGTTCATCAACATCGAAAGCTGGTCACTTCCAAAGAACCTAACACTGGCCGACCCAGCTTTCAACCGTCCAGACAAGATCGACATTTTACTGGGCGCAGAACACTACCACGACATGCTGTCAATTGGCCAAATAAAAATAGGCAATCAGCTACCAACAATGCAGAACACTGTGTTTGGATGGATCGTGTCAGGAAAAATTCAAGATAAACAGGCCAGAAATCTGACGTGTGGAATCTGCACCACCGACGAGTCTCTTGATGCCTCAATCTCCCGACTTTGGGACTTAGAGGAAATCAAAACAACAACCAAGCCCCTTTCAATCGAGGAGAAACAGTGCGAAAGTCATTTCGATCAACACACTATCAAGGACCAGCACAATCGGTTTATGGTCCGAATACCCTTCCATCAAGCTCCAGATGCATTAGGGGACTCCCACGGGATTGCAATCAACAGGTTCTTCTCCCTGGAGCGTCGATTAGAAAAAAATCCAGAACTAAAAGCACAATACGTCAAGTTCATGGAAGAGTATGAAGACCTTGAACATATGACAAAAATATCGGCAGACGCCATTCGCTCGCCGAACTATTTCATCCCGCATCATTGCGTACAACGTCCTGAGAGCTCAACCACAAAGCTACGGGTGGTGTTCGACGCATCAGCGAAGACTTCAACATCGCACTCACTGAATGATCTGATGTACACAGGACCGACTGTACAAAGTGAACTGTTTACGATATTACTACGGTTCAGGCTACCGAGATATGTATTTACGACTGATGTCGAAAAAATGTACAGACAGATCCTAATTTCACCTGAAGACCGGCGGTTTCAGCTAATAATTTGGAGAAAGGATACGACAAAGCCGATAACCTATTATCAACTGAACACGGTCACATATGGGACAAGAGCCGCTCCATATTTGGCAACGAAATGCCTGCAACGGGTAGCCACAGAGAACGCAATACGCTACCCGCTCGCCGCGCAATTTCTTCAAGAGAATTTTTACGTCGATGACGGCCTGGGTGGTGCCGACAACCTAGTGACAGCAATACATCTGCAGCAACAACTCATAAGAGTTATGAAGGAAAATGGGTTCAACTTGCGCAAGTGGTGTGCTAATAACCCAAAACTGCTGAACGACATTCCTCAGGGAGATCAAGAAGTAAACTTAGACTTCGAGAGTTCAAAGGCTGACTCCATCAAAACACTGGGACTCACATGGCTGCCAAAGGATGACACTTTTTGTGTAAAGGTCAACATTGACACTGTCAGACGAATCACCAAGCGCACGGTCACATCAGATCTTGCTAAGCTGTTCGATCCCTTGGGAATACTGTCCCCGGTAATAGTAACAGCCAAAATCTTCATCCAAGAGTTGTGGGAGTTAAAATTCGACTGGGACCAGTCGTTACCAGAGTCTCTACATACCAAATGGACAACATTCCGAACAGACTTAAATACGCTAAAAACCCTGAGGGTATCAAGACATATCTCCAAAGGAAAGATGCCCGACTCAATGCAACTACATATCTTCACAGATGCATCAGAGAAGGCATACGGCGCAGCAGCTTACATCCGAGCAACATTTAAAGACGAAACTATCATGACACGTCTGCTCTGTGCAAAATCTCGAGTGGCTCCGCTCAAGAAACAAACCATACCTCGATTGGAGTTATGCGCAGCAGTTCTTGGCACCCAGTTAGCGACAAGGATCAAAACCGATCTTCAATTAACATGTCCAATTTGGTTTTGGACTGACTCAGAAATCGTGTTGGCCTGGATAAACTCATCGTCCACAGCATTCAACACATTTGTGGCCAATCGGGTTGGAATCATACAGGACATGACCCAAGCAAATCAATGGCGTCACGTTAGCTCAAAGTGTAATCCTGCTGACATACTATCTCGCGGGAGTTCACCAGCAGCCCTTAAAGAATGCACGCTGTGGTTCTGTGGTCCCCTGTTTTGACGTGGAACAGAAGCAATGTGGCCAGTCACATACAATCCACATCTCGCAATTCCAACAAACCTTGAGAGAAAAAGAAAAGCACCTGAAGCCCTCGTCACCTCCGTTACACAAGCAGACGTCGTGCGACAGCGCTTCTGGCCACTAAAAGGGAAGATCACGGCTCGAGCGACAGTTCACCGCTGTATAACCTGTACCAGAGCCAAACCAGCACTATTAAACCAGGTCATGGGAAACTTGCCACCTACACGTGTGACCCCAGCGAGACCATTCATTAACACGGGAGTACATTACAAGCTACGCGGGAAAAGACTACACAAGGCCTACATCGCGGTGTTCTGCTGCTTCGCAACAAAAGCGGTACATCTGGAACTCGTGAGTGATCTAACTACCGAGGCATTCATCGGCGCTCTCAAAAGATTCATCGGCCGGCGTGGACACTGCCAAAAGTTATACTGCGACAACGCAACCAACTTTGTAGGAGCAAGGAACAAACTCCCTGAATTAGCAACTATCATCCACTCACCTAATGCCCAGGAAGCCATTACAAGCGCATGCAACACCAAGGGCATCCAATTCAACTTCATCCCACCAAGAGCGCCACACTTCGGTGGTCTCTGGGAAGCAGCTGTCAAATCTGCAAAACATCATCTGGTAAGGAGCATGGCAAATGCATCTCTTACATACGAAGAGCTCGAGACGTTGGTAGTCGAAATTGAAGCGGTACTCAACTCGAGGCCCATCTCACCAATGTCAAATGATCCAAACGACATTGGGGCACTCACTCCAGGCCATTTTCTGATTGGAGAACCTCTCACGGCTCAAGTGGACTCACAAGCAACGACTCCAACCTTAAGTCAGGCAACCAGATGGAAGCTGGTCTCTCGGCTTAAGCACGATTTTTGGAACCGATGGTCCCGAGATTACCTCCACGAATTGCAACATCGCAACAAATGGCAAAAACAATCAAAGAACATCGAACCAGGAGCCATCGTCATCATAAAAGAAGATAACGTCCCGGTCATGAAATGGCCTCTAGGTCGTATAATCAAAACGTACAGAGGAAACGACAATGTTATAAGAGTCGCAGACGTGAAAACAGCTTCTGGCGTTCTTAAGAGAGCCATTCACTATCTCGCTCCGCTTCCAAGACTCAACGAAGATGAACCGTGTGCGGGCCAACCAAGCATGCAAGTATCGACAAGCCCAATCAATGAGGATGAGGATGCCCAACCATCACAGTCTCCACCAGACGACCAACCAAACAAGAAAAGACGAAGGACATCGAACTCCAGCCTCATGATGACAATGCTCGTGGCACTGGTTGCACTTCCTTTAGTTTGTGCAAATAAAATCAGTGTAACAAAGTTCGAACCAAACATCGGCTTTCATTTTGAAGGAATTGGCACCACACGCATTTCAAGGTCTGAATGGAGACTTATAACGTATTACGAGCTCCAACCATACTGGCGAGAGATGGACGCATTTACTAATGGTACCTCAGCACTCCAGCACTTGTGCACATTAATTTCCCAACGGAACCCATGTCAAAGCGTTCTGCATACCTTTGAGCTCGGCTTCTCAGACCTCAAGGATGGAAACCTTCTTCTAAAACGCAGAAGAACCAAACGTGGCGCTGTAAACGTTATTGGGAACATTGCCAACTCACTGTTCGGAGTTCTAGACTCTACTTACGCAGAGCAAATGTCAAACACTATCACCTTGATCAAGGAAGACCAAACTAACATTAAACAGCTTTTGAAGAACCAAACGTCAATCATTGACTCAACCCTCAATATCTTCAAGCAAAATGAACAACAGCTTCATGAGAACTTCAACAACATCAATGACCAGATAAACCACATTGAGTCCAGACTACGCAAAAACGAACAAGAAGGTTACCAACTCAAACTGGTTCAAAGTTTTGTGTCACTATCCGCTCAGCTCTCGTCAATATCAGCAAGGTTGCATCGCATACAAACGGCACTAGTCACAGCACTGTCCGATTCACATCATGGGAAAATCAGCCCGCTGTTGTTATCTCCGCCACAACTGCAATCAGAACTCATACAAGTGAGGAACCATCTACCACCAGCACTACAACTCCCTGTCAGTCAAGATAACCTTCTTCAGCTTTACAAGGTCATGAAAGTGAAAGGAGGAATCACGGACAACCATGTCATTTTCTACATAACAATACCGTTATGTGACCCAGAGACGTTGGAACTTCTAAAGCTGCATCCAATCCCAGCACCGATCAACAACACAGTGGTCGTCATTGAGCCATGCAGTGACTTAATCGCGATCACCGCTCATAGAGACGAGTACTATACACTAATGGAACAACAATGGGCAGCCTGTACCCCGCTAACAGAAGATGAAATCCTTTGCCCAAATATATAAACTAAGTTCAACGCAGACGCAGATAAATGTTTGTGTGAAATTTCGCTTCTCAATAACATCACTCGCAGCAGTTGCAATATGGCTCCATTCACCAACAACACGTCGCTGAGACAAATGACACACAGCAACCAGTGGATGTATACGATGCCATACCCAACTCAAGTAACCACTGTGTGCGAACACGAACATTCTCGGCTCACATTACAAGGCACAGGACTCATAAAGATAAGTCCAGAGTGCACTCTAAAGTACAGGTCAACGTTCATTCAAGGGCATCAAATCTACTCAACATCGGTCCACACGTCGTACACAGCCATTGTCAACATCAGTGAAATCGGTTATCCAGACGAACCGCGACTGCACAAACTCCATCTCAAACGGTACGTCGACCACATCAAAAATATTACGGAAGTTCAACAGCAACTACATCAACAAATGTTCACTGACTTACCACTACAACTCAACAACATGAAACTACACCAGACAATAGTAGCATACGCCGCCCTCATGTTTGCAATTGGAGGGATCATAATAATCATATACCTAAGAAGACAACACTTCAGACTGGACCTCAGTCAACAACCTCCACGTGCAGCAATCCGTCAACACATAGATTCATCAGACTTTGTAGTTTCCGAAACATAATACCTTTCAATAAAAACACAAATAACCCAAATAACATTGTAAACCCAATACTTTGTTAGCTATCTAGGTCAAGAACACTAATCTTATGGTATTAACATTGACCAAAAGCAATTGAAATCTGTTATATCAGCACACAATTTTTTGGTTGAGCATAGCTCAACGGCGGGGAGCATGTTCAAACATTCACAGTTCAGAACTATTATTATTCTCTTTTTAACTTTGCCATACTGAATACCCATGTGTGTGTGTCGTTCATTTATCGTAACACACTGGCATACCACACACAACGCCACTTAATCACAAGAATTGAAAATATGACACTCAGAAATCAATCGGAATCGTTATGCTGACTCAATTGCATTTGGGATTTGTTAATCCATAAAAAACAATTGTAGGTCATTACTTTAATTGTAACAATCTCCACTACGCCAAAGAATGTGTCAATACACTATACAAATTAACAAATCAAACACAAATTATTTAGGTTGACACAGTCACACACAAAAACATTTAGACGTTAACTCTGCTGCTACGAGTTTAACGACCTACTTGATTTTAAGTGCACAGCAGTGTTGCAACATTGTTGTGGCAATGTTTCTTTGTTCATTGGAAATTCAAATATCAATGATGCAACATTACTGTAGCACACTTTCGTTAATTCTAAACTCAATGTTTAATTCCATTTAATTGACCCAAATGTATTAAATAGACAAAACGGTAATTTACATACTTACACTTCTAAGCAGTGATTCAATTTTTAAAGAGAACACTCGAGAGGGAAAATGTAGAATAAGAAAAACAATGTATCATAAAATCCAACTTAGCAATAATTTAGTATTTAAGAACAAACTTATCAATAAAGAATTATTAGAATCTCACAAACCCTCATTGTGTACGCTTCTTTTCACTCTCCGTTTCTAACCAAGTTCAAGTGCTTGAGTCAGAACAAAACTTATCTTGGTGATACTGCCTTGATAAGAACACAACAAAAACAAATCTATTGAAGGACAAAACAGTCCAACAAAAAACAAACATAAAGAAGCAAACAACTGATAGCTGTAGAGTCGTCTTTAGTTTTACCTTTCAGTTTTTTATCTTTTTATTAAACATATTTTTCATCTTTTTAATTTATATTCTTATGAAAAGCGAAGAAACAAAAAACTCATAGATGTGACGTTCTTTTTAATTTTATCGTTAAGTTTTTTATCTTTTACGAAGCGTGGAATTTCATTATATTTTATTGGAATTTACTTAAAGTTTAAATTATAGTTCTTAAATGAATTATTATAATTTTAAGTTTTCATTGTTAAATAAATAAATATCAAAAAATGTTCTCGTCTTTTCATTATGGAAATAACTGGTACATTAGGAGTAGAGGAATCGTTGTTTTTTGCTGACCGGTGATTTCATCGGATAATCTTCATTAATCTTTTTGTTATGGCAGCAGTATTAGTGAATTCGTACATCACATGTTGTTAGTGAAATCATTAGTGAAAGGTTATGCACAAGATGGCAATTGGCTACCGCCAATCTCATCCCCATGTTAAATTCGTTAGTCGAAAGCATTGCTGGTAGTCTGGCAGGTAGTTAGTGGTAATTCTTGGTAGTTAGGGAAATCACTAAAGATTCGTTAGCTACGTCGACTGCAGGGACTCAACAGCTTTTTAGTGGATGATGTGTGACTTGCGTGAGTATGTGTGTCTGATTTCATGCTTGCCAACATAACACAGCATACAATTGGAAATTGAGTTATGAGAAAGAAAATTTGAAAAATAAAAGTAGTTAATAAAGTTATTATGAAATAAATTTTATTGTGTTATTTATTAAAATAAAAGTAAACAATGTTGATTTAATTCATTACTTAATTAAGTAAAAAAATAATTATTTTATTAGATTATTTATTATAATACAATGTAGTTAATAAATATGCTATAAACTAAATTTTATTGTATAATTGGTAAATTTTCGAAATTAGTAGCAAATTAATTTCATATGAAAATATGTATGTGATGCAGTGAGTTGGCAACCGTACGTATACATAAACCTTGCTTTCACCTACTGTACTTTTGATGTTTTGATTTTTTTTGAAAATTTTTTTTTGAAAAATTGTGTGTCGTATATAAGGAATTTATAGTCAAAAACTGTGTTCTTTTACGGGTTTGATGTTTTTATAACTCATAAATCTTCGCACTTCGAAAATGTTCGCTGGGAATATAATTTGTGTTTACTTGTTGTTGTAGCGTTTTGTTTCGACTCATCCATAAATTTGCATTTGCCAGAAAGGGATCAAGCAGACATAACTAAAAAACAAAAAAAATGTGTTGGGATCACTTGGGATCGATCCATGCGCACCTCTACTAAATACGTATACAATTTTTGGAATGTATATAAGAGCGTATTTATAGCGCTGGTTCCGAACATCACTGCATTAGGGTGCCTTTACATGCCGGGCCCCATTGAAATCCCTGGTTTCAATTAACGGGTAGAACTCCCAATTTAGCAACGGGGCGACGAAGGATGGTTGTAGGCGTTCTTACATCGGCAACTCTAGCGCAACCATCTACACCGGGTACAATATTAATGACTCGACCAATTACCCACTTCATTGGAGGAACATTATCTTCATGGACTATTACCATATAGTTGACTTGAAGATTTTGTTGGGGCTTTTGCCATCGGAAACGATTCTGAAGTTGAGCCAAATATTCGCTGTGCCATCTATGCCAGAAAATGAGCTTTTACAGCTGTAATCCGCTTCCAATGTTGAAGGCTGGAAATATCGGAGTTACATGTAGCGCTTTCGGGAATGTTTTTCAAGGGGCAACCAATTAAATGGTGACCTGGAATCAGGGCTTCTAAGTCATTAGGGTCAGTTGATGTAGGAGAAATCGGACGAGAGTTCATAACCGCCTCAATTTCAACCAGTGCAGTTGACAACTCTTCAAATGTAAGTCGAGCATTTGAAAGTGAGCGGAACAAATGACCCTTTAGAATTCGGCTTACAATAAAAACAATTCCAGCTTAAATGAAATTCAATTTTATTTATTGGGCTTCTAACTATATTACAAATTATCGGAGGTTAATAAAACGGCGCGAACACATGGCGAAAGCTACAAAAAGACTAGTTTACGGTAGTCGTTCGAAGTTGTTCGAAACTAGACCTACACACATACACACCTTGTTGTAATGTATCACGATTTGAGTTTCGATGAGCATATATATGTGCGTGTACAGTAATATATCCAAAAGTAGTAAAAATAAAAGATGTATTGTGGGTTGCCACAGGGCTCCGCCCCTAATGACCAAGCTATAGGTAGCGACCTGGGAAACGTACATGCCTTCCTGATCGGGTGACTTTTCTGCTGACATCCAATTGACTTGATTCAGGTTCAGAAATCTCGTATGGTGTTTCAGTCTCATCGGTCGATGGCGCTGGTAGATGATTTCCGACTTTTTCAACTGCAGTGGGAGACGCGTTGCGATAACTTGATGAATACATTTGCAAATCATTTGTGTCCTGTTGTGCTGACGATGTCCGATCTGTACCACCCTCGCCTGCAACGTACGCTGGTTTTATCCTGTCGATGGATACGTTGACTACTCGTTGTCGCATTTTAATTTTGAAGTATTTGTCATTCTTGCCCAGAACCTCGAACGGACCTTCGTATGGTGGCTCTAAGGGCGCGCGAACGTGGCCAGTTCGGACGAAAACGTGTTGACAATCTTCGAGATCTGGCAGGAGAAAAACTTTTCCAGCATCGTGGCGAGTAGCAAGAGTGGATCTTAAAGACTGCATTCTTTGTCGTAGCAATTTAACAAGCTCGGGGCTGTTGGGATGATTTTTTCCTCTTGAAAAAATTCCCCTGGAATGAGAATAGGAGACCCAAATATCAAATCGGCCGGACTAGCGTTTAGGTCCTCCTTTATCGTTGTACGAAGTCCAAGTAACACAAACGGCAAAATAAAACACCATTCACCTGTTGCGTGACACTTTATTGCCGTTTTTAACGTTCGATGCCATCTTTCCACCATACCGTTTGCTTGAGGGTGGTACGCCGTAGTTTTGAGATGGTGGACGCCGAGCATTTGCATCAATTCTCTGAAAAGCTGCGACTCAACCTGCCTGCCCAGATCGCTCGTAATGCGGACCGTCACCCCAAACAGTGAGATCCACCCGTTGATCAAGGCAAACGCAATTGTTTCGGTCGTTATGTCTGAAATTGGTATGGCCACTGGCCATCGGGAAAACCTGTCTGTGCATGTTACGCAATACCGATTGCCCCTGGATGGTGGAAGTGGACCTATGATGTCGATATGAATATGGTCGAATCGCTGATCGGTGGGACCGAAATTCCCAAGGGGTGATTTGGTATGTCGGTTGACCTTATTTCGCTGGCATTCTATACAGGCCCGTACGAACTTGACAACATCTTTGGACATCGATGGCCATACGAAACGTTTCGACATCAATTTAATTGTTGATTTCCTTCCAGGATGGGACAGACCATGTAGTTTTCTCATTATTTGTTGACGTAGTTGCGTTGGAACGAATGGCCGCGCTAATCCGTTGCTTACGTCGGAATACAGCGAGCGAGTGGAATCTGGAACGGAAAGTTTTTTTTAAAAATAATGAATGTTTGTTACCAGAGTTGAGGAGTGCATCTAGTTCAGGGTCCCCATCTTGCTCTTCTGCAAGTGTGTCAAAACTGACGCCTCTTTCGATGGTGTTGATTCGAGATAGGAAATCCGCTATGTTGTTGTTGGTGCCCTCTATATGGCGTATGTCGGTGAAGAACTGACTGATGTAGTCTAGCTGATGAATTCTTCTTGGCGACGTTTTGCCTCGTTTCTGCCCAAAAGCGTACATGAGCGGCTTGTGGTCGGTAAAGATGGTTAAAACTCTTCCCTCCAATAGATATTGGAAATGCTCTATACCCTGGTAGATGGCCAGCAGCTCACGGTCGAATGTGCTGTACTGTTGTTGTGTTGGTGTAAGTCTCTTTGAATAGAAACCTAACGGTTGGGAGTGTCCTTCAACGAGTTGGTGTACTACGGCTCCGGCGGCTTCACTCGATGCATCAACAGTCAGTGACAACGGTGCGTCATCGGAATAATGGTTTAGCAGTGTCGCGTCAGCTAGAGCGTCTTTGCATAACTGAAATGCCTGTAATGTGTCCTCAGTCCATTCGATTGGCGTGGTGTCATTTTTCTTATTGCCGGGAATTAACTCCTGTAACTTCTTTTGACCTGATGCCGCGTTTGGTATGAAAGATCGGTAGACATTTATCATCCCTAGCAACCTCTTCAACTCGTTCGCTACTCTGGGTACCCGAAAGTCTTTTACGGCTTGAACTTTTTGCGCTTTCGGTCGAAGTCCCTCGGATGAGATCGTGTGTCCCAAAAAATCTATGTCTATCTTTCCAAAATGACACTTTGAAAAATTCACTGTTAAACCATATTGGCGAAGCCGCTCGAAAACAGCGCGCAAATGACTTTGGTGTTCCTTTTCAGATTCCTAGACTACCAAAATATCGTCGATGTAAACGAACACGTGGTTTATGCCTCGAAATATGTCGTTCATATGCCGCTGGAAGGTCTGGGCTGCGTTTCGAAGCCCAAAAGTCATGCGCTTAAACTCAAAAAGTCCGAACGGGGTTATAATCGCTGTTTTTGGGACGCCAACCGGCTCGATGGGGCTCGTTGCAAGTCTATGACAGAAAATATCTTCTTCCTATACAATATTGAGCGGACGTCTTGTATGAAAGGTGTAGGGTACCGGTCTTGCATAGTGATGCTGTTTAATGCGCGGTAATCGCCACATGGCCTCCAGTCTCCGTTAGATTTTCGGATCATGTGCAGCGGGCTGGACCAACAACTCTTCGAAGGCTGGCAGATGTCGTTATCGAGCATATACTGGAACTCTTTTTTCGCCGCCAATAGTTTTTTGCCGGTCAGCTTTCTGGCGCGTGCAAACACTGGGTTACCGCTAGTCATTATGTGGTGTGCCACATTAGCCTGGGTTTTAACCTGCTTAGGGTCGAATGTGCCCAAATCTTTATGTTGTCGCAAAATATCCGAATATTTGTTCGTGGTGTTGTATGGCAAAATTGATAGTATATTCGCATGAATGGCGTCTCCACTAACCTCAAGCAACGTCTTCCTGTCAATCAACAGTCGCCTTTTTACATCTACCAACAAATCGAATTACCTCAAAAAATCGGTTCCAATTATCGGATTAGTTACGTCGGCAATTATGAAAACCCACTCAAATTGACCATATGTTTTAATTGTCGATCCGTTGGCAGCGAATAATTTGGTTGAATGAGGCTGGTTGCGTTTATCCTTGATTCGTGGTGGGACCACGGAAATGTCGGCTCCGGTGTTGACTAAAAATTTAGAGTTCGTGTTGGTATCGAAAACCATCAGACGTGCAACGCTGTTAGATGACACGCTTGACCTGTTGGTGAGCAGATCAGACGTGGTTTTTTTTTTTTTTGATTCGTGTTGAAACTGCATGGCGAGCGACATTTGCGGGCTCTGCTGCCGTATTTCTGATGGTACCAGCATTCATCATGCTCAGGCACGTTGGCGGGTGTATGTGAGTGGCTGTTGCGCCGCGTACGGTTGGAAGTCGAACGATGGCAATTTGGTTTACACATCCTTTCGAAATGTTTCTCCAGTCGCGCCATTCGCTGGTTAATTTCCGAAATTGCCGCTTCATGGGGTGCTGCTCTCTCGACGGTGCACACCTGACGGAAATCGCTTACTTCCATAACCTTATCAGCCAGTTTCGCAAGCTCAACCAACTTAGCGTCTGAAGCTTGTAATATGGCCCTTACAGGCGAAGACAGGCGTTGAAAACACAACGATTTCAAAAAATCAGGCGTTGAAGCCACAACGATTTCAAAAAAAATATGTGCGTGTACAGTGATATATCCAAAAGTAGTAAAAATAAAAGATGTATTGTGGGTTGCCACCCTTTGTTGTTTTAACCGCCGCCTCCCACAATCCTCCAAAATGTGCATGGGGGGGATGAAAACAAATTCGATTAGATTTGCGGCAGAGTATGAAATTATTTTTTCCTTTGTTGACTCTTTGTTGAAGTAAAGGAGAAATCTCTTAATATTGACTCTGTGCCAACAAAATTTGTCGCATTATCGCAATAGATTTTTGAAGGGAGTTCTCTTCTCCCAACAAAACGGTTGAGAGCGGCTATAAAAGCGACACTGGAAAAATCCGATACTGCCTCCAGGTGAACTGCCTTTGTTGCGAAACATACGAACACTGAAATGTACGATTTATATGGCCGTTTTCCTCTAATTCTTAGATAAGTTGGAATGGAAATCAACCCCAACAATTTGAAATGGACGAGAGCCACAAATACGATCTTTAGGTAGATTTCCCATTACTTGAGTCAACAATTTTGGCTTATACCGGGTACAATGGATACATTGATGAACTATTTGTCTGGCTAATGATCGACAATTTACAATCAAAAATTTATGTTGAATAAGGGACACTAATGCCCGTGGACCAGCATGGTAATTAGATTAATGAATGTGTGTGGCCATTACTTGAACAAATGGGTCAGATTTAGGAAGAAGCACCGGAAATTTCATTGTGTTGGTAGATCGGAGTTCCGCAATCGTCTACCGACTCGAATTAGTGCTACTCTACAAACATATTCGATATATAGAGCCCAAACGATCCTGTAGAATGCATGGTTTAACTCGTCTGGCGATACAGTGGGACTCTTGAGACATTTTCTTGAATGAAGACGAAAAACATATGAGATGATTCTAAGGCATTTTAAATAATTACTAAATTTATGCACGGCTTTCAGCATATATGGAACATCGTGAGCCTGGGTAACTAGATCAGTTTTCCGCCTTTCCAGGAGTATCTCGTCTTCGCTGAGATTCGTGCCATGAAAAATAGGCCAGTCAGAACACGGATATTTTAGGAATGAAGGTCCCTTGAGCCAAGTAGAATCAAGTAACTCGGATACAGTCGGAACATATCGCCAGGAAACATCACCAGAGAGATCTTAAATTTCTGCCACACGATTCCCAACGAATATGGACAGAGTAGAGGAATGGGTGTTGATCCAGTCCAGTGTAATCTGTGAATCAGACCAAAAATATATTTTCGAAATAGGGTAATTAAAATAAGGTTTTAATTGACTCCACAATTTTGCCAGTAGATGTGAAGAACACAACTCCAACCGGGGCAAAGTTCTCGTTTTCAGAGGTGCAACTCGAGATTTTGATGCTACCAAATTGATTGCGATATTGTCATATGAATCTCTACATAAGAAATAGAGACAGCATCCATACTAGAGATGAGCGATCCAGTGATTTTGGAGGAACGCCGTTCTTAGTGACCGTGATTTGTAAATCACTGTTCTTTTAAACAGTGACCGTGATCACGGTTTTTTAATTCGCTGCAAAACGACATACTAATATCTCTGTTATTTAAACCTTATAAAAACCACTAAAAAAAATTAAGAAATATAATGTAATCCGTATATTTAATATTATATTTTTATACATTAACTGTTAACATATTTAATAATTTATACATTTTTTATTGATATGTACATATACACATATATTAAATATTTACATATAAAGTAATATAAATATTTTTATTTGACATATTTATAGTTTGCGTTTAAAAAAAAGCAACATTTTTGTTTTTTTGTCATTCAGGCGCGTTCGGCGTTCATTCAGTACTTGCCCAGCTTTTGAAAATACCCTTTCGCAGGGTACCGAAGATCCCAATGCACAGAGTTTTTCTTGAGCAATAATGCAAAGCTTTGGGTATTTAAATTTATTATTCCGCCACCATTGCAATGGGTCGGCTTTTCTTATTATGATGTCGTCTTCCAAATACCGCTGAACTTCGATTATTGCTCGTGATGTGGTGGTTCCTATTGGTTTATGATGGTAAACATTCGAATCAAAATAATTCCATAGACAGAGTTCTGTTGGAGTATCTTCTTCTGGAATCTCCTCTTGTATTATTGGATCTAATTGAGAGCAATATAGTGAAGAGACAGATGATATAACACTCTGTTTGATGTGTTCTGCTTTGGCAGAATCGCAAAAGGCTAAGTTTTTAAATCTTGGGTCCAAGAAGGTAGATATTGCTAATGTGTTGCTTCTTTCTACGTTACCCAGCCGACATTTCAAACCAGCCTCGATTTTTGAAATAACTGAAATTATTTCTGTTGGATATTCGCTTTTCTTCAAATTCGAGTAAACATGAATTAACCCATTTGTCATGGGAATAACTAAAGATGCGGAACAGTATGATTCCCCACTAATATTTTTGGTTGCATCTTCGAAAGGTTTCAATATTATGCACAACTTTTTGATTATGATCCAATCATTTTGCGATATAGAAGGCAACTCTTTATTAATTAATGCCATTGTAGTTTTAACTGCATCCTCAAGATGCACAAACCGTTGAAGCATATATAAAGTTGAATTCCACCTTGTTTCAACATCTTGAAGTAGTTTTAGAGGTACACTGCCAGCATTTCTTTGATAGGCCATCAACTTTTCATTGGAATTACAGCTTCTCTTAAAATGTGCAGCAATATATTTATTTTTATTTATAATATTTATAATGGCTTCACTTTTGAGAGAATCTTTAACGATAAGGTTAAGGGTATGGGCAAAACATCCAAAATGTTTCAAATTTAATTTTATCGTAATGGCATTTGTAATATTAACGGCATTGTCTGAAACCGCTAATAAAATTTTATTCTGAATGCCCCAGGACTCCATTACACTCATCAGCTCCCGAGCCAAATTGTCTGCAGTGTGCGGACCATCAGTTGAGCAGAACTCTAACAATACTGTGCAGAAATCGAAATTGGCATTTAAAAAATGTGCTGTTACAGCCATATAACTGACCGCGTTTCGAGAAGTCCAGCAATCCGTTGTGATGCAAAATTTCACTCCTTGTTTTATAACGTCTTTTATTTTGTTCACGCATTCTTCATACAAAGCCGGGATAGCGGTTTTAGAAATAGCATGTCTACTGGGCAACTGATACGCTGGATTTAGAGCAGAAACAAACGCTTTAAACCCTGAATCTTCAACTATGCTGAAGGGCTACATATCCGCAATAAATAGGAGTAACAATTTGTTATTCAATTGATCTGCTGTTTTTTTTGGTTAGCTTTTGACTGCCAAATAATGTGGTAACTTTGGATTGCCGCAACAAATTTGAAAATCCTTGTTTTGAAGTTGGTGTTTGAGCTCCTAATGAAGAGGTTTTTGCAACTGTTGCAGATGATATTTCGCTACTTCCTACATATGTGCTTTGTACTTCATCCGTTGGCAGTAAAGTAGGAGACAATGGCGAAGTAACAACTTCCAAGTCCTCATCTACATCCACAAACTTATTTGACTCTATCTGTAAAATAAAATATGGAATTTCTTCTTTATAGTAATGCATCTAACGTACTTACAACTTTATAACGATTCGCTGGCAAAGCCACCGTAGGATGTTTGCTGCTCATATGCTTCTTTAAATTAGAAATTGTCGTCCTATAGGAAATGTTGGTTTTGCAAATATTACATTTTGCAAGAAAATTAGCGTTCGGCTCAAAAAACTGCCACATTTCGCTTGTTTTTTTCTTTTTTAAATCCGAATTCATTTTCAAAAGCGGAGGACACAAAATTTATTTTGTATATTTGAACGTTGGGGAAAATACATCAATGTAAACATTGAAGAAAGAGAACAAAAGGTAGTAGCAAATCATCACCCTGTCTCACTCTATCCTATGCAAGAGAGCCCGACAGAAATAACAATTTATAAACAGCAAGCAAAAACAACAAGAGTGAATTAAAGAGAATGTTAAAGAACGACAACAGTAACGAAACGAAAACAGTGACGGAACGAAAACAGTGAAAGAACGACATCGCTGCTTAAAATACTCAGACAGTGAAAAAACGAAAACAGTGATTGAACGAAAAAAGAACGACATTGCAAAGAACGGCTACTTTACATATTCGGTCACTGTAGTTACCAGTGATTTGCCAATCACGGTTATTAAATCACCGCTCCTAAAATATCGCTCATCTCTAATCCATACGCATTTGTAGAGGCATCACCAAATCCATGGACTACTATTTTAGTTGAATTTGGCATTCGAATAAATCGATTAATTTTCAGCTGAGGCAAATTACGATAATCTTCTACAATGTTATTCCAGGCTGTATCAACTCTTGAGGAAAAGATTCATCCCACTCGCATTTGATCATCCAGAGTTGTTGGAGTAGAATTTTTGCCTTTATAATAAGAGGGCTTATAAGACCGATTGGGTCAAACAGTGTAGAGGATATACAAAATTGAGCGTTTGGCATTTCTGGAGTACGATTTATTAGGGCGAAATACGAAACGAAATGTAGCATCAGCAGGATGCCATGACGCACTTCTTTTATGCCGCGATAATTTAAGTTCAGGGCAATTACTGTGCCATTTTGAGAGTGAAAAATTGGAATGATTCAAAATATCTGCTATCATTTTTGATAAGCTGCAAGGTATGTAGATTATCCGCATCAGTAATCATGTCGTCTACATAAAAGTCGGTGGTAATGATTGCCTTGCCGATTTCATGCATTTGTGGGTAGCGCTTAGCTGCATAGTGTAGACTTGTTATTGCGAGATATGGGGCAGATGATGTACCGTATGTTACGGTGTTGAGAGCATACGTCCCAATAGGCTTCGAATTGTCATCACGCCACAAGATTAGCTGCAAATTTCTGTCATCGGGATGGATTAAAACCTGACAATATATTTTAACAACATCTGCAGTTAAGCCATATTTGTGACATCTGAAACGAAGCAGAGTTATTAATAAATTGTTTTGTATAGTTGGGCCCACCATTAGGATTTCGTTTAGTGCAATTTGTGATGACGTTCGACATGATGCGTCAAAACCAACTCAAAGCTTTGTTGAGGCACTGTCTGGTCTTAAGACACAATGATGAGGAATGTAGTAATGAGGAGAGGACACAGGTGAGTCAATTCGGGTCATATGGCCTAAATCTTCATAATCCTTTAAAAATTGTGTATAATCTTCTTTTAATTTGGGATTGTGATCTAATTTGCGCTCTATGGACAAAAATCGACGCTCTGCTATATCTCTAGAATTCCCAAGGCATCTCGGACTGTTTTTGAGTGGCAGTTTAACCATGATTCGGCCATCATCTTGAACAGTGACATTTTTCAAAAAGAATTGTTCGCATTGTTGTTGCTCATGTCTCATAGTTTGGCGCTTACTTTCGACTGATTCTGATTTCCATAGCATTTCAATATTTTTGTTAATTTCACTCGACTCATTTTCAATAACAGTATATGTAGATTTTGGTAAAAGAGCCACATTTTTACTTAAGTACTTCCCAGATACGATCCACCCAAGAAGAGTTTTTTGTAGTGTTGGCATATTTTCACCAAGTCGAATTTGTCCCACCGATAAGAGAGAGAAAAAAGACGCTGCACCAGGAAGCATGTCAATACCTCGTCGACGATGATATTTCGGATCTGCTAACTCTATGTTAGGGGGCAGATTAAAGTCATTAATTGACATATTTTCATCAGGATGATAGCCAGTAATGTTACGAAAGATGAGCAATTCTAGGGACAATTCGAAATTATTTAATCGAGATCTCACGGTGGTTTGAGTCTTATACGGAACCTTAACACCAGAAGAGCAAATTCCAACGACATCCACAGAATTTTTCGACTTCTTCAAATTTAACGAATTGGAAAGTGATTCGCTTATGAAATTAACTTGGGAACATGAATCCAAAAGCGCTCTTCCCAAATGGAAACATCCTTCAGAATCTCGAACTAGCACCAAAGGAGTTGCCAAAATCACATTACTTACTCTGGGTTTTAATTTTTGTTGAAATGTGCCATGAACGGCAGCAGAAGTAGTAGAGGGGCCATCTTCATCTGATTGCTTATGTATAGCCGAGTGGTGACGTTGTTGGCAAAAACGACAAGAATACCGAGAGGGGCACTGTGCGCAAACATGACCCTTTGATAAACAGTTGAGACAGAGATTTAGTTTTTTAGCCTGGTCAACCCGTTGATCCACAGGCAAGACAATAAAACGCTGGCACGTAGTAATATAATGGCCTGATTTCAAGCAATGATCGCATGTTGAATCTTGGGCCATATTTTTTGCAACGAATGTATGCTGCTTCGTATTTGAATTATTATGTGAATAATTCGTCGAAGTGGTAGCCGGTTGTTCTTTAGTGGTTCTTCGGCATTGAGTATCCAATTGTTGTCAACGCCTGTCCAACATTGAACAGCAGTCAGACCATAACGGCAGCTTTGTGTAATCGATGAACTCGTCCACTTTTGCTTTGTTTGTGAGTCAACCTTGCTCATCGCTAAATGTATAATGAATGCAGCACAAATCTGTTCGAAAGTACCAAGTGATTTCAGGGAACTATAGAGAGCTGATATCAATTGTTTCGGTACAGGTTTGATTGACTTCGTGATATCAAACAGTGAGGTAACATTCTCCAAAAAGATCAATGTATCGTTGTCATATCTCTCCTTTAGTCTATCAAGTGCCTTTGGATAGTTTTCGTCTGTGACCTGAAACGTCTTGATTGTAGCTAGGGCTTCTCCACTGAGACAGAATAACAAGTGGTTAAACTTATCGGACGTTGGCAAATGTTGATCCTTATTGTTGAACGAATTTATAAAATTTTTGTACTCCAGATATTTTCCGTCAAATTTAGGCAGCTTGAGGTTCGGCAGCCTGCTGGATGGAGTTTGGGGCACAAAAAGGACTGATCGTTGGCACTTGAGAGTCTCCCCTGTCCAATTAGAGTCAATATGCGAGTTTTTACTGTTATGTAAAGCTCATCAATATCAGCTCTACCTGTATCCTGAGGCAACACTCTTTCAATTTGATTCTGGCAATACGAAGCCTGCTTGTAGTATGACTCGATAATTCCCAATCGGCATTCTAGTTCGGTTTGAGACAGGCTAGCATTGGATTCAACAATGTTTTTGATACGGGTAATACTTCCCTTGGACGAAGCACGAAGTTGTTTTAAATCTTTAAGAGTATTATTCGGTACCACTCTAATTTTCCTATGGAAGGAAAGCAATGAATACTAAGGGGCACGAATTCTAGGGAAAGATTTTGTTGCGTTTATGTATGCAAATTTAGCGCGACAATAATTTACAGAAAATGTCGATTTCCACTATTTAGCGCTAAATTACAATGTCTTCAAATCCAGTTTATTAACTTATATACCGACACCGGATTCCGTTTATCCATACAGTATTAAAATTCACCGTTTGTTTATCCACTGTCTGTCTTGCTTTATTACACCTTATTTTCACGGTATGAAACACTACGCAATGTCTTGTCACGGTCGCCAATTTTTGCGGATTGCCTATTTTGACAACCCGGAGTATGTCCAATATGCAATTGGGACAATTGCTTACTCAAGGGTTTGACTTGAGTTTGGTTCACTGGGCCAATTTTACCAATTGGCGCTTTTTCACTTTACTTTATACTGGCTCAATACAAAGTCCCTTAAAACCACTTGCTGCTATACATGTATATACATACATATAAGTTTATTCTTCTTTTTTATCACTATGACTCGAATTGTCTCTTGAAAACAAACATTAACTTTGTCCCCGATAAAACTCGTCTTCTAGTTTCGATTGAATGTATACATCTGTTTATTGAAGTCTAACTCAGAATTGGCCAACTAAAGGATTAGCGGTAAACTTTCAAAATATAAACAAAGCAGAGCCAAGCATATACACGTATGTACGTATGTAAGCAGTTCAAAAAAAATTGTAACAGCGGATATTTACGTATTTCTCTGTAAGTACACACATATATAAGGGCCCGCCACCTAACGTTTTTTTTTCAACTAGTGCTTATTTCGTGAATGGTAACACTTAGCTCATGTTTGATTTGACAGATAATTAGTTTTATCCTTCCGCTGAACGAATGTGGTTGTGCATACGCTTGAACAACGCTGGGAAATATTGCGACATTACTTTGAAAATCATGGTAATGTTGCAGAATGTGTGCGAAAATTGCGTACGGATTTTGGAAGAAGAGAAGCACCATCAGCTCCGTATGTTCGTTATCTTGTGAAAAAAGTGAAAGAAACTGGCATCCTCATCGATAAACAAAAGCGTGAAAAGTCAAAATAGTGCGTACACCCGAGAATATTGCTGCTGTGGCAGGAAGTGTGCGTGAAGCGCCATCAACATCAATCCACCGTCGTTCTCAACAATTGAACATTCCGGAGACATCATTGAGACGAATTTTGCATAAAGACCTTGGTATGATGCCATACAAAGTCCAATTGGTTCAGGAGTTGAAGCCAACTGACCATCCAATGCGTTTTCGCTTCGCTCAGTGGGCCTGCGATCGACTTACAGAAGATGCTGATTTTGCCAAAAAATCATCTTTTCAGATGAAGCTCATTTTGATCTTGGCGGGTATGTAAACAAGCAAAATTGTCGCATTTGGGGCACAGAAAACCCGCACGCATATATTGAAAAGCCGATGCACCCAAAACGAGTCACTGTTTGGTGCGGATTTTGGTCCAGACGCATAATTGGGCCAACTTTCTTCGAAAATGAGCAAGGAGTGGCCGTTACAGTCAATGGCGATCGTTATCGGGCCATGTTGAACGAATTTTTGTTCACAAAAATTGAAGAGGAGGATATTGGCAATATTTGATATCAACAGGACGGCGCTACCTGCCACACAGCCGTAGCTACACTCGATGTTTTGCGCCCTGTTTTTGAAGATCGCATTATCAGCCGCAGAGCTGATGTCGTTTGGCCACCTCGGAGCTGCGATTTGACACCGTTGGACTATTATTTGTGGGGTGCCCTCAAAAATAAGTGTTACGCCGACAAGCCAGAGACAATTGACGCTTTAAAGGACAATATTCGTGAAGCCATTGGTGAAATACAGCTGCACACAATCGATAATGTGCTTAAAAATTGGACCGATCGTGTAGGCTACTGCATGGCCAGCCGAGGCAGCCATTTGAATGAAATTATTTTCCATTATTAACCGGAAATAAAAAAAGAAATTTGAGAAAATATTCAGTAGTTTTTTTTTATAGCATTCTCAAAAAAAAAGGTTTTTGGCGGACCCGTTACATATGTTTATATGAGGCAGAAAAACAAATAGAATTGAACAGAAATAGAATCATTAGGGCAACTCATCAAAACTATTGACATTAAATGTAATAAACAAAATGTAAAATTACAATGGACTAAATACGTATACAATTTTTGGAATGTGTATAAAGGAGTACTTGACGAACTCAAAATCCGCAGTGAAAGTTGGTAAGGATCTTACCGAACCTTTCGAAACTAAGCGAGGCCTTAGGCAAGGCGAAACTCTATCACCCGGTCTCTTTAACATCTTAATGGAGATCATTATGAGAAAAGCTGCAGACAACATGAATAAAACCATCAGTAGCAAAAGTCACATGCTGCTCGCGTATGCTGACGATATACATATGTAGATATTATTGGGCGTACAATTAGAGAAGTTATTGCGGCGTTCGAGAGTCAGCAAAAGTGGGTCTGAAAGTAAATGAGGACAAGCCATAACTAATGGTCTCAACGAGCAGATGCTCCACGTGATTAGACCAAAGCATGAACGTTGATAACCGTTATAATTTCGAGGTAGTGGACGAATTTATATACCTCGGATCTGCCGTAAACAAAAACAACAACGTAAGCCTTGAGATCAAGCGGAGAATTGTGCTTGCGAATAGATGTTATTTTGGGCTAAGCTGGCACTGTAGATATAAAGCACTCTCTCGAATAGCTAAAATCCAGTTATACCAGACTCTCATACAACCTGCCTTGCAGATGAAACATCTGTAGGAGTCGTAGAGAGAAAAATACTGCGAAAAATGTATGGGCCTATAGTGCACAACGGCGAGTATCGGCGACGCATGAACCATGAGCAGTATAAGCTTTATCCCGAGATTGACATACATAGTTAAGCGGATCAAAATAACGCGAGTGCGCTGGCTAGGCCATGTCAGTAGAATGGATGAAGACGAACCAGCACGAAGGGTTTTCGAAACCGAACTCGAAGGAAGACGAAAAATAGGAAGACCAAGACTCCGCTAGAGGGATCAAGTTGACGAATCCCTGCGTACACTTGGTATTGCCAACTGGAGAGATAAGCAAAAAATCGAACTGCTTGGCGAAATATGTTGTCTTCGTTTTGTTAGGTCCCTGGACTCCCGCGGTTGTTCGAGATCGGATAAGTAAGTAAGGAAATGCCGTTATATGACGTGAGGTTGTATGTAATAGTGCCCATACACGACACCAGCATGCTGGCGCAATCAAGTGATTGTGCCAGCCGATTGACCGTGTATGTTCTTGTGGTGTGATTTCACCAGCTGCTGGTCCAAAATCAAAAATGGTTTAATATTTTAATGATTGTACCAGCATGCTGGTGCCGTGTATTGCGAAATTAGCTCAGTTAGAAAAAGTTGTCAAGCAGCAAACATCGCGCTACTATGAATTCGAGAGAAAAAATTTTTTTTATTATTATAAAATTATTTTATTTTTATAAATTAATTTATTATTATAAATATTAAAATTATTTATAAATTCTTCTTTGTTTTTTAACCATTTTTTCATCCAAATACGCTCTTTTTCTATCACGCAGCACAAACTTTTGCATTATTCATTAAGACCTTTTCAACGCACTATTTGTAAACAAATGAATATTGTACTAGCATGCTGGTGTGTTGTATGCTTCGAGCTTGATGGCACAGTCACTTGATTGCGCCAGCACGCTGGTGTCGTGTATGGGCTGCTTAAGGGAATTTGATGGAATACCGAGAACAAATTAATTATTGAGAATTGTATCGCACGACTTAAGTTGTCTAAGGTATCGTCTATCCGTGGCAAAGGAAATTTGTCCGAAATAAGATTTTTGTTTACAGTGCGACAGTCCACATACATTCGATACGATTTTTGATCATCAGTACTTTTTTAGGTACTAGAATCAAGGGACTGTTAAAGCTTGTTAATCTGTCTATTTATCTCGTCTCTTTGAGTAGGCGGTAGTCTATAGTTTTTAATGTAGACGGGAGCTGAATCGACTAACCTGAATTTTTGTTCATAAAAGTTGTAGGTCGTCATTTTGTCATATTTTAGTGCAAAAATGTCTGCGTATAATTCACACAATGGCATAAAATCATGCTGCACATCGTTTGGCATTTGATTCTTTTTTATTAATGCGTTCCATATGCCTTTCGTTTTCGTTGAGTATATATGTAAAAATAAGTCAGACTGGTTTGTCTGTGTCGATAATTCCTTTTCTTAAAAAACACCTTTCGAAATTTTCTGAGAATCGACAAACACGTGTTCTTTAACATTATGTAAATAAACGATTCTGAAAACCTCCCACCTTGGTGGTATTATACAAGTAAAATTCCTTTTTTTGTACATCATCGGTACTTCTGAATTGAAACTAATATGGTCATATTTTCGTAATTGAGTTTACATTTATTGTCTTTAACGAAATCTTGACCTAATATACCGTTTTCAGGAATATTGAAATCGTCGTCAATTTGGGTCATTAAGTAATTTGAAATCATTAAACTTTTACAAATTGTTCCTAGTGTGTTAATATCATTATCTGTGACCCCAGTTATGTTTATAATTTCATTTTCGTTTAAAATAGCATAGGGATTATGCAAGAAAAGTTGATACGTAAAATGTCCGCTAAAGTATCAACAAGAAAAGTACATGGTTTGTTTGTGTCGATTCAGCTTAATGTGATAAAGTCAGCATAATTAAGATTTAAGCTATAAACTAATCTGTGCAAATTTTGTTTACCTAAAATTGTTCTTCCTCCCTCAACAAACGCTTAAAGTCCTAACAGAAGCCGTTTGAATTTGACTATCGCGTCGATTCATATTATTGTCACGATTTTTGCTTTGATATCGATTACTATTGTTTTGATATCGATTACTATTAAAATTGTGATTATATCCTCTCTGATAATTTCTGCCACGAAAATTGTCACTGTTATTTCCCCGATATGAGTTATAACGAGAACGATTAAAATTTGTTCCTTGACTTTGATTGTTTCTACTTTTGTTAAAATTCTGAACTACCAAAACTTGCCTTCCTTTTGCCTCATTTGTCTGTTCGACTAGAAGTTTCGCTACCTCTTCCTTCGGATCGAAAAACACTGATGAATCTAAAATCGACTTAAGTAAATTCGATTTCGTGTTTAATCGACAGACTGTTACGGTTTGTTCAATTACCATTTCTGGGCCTTCCTTTTTGTTATGCCTTCAACAACCATCGAACCCTTAAGTGCATATGCAAGCTCTTCGGCTTGTTTTGCAAATTCTGTATAATCGTTATTCTTGACATTAAGCGCTGATATTCTACCGGCTATAATTTTGGAATTATCTGGTTTAATACTGTTGTTTAAGGCAATTTTTATATCATCTACTTTACTGATGTTCTCAGTTAGAGTCTTGCGAGCCTTTGCTTCTAATTTAGACTTTATGAAGTTCAGGAAAGTATTTTGTAAATTCGATTCAGTTAGATCTTCAATTAGATAAATTTTGTTTAAAAATTAGTATAATGTTAAAGGGTTTCCGTCAGAGTTTCCCCTATAATTGAAGCGCACATATGTACTTATTTACGATCTTTTCTGTTAAAAGGTTACCATATTGACTTCTAATCCTATATTGTCTTTTGTTACAACGTTCTGTGTATCTTCTGAATTACAATTTGTATTATCTTCACTTTCAATCATAATTTTCCTGTCAATAAGTATCAATGTATTTTTATTTTACAGTCTAGCTTAGAAAAGCATCGTATTATTTTCTGTCCACATTGATTAATTTTTGAAGGAATTGTATCGTTTTCATGTTGCGACAAACCTTCAGAACTAACTTTGGTGTAATGTAAGATTCTATCAAAAGTGTTACATATTAATCTTTTTGTATACGTTTTTTGATAGTGGGTTATTTTTCTAAATTGTTTTTTTATTTTATTGAAATTGTTAAGTAGTTCTATGAATTTCTTATCATTAAAATCTGGCATTTACAAATTAAAAAAACCCTACAGAAATTTAAGAGAAAATAAAAATTATAATAATAAATAACAGAAATTTGCTAGTTTATTACTTAAAGAATTCAGATAATTAAACATAGAGAATTATTTATGCTTTTATAATTAGAATATTAAAATTTTCTTTTGTTCTGTTGGCTCTCTTTTGGCTCATTCCTGCTGACTGATCTCTGTTAGCTTTTGTAGTTGCTGTACTTATTTTCCATCAATTTTGTTTCTGTTGTTGCTTTTTAGCTGTTTAATTAGTTTGGCTTGAGGTCACAAAATGAAAATACCAGCGGGTTCGACTGTTTTTTCAAGATTTATTAAATTTTCCCAATATTTCGATTAGCATCGCTAATCATCTTCAGGATTCTAAATACAAAAATATTTAACATTAATAACATATTGATCACAAAACGATTGCTAATAATTACATGTATTATAAATCACAAAAAACAAATTACTCGTTCGCAGTGTGAAACCTTTCGTCAACTATTGTTTGTTTTCTGTGTGTTTGTTTATTGTGTTTCTATATATTTGAGCGCATCGGTCAGTGTCGGTCTTGTAATTGAGTCTTTTCTCTGAAAGAACGTTAATTATGTGTAACATTTCCATAGTGAATCGTCGTGAGTTATGTGTCTCCTCCGCTAAAATGTCAACAGTGGGCAGCTAATGCCGTTTTCTGTTTCATAGGTGGCCTTTAAATCTGATTTGGGGGAAGACAGTCTTGTCTTCAATTCCGTCATCGTGGTGACAACGAATACCTTTTGGCATATGTCAGTCTTATCCCCATTGCATTTTATTTGATATATAACTACTATTAGACTTATCCTTTTCCGTCACTTTAGACTTTGTCAGGCTAAATAATCTGCTCAGGGTATTGTTTGATTTCAACGCCAACTCATATGACCCTTTGTCATAGATATCGGAATGCTTCAGTCTCTCGGAATAACCAGGTATATACGTTACGGATTTGATCTGGTTGATCTTGTCCTCGTCCCATAAATTGTCCTGTGTGTCCATTCCGATCCAGTAGACCATTTTCCGTTTTCTCCCCATTGAACTCAGTTTCGCTGATCTTCGGAACTCCATTCACGAAATTTAATTAACTAGTCTTCTGGACGCTGTAGTCTTCTGGTACCAATCTAGTTTGAGCAGGTTGCCTTGTCGAATTACGTCATAGTCCAGATATTGTAATCTTTTGTCCTTTTCCTCTTCCATTGTGAATTTTATTTGTCCTCTGTCTCATCTCTGTTGTTTCTGCTCGTCACTTTACTCTCACTCTTCCGCCTTTTTTATTTATTTCTATAGTTTTCTCTCTTTCAATCTGCCGTTTACAATAATTTCTTTTTAGTGACAGTGGACATTTCCACATTTTGTTTAAGCTGTACTTTCTTTCCACTTTATTATTCTTTGTAACGGTGATTTTCCCACTTTTTACTCTTTATGTATTGTTTTTTTCAATTTGATTAGCTTTAGCATGGTAGAATTATCGTATTAGGTAGTTACATTATTCCGTGGTTAAGCTGTCAAAATTAGCTGAATAATGAAAAACACTATGTACACAAAATGTGCATATTTTAAAAAGTTTGTCTTACTTGATGGAAAGTCTTTGCTATAATTGCATATTGAGTAGAAGTCGAAGAATTTCCTTAATTTTTTGTTTTTTTAATTAATTTGTTTTTTTTTTAATTTTTTCATTGTATTTTTTTGTCTCACCGAGTATTTTTTAAAGAGAGACGTTTGAGACATCTGACGTTTTCTTTCACACTCTTCGTAGTGCGGTCGGTGTGATAGAGAGATGTTTGAAGAAAAGTGACTTCTGTATTTAATTTTTCATGTCTTTTTGGTGAAAAACGGTGAAATTTTAATGTGTTTCATATTTGTTTATTGGCTGCAGTTGTTAGCATACATTCGTGTTGTACTTATCACAATAATTTTTAAGCACAAAACGAAATACCGTTGTTGTTATTTTGTTGGTTGTTTTGAACCATTGTCTCTATCTGGCATTATTGAAGAAATTCTTTCAACATCATACGTTCATATCATACCAGGACAACTGCCATATATAATCTGGCAACTCTCTGCGAAGTTTGATGTTTTTTATCTGTGCTTGGCTCATCGCATGGTAGAATGAGAAGGTAAACTCGGTAGACAGCTGTTTTCAATTTTTTCTCGTTGTTTAGTTGGCCACTTCTGTCAGATTCGAAGGTTTTGTTTCTGTTTACATTTATTTGTTGGTATACGTATGTGTTGACTTTGACACGAGGAGAGCCTAAACAAAAACAAAATGCCTGTTGTTGTTGCCCACAATTGTTGTTGTATCTACTGCGACTACTTGGTATTTTTACTATGGCTCATCGGGTATTAAAATTACAGTTTTTTGTTATTTAGTTCCGTTATTTTGTTCAAACAATTTGTTTTTGCTTCCCTTTTTCGGCAGTGGTTCTTTTTGCTTTGTTGTTTTGGTTATTATTCATGCAATTGTTGTTGCACGGTAATCTGTTTTTATAGTGTTTACAGTTGTTGTTTTTTCTTTTTCTATTGCATAATTTTAGTTGCTTCGAATTTGATTTATCTGATTTTTGTATTTTTTTCCTTTCCCATTGCATAACTTTTGGTGCTATTGAATTTGATTTATCTGAATTTTCGTTTGGGTTAGTATAAATTTTGCCATATTCAGTAATGGAGTGTCTTTCAAAAAATTGCTATGTTACTAACATATATGATGATGGTATTTACAAGAGATCGGAATGAATCCCATTCAATTGCCACTTTCTTGTCTTTTAAAAAAACGATGCATTGCTAGCACGAGACATCAACGAATTATCACGAGGCAATCGATGTCGCACGGAAGCGAATGGCTTGTTGCTACCTCTACATACAATCGTTTGTTCATATGACTGTCACATTGCTATAGGCACAAAGCAATTGCCTGTTGATGATTCGTTGTTGTCTTGTGCTAGTAATGCAACGTTTTTCATTGCCTCTTACAGACAATTTCATTGCTTTCAAATGCAATTTTAATGCCTTTAGAAGCAATGTTTTGTATGTACCAGAAAATATGCATGAATCGCCCTTGAGACAGATTGATTGTTCTGTAAAAGAGTGACTGAGATAGCGCGATACATCAACCAGCGAGTGTATTTCATTTTATTCTCAGAGGCATCGAATAAAAATGATAAAGTTTCTTTTCAAATAAAAAGTCAGTTCTTTGTATGTTTAACTTTATGGAAAATAACAAATTATAATGTACTTTTCAAGAGTACTTAGTTTTAAATTAATGAAAATAAAAATTAAATACATGTAATAAATAAAGCTGAGTAATATAAAATAAAATTTAAATTCTGGTACATACATTTCAGGAGTATGTAGTTTTAGAAAAATTAAAGAAAACATTTACTTAAAATACATGTAAAAAAATTATGTAATATAAAATAGAATTTAAATTCAGGTACATACATTTCAAGAGTTCGTTTATATATTTCAAAAATTAAAAAAGGAACAACAGGATAATTAATAGAAAAAAAGATTAATAAAAACTCAATTCAAATGTTTAAAAAAATAGTAAATTTTATATAGAGAATTCAAAAATATCAAATTGTTAACCGTTTTTGGGCCAATACGCTTTTTCCTGGCACATGCCATGCAGTGAAACTCACAAGAACATTCAAATTTGGTGCCTACGATTCATTGCTTTTGTCTTGCTTTCAAAGATTCATCGCGTTTTTCTTGCTTTCAGTCGTCACGATATGGGATTCACACACATACAGGCGTATGTTTTGTTTTTTGTGCTTCATCTCATTGTGGCATAGGGAATCCAAAACACAAGGAACAACACCAGACAAGGCAATGCCAGCAAAGTAAAGTGTATGTAAATATTAATACCATTGACAATGTGGTATCTTGATATGGCAAGATTCATACATATCATTACGATTGAAAGCTAGGCAAAAGCAACGAATCTTTGAGTAGACAACAAAATTGAATCAACTCGTGCACAACTCTAGTATTTTCCTAACATGTTGGATTTGTGATGGCCATGCACATGTGAAATGTGCTAATTTTAATGGCAGGTAAATACTTCGATAAGATCACATCTAAGGAAAGTGGTCTTCGTTGGGCTTCTTGGAATTGTATAGATTATGATGTTGATTTTTATAAATTGTTTAAAAAAGGGGGTTGAAAAAGGGGTTCACTAACTTGGATGTTGATTTTAACTCCCTATTTGCTAAATTTAAACAGATGGAGGAAATGTTTAGCAAGTTTAAATGGCCGGAGAATTTGTTATCGTCTCCCAAAAGGAAAAAGGCTTCTGGGGAACGAATTGTGGATTGTCGTCTAGATGATATTCCACCCACACCTAACTTTGATATCATTGGTAATATGTTTTTATCACCCTTGCCGTCATCTATTACTCCTGCTAGGCCTGCTGCTTTAAGTGCTGCTAACCCGACTACTGACTCATCTCTGAAATCATCAGATGCTGGTACTGATGCTATTGTTGCACCAGTTACTTTTTCTTCTGTCGATTTTCAGTCTAGTTCGAATTGTATTCCGCCTTCAAGTTCGAACTCTAGCGCAAAGGCTGATTTTTTGCCGGAGTCTGATCTTGTGTCTGGACCCGCTTTGCCGTCTGGGGACTTAATTGGTATTGTTACTGTAGCAATCGTTCCAGCTTCCCAAGAGCTGCCTAGGGATGATGTTTTGATTGTTGTGCCCCCTCGAAGAACTGTTTTCGTGTCTCGTCTCTCTGCGGATACTTCTGTTGATAGAATTGTAAATTATATAAAGTCACACTCGCCTAACTTTAAGGACAATGATTGTAGGGTGCTTAAGTTTAATAACTTTTAGAATAAACATATCGTCGTTTAAAATTATTGTTCCGGAAAAGATGTTTCATATTTTAGTTGAGCAATCTTTTTGGCCAATGGGTGTTCTCGTGAGAGAGTTTACTCATTATATCAGACCTCGTCACTTCGTTCGTGTTGATCTACAATCTTCAAAAAACTAGTGAATTGTTTTTCTCTCCTTTATCAAAATGTTAGGGGAATTAATTCGAAATTGTCTAATTTATATCTAAAGACCTTTTTTTCTGATTATTCTGTAATTGTTTTTACTGCCTCATGGTTAAAACCAACCACCTTTGACTTAGAGGCTTTTTGTGATAAATATCAGGTTTATAGAAAGGATCGTTTGGTACGTAGAGGAGGTGGTGTTTTAGTTGTAGTTCATTCTTCAATTCCATCTTTACTGATTTCGGTCTGTGCATTTGCTAAAGAGCATTATTTCCCCTCAACAACATGGGTTTATAAAAGGTAGATCAACTGTTACTAATTTGTCAGAATTTGTTTCACATGTTTTTTCAGCATTTCAAACTTCAGACGGATGTGATATATACAGATTTTAGTAATGCTTTTGATAAGGTTAATCATAATCTTCTTCTTTTGAAGCTTGATATGATGCGTTTTTCATCAAAATTTGCATTGGTTGTCTTCTTATTTAATTTGCCGAACTCAGTCAGTGGTATTTAAAGGGTGTTTATCGCGACATGGTTTTGTTTCTTCTGGTGTTCCTCAGGGCAGTCATTTAGGGCCTCTTCTTTTTAACTTGTTCTTAAATGACCTGCCGTCGGTTATTAATCATTCAAAGATTCTAATGTACGCAGATGATGTCAAATTGTATTTGTCTATGAAGTCTGTGAATGAATGTCATTTACTGCAGGAGGATTTGATTAGTTTTTTTAAATGGTGTGATTGTAATTTTATGCTTCTTAACTTGAGTAAATGTAAAAAAATGTCGTTCAACAGAAGGGTGTGTTAGGAAACTTTTTACAAGATTGGTGATAATATGTTGGATAATGTGTCTCAGTTTTGCGACTTAGGTGTGACTCTTGATAGTAAACATATTGATACTTGTATAGGTAGGGCATCTTGTTTGTTAGGATTTATAAAACGTTGGTCTAGAGAATTTGATCATCCGTATTTGTCAAAGCGACTGTATACAAGCATTGTAAGGCCAATTCTTGAGTACGGTTCAATAGTTTGGCTTCCACATTATAGGTGCTATATTGATAGAATCGAATCTGTTCAGAAGCAGTTTTTACTTTTTGCTCTACGCAATCTTGGTTGGAGTTCTTCGAACCTACCTCCCTATATTCATAGATCACAACTCATTGATTTACCTACTTTAGAGCGTCGTAGGGCAATGTTGTCTGTATGTTTAATGGTTAAACTAATCAATGGAGAAATTAATTCAGCATAGTTGGTCTCTTCACTGAACATTAATGTTCCTCTTAGAGCTTCTAGACAATATGTTCCATTTTATCTACCCGCGTTCAAACATAACTACGAATCCTTTAATCCAGTTTTTACTCTTTGCAATACTTTTAATGAGTTCCACCACCTATTCTCTCTATCGGATTCGATTGAAGTAATTAAACGAGCGATTATTTTTTTTAATGACTGTTAATGCTTAGAATTGCCAGATTTAAGATTTCATTCGAGAAATCATGTGAACGTATTTTGGTTCCGAACTAAATTTCCTGCTTAGTCAGTCGTCTGTTCTGGCTTTATCTGTTCCTGCTTCATCTGTTTCTATGGCACTGTTCTTGCTTCATCTGTTCTTTCTCCATCTAAATCATCAGTTTCTCCTTCATATATCCTGCTGCATGTGTTCCTGCTTCATTGTCATCCTGCTGTATCTGTTCCTGCTTCATCTGTTCCTGTGACACTGTTCTTGCTTCATCTGTTCTTTCTCCATCTAAATCATCAGTTTCTCCTTCATATGTCCTGCTGCATGTGTTCCTGCTTCATTGTCATCCTGCTGTATCTGTTCCTGTGACACTGTTCTGGCTTTATCTGTTCCTGCTTCACCCGTTTCATCAGATCCTGCTTATTCTGTCCTTATTCATCTGTTCCTGCTAATTCTGTTTCTATATCATCTGTTCCCGCTTCATTTGTTCCTGCTTCATCAGTTCCTACTTCATCTGTCCTGCTACATCTGTTCCTACTCCATCTGTTCCTGCTTTATCTGTTCATGTGTCATCTGTTCTTGCTTCACCTGTTCCTGTTTCTCCTGCATCATATTCCTGCTTCATATGTCCTTACTCTATCTATTCCACCGTCATCTGTTCCTGCTTCATCATTCTGCTTCATCTGTCCTTCTTCATCTGTTCCTGCTTAATCTGTTTCCGTGTCATCTGTTCCTGCTTCATCTGCTCCCGCCTCATCAATTCCTGCTTCCTCAGTCCTGCTACAACTGTTCTGTCAGATTCGAAGGTTTTGTTTCTGTTTACATTTATTTGTTGGTATACGTATGTGTTGACTTTGACACGAGGAGAGCCTAAACAAAAACAAAATGCCTGTTGTTGTTGCCCACAATTGTTGTTGTATCTACTGCGACTACTTGGTATTTTTACTATGGCTCATCGGGTATTAAAATTACAGTTTTTTGTTATTTAGTTCCGTTATTTTGTTCAAACAATTTGTTTTTGCTTCCCTTTTTCGGCAGTGGTTCTTTTTGCTTTGTTGTTTTGGTTATTATTCATGCAATTGTTGTTGCACGGTAATC
The DNA here is from genome assembly GCA_963931995.1 of Phaonia tiefii. NCBI lineage: Eukaryota > Metazoa > Arthropoda > Insecta > Diptera > Muscidae > Phaonia > Phaonia tiefii. The sequence continues at coordinate 217,347,895 of OZ008369.1, forward strand.
TGTTTTTATAGTGTTTACAGTTGTTGTTTTTTCTTTTTCTATTGCATAATTTTAGTTGCTTCGAATTTGATTTATCTGATTTTTGTATTTTTTTCCTTTCCCATTGCATAACTTTTGGTGCTATTGAATTTGATTTATCTGAATTTTCGTTTGGGTTAGTATAAATTTTGCCATATTCAGTAATGGAGTGTCTTTCAAAAAATTGCTATGTTACTAACATATATGATGATGGTATTTACAAGAGATCGGAATGAATCCCATTCAATTGCCACTTTCTTGTCTTTTAAAAAAACGATGCATTGCTAGCACGAGACATCAACGAATTATCACGAGGCAATCGATGTCGCACGGAAGCGAATGGCTTGTTGCTACCTCTACATACAATCGTTTGTTCATATGACTGTCACATTGCTATAGGCACAAAGCAATTGCCTGTTGATGATTCGTTGTTGTCTTGTGCTAGTAATGCAACGTTTTTCATTGCCTCTTACAGACAATTTCATTGCTTTCAAATGCAATTTTAATGCCTTTAGAAGCAATGTTTTGTATGTACCAGAAAATATGCATGAATCGCCCTTGAGACAGATTGATTGTTCTGTAAAAGAGTGACTGAGATAGCGCGATACATCAACCAGCGAGTGTATTTCATTTTATTCTCAGAGGCATCGAATAAAAATGATAAAGTTTCTTTTCAAATAAAAAGTCAGTTCTTTGTATGTTTAACTTTATGGAAAATAACAAATTATAATGTACTTTTCAAGAGTACTTAGTTTTAAATTAATGAAAATAAAAATTAAATACATGTAATAAATAAAGCTGAGTAATATAAAATAAAATTTAAATTCTGGTACATACATTTCAGGAGTATGTAGTTTTAGAAAAATTAAAGAAAACATTTACTTAAAATACATGTAAAAAAATTAGGTAATATAAAATAGAATTTAAATTCAGGTACATACATTTCAAGAGTTCGTTTATATATTTCAAAAATTAAAAAAGGAACAACAGGATAATTAATAGAAAAAAAGATTAATAAAAACTCAATTCAAATGTTTAAAAAAATAGTAAATTTTATATAGAGAATTCAAAAATATCAAATTGTTAACCGTTTTTGGGCCAATACGCTTTTTCCTGGCACATGCCATGCAGTGAAACTCACAAGAACATTCAAATTTGGTGCCTACGATTCATTGCTTTTGTCTTGCTTTCAAAGATTCATCGCGTTTTTCTTGCTTTCAGTCGTCACGATATGGGATTCACACACATACAGGCGTATGTTTTGTTTTTTGTGCTTCATCTCATTGTGGCATAGGGAATCCAAAACACAAGGAACAACACCAGACAAGGCAATGCCAGCAAAGTAAAGTGTATGTAAATATTAATACCATTGACAATGTGGTATCTTGATATGGCAAGATTCATACATATCATTACGATTGAAAGCTAGGCAAAAGCAACGAATCTTTGAGTAGACAACAAAATTGAATCAACTCGTGCACAACTCTAGTATTTTCCTAACATGTTGGATTTGTGATGGCCATGCACATGTGAAATGTGCTAATTTTAATGGCAGGTAAATACTTCGATAAGATCACATCTAAGGAAAGTGGTCTTCGTTGGGCTTCTTGGAATTGTATAGATTATGATGTTGATTTTTATAAATTGTTTAAAAAAGGGGGTTGAAAAAGGGGTTCACTAACTTGGATGTTGATTTTAACTCCCTATTTGCTAAATTTAAACAGATGGAGGAAATGTTTAGCAAGTTTAAATGGCCGGAGAATTTGTTATCGTCTCCCAAAAGGAAAAAGGCTTCTGGGGAACGAATTGTGGATTGTCGTCTAGATGATATTCCACCCACACCTAACTTTGATATCATTGGTAATATGTTTTTATCACCCTTGCCGTCATCTATTACTCCTGCTAGGCCTGCTGCTTTAAGTGCTGCTAACCCGACTACTGACTCATCTCTGAAATCATCAGATGCTGGTACTGATGCTATTGTTGCACCAGTTACTTTTTCTTCTGTCGATTTTCAGTCTAGTTCGAATTGTATTCCGCCTTCAAGTTCGAACTCTAGCGCAAAGGCTGATTTTTTGCCGGAGTCTGATCTTGTGTCTGGACCCGCTTTGCCGTCTGGGGACTTAATTGGTATTGTTACTGTAGCAATCGTTCCAGCTTCCCAAGAGCTGCCTAGGGATGATGTTTTGATTGTTGTGCCCCCTCGAAGAACTGTTTTCGTGTCTCGTCTCTCTGCGGATACTTCTGTTGATAGAATTGTAAATTATATAAAGTCACACTCGCCTAACTTTAAGGACAATGATTGTAGGGTGCTTAAGTTTAATAACTTTTAGAATAAACATATCGTCGTTTAAAATTATTGTTCCGGAAAAGATGTTTCATATTTTAGTTGAGCAATCTTTTTGGCCAATGGGTGTTCTCGTGAGAGAGTTTACTCATTATATCAGACCTCGTCACTTCGTTCGTGTTGATCTACAATCTTCAAAAAACTAGTGAATTGTTTTTCTCTCCTTTATCAAAATGTTAGGGGAATTAATTCGAAATTGTCTAATTTATATCTAAAGACCTTTTTTTCTGATTATTCTGTAATTGTTTTTACTGCCTCATGGTTAAAACCAACCACCTTTGACTTAGAGGCTTTTTGTGATAAATATCAGGTTTATAGAAAGGATCGTTTGGTACGTAGAGGAGGTGGTGTTTTAGTTGTAGTTCATTCTTCAATTCCATCTTTACTGATTTCGGTCTGTGCATTTGCTAAAGAGCATTATTTCCCCTCAACAACATGGGTTTATAAAAGGTAGATCAACTGTTACTAATTTGTCAGAATTTGTTTCACATGTTTTTTCAGCATTTCAAACTTCAGACGGATGTGATATATACAGATTTTAGTAATGCTTTTGATAAGGTTAATCATAATCTTCTTCTTTTGAAGCTTGATATGATGCGTTTTTCATCAAAATTTGCATTGGTTGTCTTCTTATTTAATTTGCCGAACTCAGTCAGTGGTATTTAAAGGGTGTTTATCGCGACATGGTTTTGTTTCTTCTGGTGTTCCTCAGGGCAGTCATTTAGGGCCTCTTCTTTTTAACTTGTTCTTAAATGACCTGCCGTCGGTTATTAATCATTCAAAGATTCTAATGTACGCAGATGATGTCAAATTGTATTTGTCTATGAAGTCTGTGAATGAATGTCATTTACTGCAGGAGGATTTGATTAGTTTTTTTAAATGGTGTGATTGTAATTTTATGCTTCTTAACTTGAGTAAATGTAAAAAAATGTCGTTCAACAGAAGGGTGTGTTAGGAAACTTTTTACAAGATTGGTGATAATATGTTGGATAATGTGTCTCAGTTTTGCGACTTAGGTGTGACTCTTGATAGTAAACATATTGATACTTGTATAGGTAGGGCATCTTGTTTGTTAGGATTTATAAAACGTTGGTCTAGAGAATTTGATCATCCGTATTTGTCAAAGCGACTGTATACAAGCCTTGTAAGGCCAATTCTTGAGTACGGTTCAATAGTTTGGCTTCCACATTATAGGTGCTATATTGATAGAATTGATAGAATCGAATCTGTTCAGAAGCAGTTTTTACTTTTTGCTCTACGCAATCTTGGTTGGAGTTCTTCGAACCTACCTCCCTATATTCATAGATCACAACTCATTGATTTACCTACTTTAGAGCGTCGTAGGGCAATGTTGTCTGTATGTTTAATGGTTAAACTAATCAATGGAGAAATTAATTCAGCATAGTTGGTCTCTTCACTGAACATTAATGTTCCTCTTAGAGCTTCTAGACAATATGTTCCATTTTATCTACCCGCGTTCAAACATAACTACGAATCCTTTAATCCAGTTTTTACTCTTTGCAATACTTTTAATGAGTTCCACCACCTATTCTCTCTATCGGATTCGATTGAAGTAATTAAACGAGCGATTATTTTTTTTAATGACTGTTAATGCTTAGAATTGCCAGATTTAAGATTTCATTCGAGAAATCATGTGAACGTATTTTGGTTCCGAACTAAATTTCCTGCTTAGTCAGTCGTCTGTTCTGGCTTTATCTGTTCCTGCTTCATCTGTTTCTATGGCACTGTTCTTGCTTCATCTGTTCTTTCTCCATCTAAATCATCAGTTTCTCCTTCATATATCCTGCTGCATGTGTTCCTGCTTCATTGTCATCCTGCTGTATCTGTTCCTGCTTCATCTGTTCCTGTGACACTGTTCTTGCTTCATCTGTTCTTTCTCCATCTAAATCATCAGTTTCTCCTTCATATGTCCTGCTGCATGTGTTCCTGCTTCACTGTCATCCTGCTGTATCTGTTCCTGTGACACTGTTCTGGCTTTATCTGTTCCTGCTTCACCCGTTTCATCAGATCCTGCTTATTCTGTCCTTATTCATCTGTTCCTGCTAATTCTGTTTCTATATCATCTGTTCCCGCTTCATTTGTTCCTGCTTCATCAGTTCCTACTTCATCTGTCCTGCTACATCTGTTCCTACTCCATCTGTTCCTGCTTTATCTGTTCATGTGTCATCTGTTCTTGCTTCACCTGTTCCTGTTTCTCCTGCATCATATTCCTGCTTCATATGTCCTTACTCTATCTATTCCACCGTCATCTGTTCCTGCTTCATCAGTTTCTGCTTCATCTGTCCTTCTTCATCTGTTCCTGCTTAATCTGTTTCCATGTCATCTGTTCCTGCTTCATCTGCTCCCGCCTCATCAATTCCTGCTTCCTCAGTCCTGCTACAACTGTTCCAGCTTCATCTGTTCCTGCTTAATCTGTTTCCGTGTCATCTGTTCCTGCTTCATCTGCTCCCGCCTCATCAATTCATGCTTCCTCAGTCCTGCTACAACTGTTACAGCTTTATCTGTTCCTGCTTTATCTTTTCCTGTGTCATATGTTTTTACTTCATTTGTTCCTGCTCCACATACTTCACCAGTTCCTACTCTTTGTATCCTGCTGCATCTATTGCAACCTTATTTGTTACTGTTTTTATTGCATTCCTATTCCATTCTTATCTTCATAGTAGTCTTTTTGTACTTACATATATAATAATTCTGTTAATATCGTCCATGTTCAATCTATAATCTCCTGCATGAATTTATTACTATTTGTTTTTTAATTTTGTTCCTGATTACTGTTTTAATTTAATTAATATACTTTAGTTTTGTATTTAGTTTGTAACTGAGGATATGTAAAATTATATTTTTCCAGCTGTTTTAGCTGAGTAAATAAATAAATAAATAAATTTGCTGAGAGTCTATAAGTCTAAGTCTATATAGTCTTAAGACTATATATAAGAATTATGCCCAATTTTTGACTGGTTTTATAAATGGGTAATCAGTTGATTTTAATTAATGTTTGATCTGACTTTAAATACGAAAAGAGTTTTTCAGAGTTTGCTACGAAAAATAACCGGATTTTTTTTAATGTTTACGTTTGTAATGTTATTTCAACTAGGATGGTGGTTATAATTGTTCACATTCACAATTAAAGAACATTTGTGCTTGTTCTTCTTTTCGTTTTCCTTCAAAATGCCCAACATTGGCTGTTTAAACAGCAATCAACTATTATAGCCTGTTTTTGTAACTTGATTTTTGATCATTCGTACGCCTAATGACTAGCAAAGATAACTTTTGGTTTTTGTACGCTTTAATTTGAGTAAAACGAAAAGAGCTTTCGTTTTACTTAAAAAATTTGGTTCAGCGAAAACAAACACGAACGAAACAAAACGTCAGATTAGACAATCAGAAAATATCAATCGTTTAGTTTGTTTACAAATGTGTTTCTTTACGCATTGACAAGAAAATTAATTAACGGCCTGTTTTTGTAACTTGTTTTTTCTCTCATCGCACGTCTAGAGCCAAACGAATTTCATTTTTGGTTTTTGTAAACTTTTTTTAACAACGTATAATGTTAAATGTCAAAATAGACAATCGTAAATAATTGTTCGTGTGGGTTATTGATGTGTTTTCATTATATTGATGTGTTTTCATTTCAATCACGCAAAATCCTACGGCTTGGGCGACTTTCTCTATCATCATTTTCCGTAGTTGTAATAGGAAAACCGCGAGCAACGGAGGAAATCATTTTAAATTGGTAAAAAAAGCAAACAATTGTGTTTATTTTCGTTTGTTTGTTTCGTTTGTATTTTTTAATACCTACAATCAGCTGTTGTTGATTTTACAGCTGATGGCTAGGGTTGCCCCCGTTTATCATATATTTGTATGAAAAAGCTTTAAGAAATGCCAATAAAAACATGAAGGTAATATTGCTCTTTGACAGGAACACAACCAAGAAAAAGAGCTTTTATTCCCAAGCGAAAAGCAACAATGAACTCAATTGAAAACATGATTGCTTGTCTAGCAATTGCACGCCTGCTGTTTGAAGATAGTTACAAAAACAGGCTGTTAACCTAAACAATGAATTCAGAGTTTAAATTATGTTTGATCGTTGATCAAAGATGAAAAATTATTCCTTAGTCTATGTTTTGTGTGTTTATGTTTATATGCGTATATACATATATTTGTATATACTTATATTTATTTGGCTTTGTTTATACTTTTCAGAAATTCACTGCTTTATCTTGTGTTTCGTTATCACTTTGTTTTGTGTGGGGATCAATCACAGCACCGTCGAAGAGAACAATAATGATGCAAAGAAATTATTCAGAAGCACATTAAAAAACTAGTCGCTGGAAAATGCTGTTACTTAGATTTTAGTTCTTTGGAAAACTTTTACTACACAGGTTTTTGCTTCTTTTTTCCTTCATTTTGGATGATGAATTTTCCGCTTCTGACATTTGGGTTGAGTTAGACATTTCCTTCTTCCGTCGCTTTCCTTTTTGATCATTCTCTCGTACTCTCAACTCCATAGTCGGCACACAGGGTGACTAAAATAAAATTTAATACCAATACAGATGAACACACTCTGCTCGTAAAGCAACTCTGGTATAGAGACGAACATTTACTCTCTCTCTTAGTCTCTTCGTTGAATATTTCACTACACCAGCAGTTTCCTGATGATGTTATTGTATCTAACTATACAAATTGCAACCATATTTAAATAAAATTACATAAAGTATGTAAAAAGTATGAAATAAAAATGAAATTAAATTTAACTAAATATTTAAAATAAAATTAATAAACAACAAGACATTTTACGTTTCATAAATTTATAAAAAAGCCGTGAAGTTGTGTGGAATATGAATGCGGCCATATACACGTGGAATGACTTAAAACTGAAGGCGTATGAATCCATTGCGGCCGAATGCAACAAACAGTCTACAGTCTACAGCAGAGAAAAGGTTAAATTGGAGAATAGAAAGAGATCTGGTTGCGACTCAGAATCCGTATATCTGCCAAGTGTGTTTTGGTATAATGAGATGGCTTTTCTTGACGGATCTCTTATTCGGCGCAATACTGTTGACAATTCCAACCAGGTAGGCAGATAAATACAATAAAAATACATTAAGTTTTGTACTTTATGCACATAAGTTTATTTTATATTAATTTTTTCCACTGAAAATCTACATTGCCGTTTGTGGTTAAATGTCGTGACAGCTCATCCCTAGTTCTGCACGCGTACTTATAAGTGTTTTGGCTTTGATTGCCAATTGCGGAAAACGCTTCCACAACTTCATTCTCTGTCGCTTCTGCTACTATGGCCGTTCCAGGTTTCGTCAAGTAGTTATGAAGGACACAAGAAGCCTTCACCATAGCATCCACAGTTCCTGGCTTGACTTCTATTGGTCTGTGGAATATGCGGAACTTACTGGCCAACCGCCTATAATTAAAAATTCCCTGCGGAACGCTTAATTTCAGGCTTCTGCCATTTGGTTTCGTTATGTGCTTGTTAAGCGCAAATTCATCATCGCCACTGAAAAACTAAGGAATTTTATTTCCTTACTTAGCAATCAACTTCGCCGGTTGTGGTACGTTCAAAGTGTCATTCTGCAACGCCTGGTATTGGTAGCTCTCACTGAAGATGGTGTTGTCTGATGGCTTGCCTTTGCAGCCCAAGATTGTAAGATTGTGACCCTGTGTGCGCCGGAGTCTTAATCCAAATGTTTTCCGTCCATAGCACCCACTATGTGGGGGAATTGCCAGAATTTATTAACATCTCCAGCTATTCCTTGCTGTTCTGTTTCCGTATTGGGCATGAGTTAAAAAATAAAAGAACATTTGTAATATAATACTTATAATATGTTTTTGTATATAATATAATAATGTTACCAAAGATAATATAATAATTTACATACATATATACATTAGGGTGGCAATGAAATGTATGGCGGAAAATATATTTTCGAATTTCAATATTCTTGATCTTATGGTCTATAACTGATTTGGTGAAAATTTGTGCCGAATCGGCCAACTCTAAGCCGTGCCGCATTTTAGTCAAAGTTTTCGGGTTTTGGCATTTTGGGTGAAAATTCGTATACACTCCTCGGTGCATTTGAAAACAAAATAGCACATTGATTTAGTTTAACCTGAATATAAACTGGATAAAGTTTGAGTTAAATGCGACCACTCTAAGGGTTCCAATTTTTAATTTGAAGAAATTTGCAATTTTGAACAAAAATGGAAACTAGTTAACTTGGATTCCAACACCTTCTAGCAGAAGTCTATATGCTTCCAATAAGCTATAACACGATATATTCATGCTTTCTTGGTGTTATCGAACGGCAACGTAGGCTATCTCGAGGAAAAATCTCCAAGATGGCCTTATACGGGCACAGGGGAGGATTTACGCATAGGCAAAGTAGGCCTGTGCCTACGGCGGCAAAAACAATAGGGTGGCAAAATTTTGCAGGAAAATTTTTCAATCATGTTTCAATTATTCAAAAACTTTTTGATTAATAAAAATGTAAATATACACATTTTTTTGAATTCATTTAATTTTGCGTTAAACAATCATTTCATTTCTAAATTGTAACTGAAATAAAATCCGAGGAATGCTAAGTTGCTAAGGAATGCAGCACAAACAAATTCAAGCGAATACGTAAGCGTATATGCGCGTGTGTATTTTTGTTTACTTGTGGGTCTCACCTATAGCAAAACGATTGGATTTAGATGGGCTGTAGCGGAGTTTGTGTTGCTAGCGTAGTGTGGTTTGAGTTTGTGCGGCTGTGTGTTTTTGTGTGTGCGCGCGTGTGTTTCTCTATTAGACAAAGAATAATTGAACTAGTTAGTTCAGTTGCTCATTTCAGTGTACAGTTCAATTGATGTTCCCGCAACACTAGCCTCATCTCGCATGTTTTCGTTACTGTACCAAACTATCGTTCAAAATGAGTGATGGTAGACAGCGACTAAGCGGGCATCAGTATTCTAAATTAAGAAAAGAGAAAGAAGAGAAATTGAAAAATGATATCGATTCATCTCGAAAAATTAACGACTTTTTCAAATCGCCAATAAAAGAGCTTCACTTTTCTGATCAAATCACCGTTCAAGAAAAAACAGATGCAGAGTAACAACGTTTTCTTTCTTGTTCAATTTTTAATAAACACGTTCAAACTTTGTGTAAACAAGTCGTAATGCGAAATAAACTTGTATTTTTTAATGGTGTTTAATTTATATAGTATTTGAAAATAGTTTTGAAGTTTGCACAACCTTTGATCGTTGTTTTTGTCATAAGTGGTATGTTTGATTCAAGAATTTTAACATATGTATTATTAATTTAATAGGAAATGGTCACTAAAACCGTGGAAATGCGAACTCCAACTGTTCCAGTTGTTTTGGATGGCGATCCAGCTATGTGGGAAATTAATGAAGCTACACGCAGTCACATAGCAAAACATAGTTTCGACCAAAATAAAGGCACCGATTTTTCCAACTCGAAAAGGGAATATAATGACGGCAAGGTACGCAGTCTCATGTCAAACATGTTCGAAAGTACTCTGGCGAATGGAGAACAAATATCGCGCACATGGCTTATGTATTCTGCAAGTAGAGGACCGATCTTTTGCGGAGTCTATCTTGTGTTCTCGAGTTCGACTGATGCAAAAACGAAATTTTCATCGGATTGATTTCATGATTGGTAAAACGCCCAAGCTAAACTCAAGGAACATGAAAATGCAACTTGTCACAGGAATTCGATGATGACTCTTAAACATAGAGGACGTGTGGCCGGTCAAATTGATAAGGAGCTGATTCCCGAATCCTGGTCACGGAGCAAAAGAACTGTTTGAAGCTGTAAATGGATTTCTCGAATTAAATGATTTGGACGTGAGAAACTGCCGAGGACAGTCATATGACAATGCTCCAAACATGTCTGGAGCTTATACCGATCTACAAACGCGCATGCAGGAATTGAATCATTTAATCGAGTGGATCCCTTGTTTGGCTCACTCCTTAAATCTCGTTAGAACGAACGCTGTGGAGTGCTGTTGCGAAGCCTGCAACTATATCTTACTCCTCCAAAATGTGTACGCATTTTTCAGCGTGGCGACGTCTAGGTGGGAAGTCTTAATGAATTCGCTGCTTAAGAAAGATACATCCCAAACATTGAAAAGTCTGTCTGCTACTAGATGGTCCGCACGAGATGACGCTTGTCGAACTCTAATGAATGATTGGGAGCAGGTTTTCGAAGCAACCCATACCATTGCAGAAGATCCCACGCCAAAACCAATAACGCGATCGGAGGCGCAAGGACTAATAAATAGTTTGGACACACTTGAAACCGCGTTCATGACGGTATTCTGGGGATTTATTTTAGAGCGCTTAAATAAGTCCAACAAAATTTTGCAAAGTGTCGACATTAACTTGAGTTCCGTGGTAGGAATTTACGACTCCCTCATCCAACTTATAGCATCACTCAGGGGTGAATTTGACTATTTTGAAGAAAAAGCGAAGAAATTGTCATCGGTCGATTCATACAAAACGGACCTACGAAGGAAGAAAAGACGGAAATTGCAACGCGTTGATACTAGGACCAACGAAGTGGAATTCTCGAGTCGTGAGAATTTTAGGGTCAACACCTACCTCGTGATTATTGACAAGCTGAGTGCGGAATTGACGATGAGAAGGGAGGCGTACGTTGCGATCAACAAAAATTCAAGGCCATCATCGATTTTGAAAAAATGTCCGTTGGAACTGGAAGAAGATGGTGAAAATTTGCGTGCACATTATCCTGAAGATCTCGAGGATACGCTCGTCCCAGAACTGCTTCATCTGAAGTCTCACTTCGCAACTCTCGATCCAAAAATAAAACCAACCAATCCTCTTTCACTAGGCAAATGGTTGCGCGAAGAAAAATTGCACCAGGTGTATCCGATGATCGATATCGCTGTTAGAATGTTTACTTGTACTGCGGCAGAAAATTGTACCGCGGAACGATAATTTTCGTGCTTGAAACGTATCAAATCTTATTTGCGTTCGAAGATGACTGAGAAAAGACTCAATGCTTTGGCTATAATGTGTATTGAAGAGGAAACTTTGCAAAAAATTGATCTGAACAAAATCATCGATAGATTTGCTGTTGAAAAAGTCGGCCGTAAAAATGTACATTCATAATGTTCAACATTCATTAGTAAGCGCGAAATGACTTGTGATTTACTTCTTGATTATTTAAAAGATGTATTTTTTGTTTTGTAAATCTTAATGAAAATTAAAAGATTTAATTTATTAAATTACATATTATTCAACTTTTAAAGTTACAAAACAGATTTTTATTAAGAAAAAAGGCGGCACTTTGTTGCCTGCCCACGGGCGGCAAATTCGAAAATCCGCCCCTGTAAGGGCACCACATTATAAAAATTTCAAATTATAAGTTATAAACATAAGCTATGTGCTCAAACCGAATCTATTAAATCTAATGTGACAGTTGGTTACAAAAACCGGTTTTAAAAACCGGATTAAAAACCCCGGGTTTAAAAATATATTTATTAGATACAATTTGTGGAAAAAAACTAAAAAACCCAAATTTTAATTTTTGTTAAAAATTTAAAATTTTTTCAAATTAAAAATATGAACCCTTCATCGAGTTTATGCTCAGGTTAAACTAAATCAATGTGCAATTTTTTTTCAAATGCAGCGAGGAGTGAAGATTTTCTCGTGTATACGAATTTTCACCCAAAATGCCAAAATCCGAAAACTTCAGAATCGGCTCAAATTTTCACCAAGTCAGTTTTAGACCATAAGGAACAAAAATCCGCCTGGGGTTTATTAAAAATCCGAAGTTGTTTTTCCATTACTACTTACATATTTTTTATATTTAAAGGAAGATGTTTCCATATTAGAAGAAACAGCGTTGGACTCTGAGGGGAATGATAGTTCTTCTACGGCATCGTTCCAGCCATGCTCAAGTAAGAAAAAGTATGCACCAGACAGAGCCGAAGTCAAAATTGGATGATGCCATTGGAAAATTGCTTGATAGTCATGCTTTGAGTCATTCGCGGAAAGTGTTGGGAAGCAATTAATAACTTTACCGGAAGAGGAATGCTTGAAATACAGCAAATTCTTAGCCCAAAACAGGTGGCGACAAAAAAGAACGCTGCGGCAAAAGCTTCAAATATACTACCAATACTAATATTCCAACCCATTAGGTCCGAACCAATAAATACGTCCTCAAGACATCAACGCCTTTCTCACAAAGGTCGATCCCGACATCACCGAATGATATTCTGTTCACCGCAATGTCTGATGCAGACATTACAGAAGAAGACTTTTGTATGTAATAATAAAATAAATAAACTAAATAAAATAAATGAGTTTTGACTTCTTACTTTTAAATAATCCATTCGCAAGCTTTCGTAATTGGCTTCTAATACTTTAGGCACAAAGACACCTACAGTGTTCCTGGAAACCCTTGACAAGAACTACAACGACTTATAGGAGTGGCTATAAGCCTCAAAGTAATGCATAATTTCAGCCGCGGTGTTAGAGCTGCCCGCATGGCTGTGTCAGTTTTCTTTAGACGTTTCTGAATCTATTTGTAGACAGAAACAAATTTCTGAAGTCGCTTTCGTCTTCCCACATCAAATCCTTCAACAAATTAGTTACCAAATCGTGCTCCATCCTTAATAAATAAAAATTAATACATAAATATGTATGTACATTAGGCTTATGCAGAAAATATAAAATTTGCAAAACGCGAAGGGCTCACTTGGTTTTCATATGCAGGCAAAAATTCTAAGACGAACTACGTTTTTACTTTTTTGATATCTTAAAAACAGTTCCGCACCAAATGAATTTTCTGCAGCAAAAATGAGAATTTTTTAATTCCAAAAAAATCTCATATTTTCGTAATGACAAAAAATTTTTTGTTAAAAAACCATCTACTAGTACCCGAATTTTATAGATCCGGTGATCACGAATCAGCTGTTTATTTTGAAATCCATTAAGTGGTTTTCGAGATATGACCATACTACGTTAAGTGCTTTTCGATATCCGCTCATATTCAAATTTTAGCAACAGATACATTTTTTAAACTTTGGAATTTACTTGTTGTTTCATATTTCTTGAAATTGCCATTGACTTTTACATTATTTCTGAAGGGTTTAATTGTAAAATTCAGTTGTAAACTGTGTGTGTTGTAAATTTCATAGCTTTTTAATTGTATACATTTGAGAATAAGTATGTCTAAAAAAAGTTGTAACGCAGTTGTCATCAACAATGAAAAATGGCAAAGAAATTACATGGGTGATACACAAAGATATCAATTTTGTAAGCCGTTATTTTACTTACACCAAAAACCTAGCGACGATTATATTATTGGACGATATTTGACATTGACCAAAGGAAAGAATTCTGATAATATATAAAGAGTTAACTAGTTTATGGCTAAAATTTAATGAGCCAACAATGAAGAAAAAAAATATAATCAGAAAAATTGAATTACTTCTTAAAAACTATCAAAATAAAATTAAATAATCAAAAAAAAAATAGGATTCTTTAAAAACATTTTTGATAGAACTTCCAAATCTACAAATAAATCGATACCAAAAGTGGTCAAGTATCATACGAATTACACATAGAGAAGAGATTTGTCAGTTGTGATTACCAATAATTGTGTTCTTTATCACCAAATGTTGTGCATATCAATTGATTTGTAATTCAGTTTTGGTTGCAAGAACTGAAATATTTAGTGATCTGTCAATAATAAATGTGATCTGTCAATCGAGTTTTAGTTCTAGCAATCAAATTATCCTGTAGTGGTGAATATTCTGTTAGTTGAATGAAAGAGCTTATACCGATCTACAAACGCGCATGCAGGAATTGAATCATTTAATCGAGTGGATCCCTTGTTTGGCTCACTCCTTAAATCTCGTTGGAACGAACGCTGTGAAGTGCTGTTGCGAAGCCTGCAACTATATCTTACTCCTCCAAAATGTGTACGCATTTTTCAGCGTGGCGACGTCTAGGTGGGAAGTCTTAATGAATTCGCTGCTTAAGAAAGATACATCCCAAACATTGAAAAGTCCGTCTGCTACTAGATGGTCCGCACGAGATGACGCTTGCCGAGCTCTAATGAATGATTGGGAGCAGGTTTTCGAAGCAACCCATACCACTGCAGAAGATCCCACGCAAAAACCAATAACGCGATCGGAGGCGCAAGGACTAATGAATAGTTTGGACACACTTGAAACCGCGTTCATGACGGTATTCTGGGGATTTATTTTAGAGCGCTTAAATAAGTCCAACAAAATTTTGCAAAGTGTCGACATTGACTTGAGTTCCGTGGTAGGAATTTACGACTCCCTCATCCAACTTATAGCATCACTCAGGGGTGAATTTGACTATTTTGAAGAAAAAGCGAAGAAATTGTCATCGGTCGATTCATACAAAACGGACCTACGAAGGAAGAAAAGACGGAAATTGCAACGCGATGATACTAGGACCAACGAAGTGGAATTCTCGAGTCGTGAGAATTTTAGGGTCAACACCTACCTCGTGATTATTGACAAGCTGAGTGCTGAATTGACGATGAGAAGGGGGGCGTACGTTGCGATCAACGAAAAATTCAAGGCCATCATCGATTTTGAAAAAATGTCCCCGTTGGAACTGGAAGAAGCTGGTGAACATTTGCGTGCACATTATCCTGAAGATCTCGAGGATACGCTCGTCCCAGAACTGCTACATCTGAAGTCTCACTTCGCAACTCTCGATCCAAAAATAAAACCAACCAATCCTCTTTCACTAGGCAAATGGTTGCGCGAAGAAAAATTGCACCAGGTGTATCCGATGATCGATATCGCTGTTAGAATGTTTACTTGTACTGCGGCAGAAAATTGTACCGCGGAACGATAATTTTCGTGCTTGAAACGTATCAAATCTTATTTACGTTCGACGATGACTGAGAAAAGACTCAATGCTTTGGCTATAATGTGTATTGAAGAGGAAACTTTGCAAAAAATTGACCTGAACAAAATCGTCGATAGATTTGCTGTTGAAAAAGTCGGCCGTAAAAATGTTCCAGCAATCAAATTATCCTGTAGTGGTGAATATTCTGTTAGTTGAATGAAAGAAAAATCAAATAATATATTGGTATGCTAAACTAAAGTAATTACATGAATTTGATGGATGTCACAACCATTTGGTGATGCCTAAACCCATTATGAATTTTATAGAAAAAAAAAGTAATAGTCATAATTTTTATTAAAATTGTGTATTTTATATTTAAATCTTTGACGTTTGGGAATAAGATCTTAAGTCAGAAACTGTAGTTTTTCGTAATTTTAAATTGAAAATTATTTATATATGAAATTTTCTGACTTATTGCCTAAAGAGCAAATGATTATGATTGGATGGAGTTGTGCTAGATTTAAGTTATTAATACCAAACGAAAGAGAAAAAAAAATTGAGTTAAACCCAATCAAAAACCCAAAATGCATTTTTTTGACTTAAGACCTTATTCCCAAACGTCAAAGAAATATAAACAAAATTCTAATTATTTATAAGCAGGATTCGTATTTCGTGCCCATTTTTGATCGAATATATGAAAAAAATTATATTTTTCTCGCAAACGGAGCGTACAATCGAAAAATAACAATTTTTTACGGGTTACTAAGGGTTTCCCACAAAGTGTTCCCATTCGCATGAAATAATTTTTTTTGTTTAAGTTAATTTGTGTCATCCAGAATAGTTCCTCCAGCCATGTGTGCATGTGTTTGTGAAGGCATCAATAGTGGCGTCATATTCAACGATTATGCTTAAGTCTCACTTCACCTCAATTTATGATAATATTGTTACGAATAAGTAAAAGCTTTTGCGTGCTCTTAATGACTTTACTAACATTATGTAAATAACAGGCGGTTAGTGCTGCACCTGAAAGTATGCATTGTAACAACGTACCAGCTCGCTGAACCAGTAGAATTAATTCGCCTCAGTTAAGATAATTCTCCGCCATTCGAGATGATTCTACAAAGATAAGCAACAACAACAACGTCTAGAAGGTTCTTGAATTCGCTAGATATACCTTTTTTCTTGGAATGGAGAGTTCAGTTTGTGATTAACCGCCGTAAAGTAAGCAACGCGATTTGATAGTAAAATATAAGACTTGTTAAAGTGTCATAAATAAAGTAAACTGTTGTACTATATAAGTAAAATAAAAGGAAGTTAAACCGTTGCAATTATCGTAATTTAAAACGAACCTTGTTTTATTAATAAATAAACAATAACACAACGCAAAAAGGACGAATAAGGAAATTCGTAACATTGGTGTCAGAAGTGAAATTACGAATTAAGGACAACGATGAAGTTTGAAGAACTCAAAGTTGAGCAATTTTAAAAGGGAAAGGGACAGCTTGTAATAAGGTAGAGCTGCAGAGGCGATTAATAGATGAATTTAAACCCCGAAACATCGACGTTGACACGTATCAGTTCGAGTGCAAAGACGAAATGGAGGTTTGTGCAAAAGAAGCAACTGGTAATGTAGATGTTTCTACAATGTTAGCTGCCATGATGGCCAAATTGGACGAGAAATTTGGTGAAAATTCTAGGATTATGAACGAGAAATTTGGCGAGAATTCTAGAATTATGGACGAAAAACTTGAAAAGAAATTTGGTGAAAACTCCAGAATTATGCTGGAAACAAGCTACATGCAATTTCAGAAGCTATGAATAACATGGAGATACAGGTTAATGATCAATTCGGAAAGGTCGAACAGAAATTCGAGGAATTTCAGCAGAAGATCGAACAGGTCGAGCAGGATGTGGAGGAAAGATTCGCCGAACTGGAAAGAAAGAAGAATAATCTCCAGTTGCAAGAAGGGCCAGTGCGAGTAATTTCTGAAGGCTCTAGTAGATTGAAAGCTCCCAATTTCGATGGCTCTACACCATTCGACGTTTTTAAATTCCAATTCGAAATGGTCGCAATTAAGAGCTTGTGGAACAGCAACGACAAAGCAGTAGAGCTAATTTTAGCACTGAAAGGCAGCGCAGCAGAAGTCCTTCAGAGCATTCCCGTCAGTGCCAGAAACAACTACGAGGATATACTGGCTGCGTTACAACGCAAGTATGGTGGCGATCACAAGAAGGATTTATATCGCATGGAACTAAGAGGCCGAGTGCAAAAGCATAATGAATCACTTCAGGACTTCGCAACCGAGGTGGAATGTTTGGTGTTGATGACTTATCCTGGTGAGTCCCACCCACTCTTGGATCAATTTAAGATTGAAGCATTCGTCAACGGCATTCGTGATCCTGACATAAAATACGTGACTTGTGCCACACAAAAAGCTACATTCGCTGAAACCGTTTCGTTCGCATTGACACAGAAGACAGCGAAATTTGTGTCCAAGCCTCAAATACAAAGAGTTAGAAAAATTGAAATGGAGATCGAGCTCACCCCAACGTTGCAATAAACGGTAAAATTTTACTGTACAAAGTGAATCTCCGTTAAACTAAAACGAGCTAGCCCAGAGGGGCATGGACTGGCTCCCACAACCGATGGCCCACGATCTCCATCTCAATATACATCAGAAAAACAACAACCTCACTGTCTACGGAGCTATCGGTGGTCGGAAGCGCATATTGACTATGGACACAGGCGCGTCACAATCTATCATCAGATCAGATTTGGTAAATGGACCAATGGAATCGTTACATGGTGTAAGACTCCGCACAGCAACGGGTGAACCAGCAACTGTACATGGTAAAGTTAAGTAGAAGTTAGCCATTGCCAACATTAGCATCGAGCACGTGTTTATTGTCGCCGACATTGTAGATGAAGTGATAATTGGCGCAGATTTTATGATTGGTCAATGCCTCAAGTTAGATATGGGGCAGCAAATTTTGACGTGGGCTAATGTGAAAATTCCACTCAACGTGAGATGCGACAATACAACACAGATTAAAAGGCTGATCACTCACAAAGATGTAAAATTGCCACCAAAATCAGAAACCATAGTATGAGCCCGAATGCAGGGAGATTGTGAGATCGGCGGTTTGTGGGTAGTTGAACCGGCAAGTATAAAAAAATATAACATCATCACTGCCAAAGCTCTAGTAAAGACTGATAATGAAGGATACTTGCCTGTACGAGTTCTAAATTTGTCCAACAACGAGGAAGTGATCGGCGATCGCCCAGAAATTGCAGAATGTACACCAGCCGAGGCGGCCATCAACTGTGAAGTTAATTCGGACTGCACAAACTATCAGAAAAGGAGCAGAAAGTACTGGAGTCGCATCTGAGGGAGTGGGTGCGAGAACTAAAGCCATCTGATAGGAACAAAGCAAAGCAATTACTATGGAAGCATGCGTCTGCCTTCGCCCTAAAAAAAGAATGCCAAGGTAGGACATCAATGGTAAAGCATGACATCAACACAGGGGAAGTCTTCCACTTGCAAAACGAGATGAGGTGAAGAAACTTGTAGCTGAAATGCAGAAGGATGGTGTAATCGAACCCTCGTCAAGTCCATGGAGCTCGCCGGTGGTACTAGTTAAGAAGAAAGATGGAAGTACTCGATTTTGTGTGGATTATAGAAAGCTCAACGACGTCACCAAAAAGGACAATTATCCACTACCAGGAATTGATGACGCATTGGATACGTTGTCAGGAACAAAATGGTTCTCCACGCTGAACTTGCAAAGTGGTTATTGGCAAGTAGAAATCTGCGAGAAAGACAAGGAGAAAACTGCATTCAGCGTAGGGGATGGTCTGTGGCAGTTCAAAGTAATGACATTTGGACTCTGTAACGCTCCACACACCTTCGAGCGATTAATGGAGTGCGTGTTGAAAGGACTTCATTGGCGAACACGTAGACGACATCATTGTCATGGGGAAAACATTCGATGAACACCTGAAGAATCTTAAAGAAGTCCTTCAACGTATAACCGCGGCTGGGTTGAAACTCAGCCCGAAGAAGTGTTCTCTGTTCCAGAAAGAAGTAAAATACTTGGGACATCGAGTGTCAGCAAATGGCTTTTCCACCGATGAAGACAAAATCCTGACAGTGAAGGATTGGCCACGACCGCAGAATCTCCATGAATTACGCAGTTTACTAGGGCTCTGTACGTACTACAGACGGTTTGTGCCGGGTTTCGCCACAGTGGCTGCAAGTCTTCACGAGTTGACAATGAAAAATCGGCCGTACTGTTGGAGCGAAAAACAAGAAGAGTCATTCCATCAACTGAAACTATATTTATATGCGGCTCCTTTGCTTGCATATCCTGTTGCTGGAGAGAAATTCATGTTGGATACTGACACGAGTGGTTACGGAATAGGTGGCGTGCTCTCGCAGGAAATCAATGGCCAGGAAAAAGTTATTGGGTACTACAGCCGAATACTCTCAAAGCCAGAGAAAAACTACTGTGTTACGAGACGAGAGCTACTGGCAGTCATAGAGTGTGTCAAACACTACCATAAGTATCTGTACGGCCAGCTACTGCAATTTAAGAACCCCGAAGGCCAAGATACTCGTTGAATTGAAAGACTGCAGAGCTATGACTTCAGCATTGAGCATAGAAAAGGAGGAAAACACGGTAATGCTGATGCCCTGTCACGTCGTCCATGCAAGCTGGAATGCAAACACTGCTCAAAAGCAGAGGTGAAAGAAAACATCATTGACGTACGTCTGATTCGACTGGAATTAAACGAGACTGGTCAACAGCACAAATAAGCGACCCTACACTGCCAAAAATCAGTTCTGCAAAAGAAAAAGGTGAAAGACCAACACGCAATGACATCGCCTCAGACAGCCCCCTGATGAAAGCATACTGGGCCCAGTGGAACATCCTAAAATTATTGGATGGTTGCCTATACCGGTTATGGGAAAGTGAGGATGGTAAAAAAGATAATAGTGGTACCTTCCTCCAAGGAAAAAGAGATAATGACAGAATTCCATAATGGCCCGAGTGGAGGACATCTAGGAATAACCACGACCATTGAAAAGCTAAAGCAACGGTTCTACTGGGTTGTCTGTCAACAAGCTGTAGCCGATTGGATAGCAAATTGCACCCAATGCATGACAGCTAAGGGACCAACGCGAAGAAGTCATGGCCATATGCAGCAATACAACTCAGGTGCACCCTTTGAGCGTATAGCTATGGATGTGGCTGGCCCATTTCCACTCAGTAGCCCTGGAAACCAGTACATCTTAGTGGTTATGGATTACTACAGTAAATGGCCCGAAGTATACCCTGTTCCAAATCAGGAAGCGAAGACTATAATTAAAGTGTTTGTAGAGGACTGGATACGCCGTTTTGGTGTCCCCTCAGAGCTCCATTCGGACCAGATTAGGAATTTTGAATCGACCATCTTCAAAGAAATGTGTGAGTCATACGGTATTCGGAAAAAAAAGAACAACACCATTGCATCCTCAGTCTGACGGAATGGTTGAAAGATTCAACCGAACTCTTGAGGAATACCTAAGAAAAGTAGTCAGCGCAGATCAAAGAGATTGGGATGAACACATACCGAAGTTCCTTTTGGCATATAGGACGGCCACCCATGACTCCACTTCGCGAACACCCGCTAAAGTAATTTTCGGAAATGAGCTGAAGCTTCCTGGAGATTTGGAGTTCGGTACCATACCAGCGTCTGACCCTGCGAACAGTGATGTCAATTACCATGATATGGAGGATCTTAATGATCTCCATGAATTTGTGCGCAACAAATTAAAGATGGTCAGTAACAAAATGAAAGCCAGATACGACCGAGCGACAAATTCAGAAGGATTTCATGAAGGCCAGCTAGTTTTACTGTTCAACCCACAGCGCAAGAAGGGTTTATCTCCAAAATTTCAGACTCACTGGGAAGGCCCTTACAAAGTTGTGAAACGAATAAATGACGTGGTTTATAGAATCCAGAAAAGCCAAAGTCCAAGAGCTAAAATGAAAGTCGTGCATTTGGAAAGACTAGCCCTGCTCGGGACGCACAGGCTTAAGTGGGGGGCAGTGTTACGAATAAGTAAAAGCTTTTGCTTGCTGTTAATGACTCTACTAACAGTATGTAAATAACAGGCATTTAGTGCGGCGCCTGAAAGTATGCATTGTAACAACGTACCAACTCGCTAAACCAGTAGAATGAATTCGCCTCAGTTAAGATAATTCTCCGCCATCGAGATGATTCTACAAAGATAAGCAACAACAACAACGTCTAGAAGGTTCTTGAATTGGCTAGATATACCTTCATTTGAGTATGGTGAGTTGGTATAAATAGCGGAGGTCTTTGGAATGGAGATTTCAGTTTGTGATTAACCGCCGTAAAGTAAGCAACGCGATTTGATAGTAAAATATAAGACTTGATAAAGTGTCATAAATAAAGTAAACTGTTGTACTATATAAGTAAAATAAAAGGAAGTTAAACCGTTGTAATTGTCGTAATTTAAAACGAACCTTGTTTTATTATTGGGAATAAAACAACGCAAAAAGGACGAATAAGGAAATTCGTAACAATATGTATTCTTCGCTGCCTGATATTTATACACTTTATTGTTTTTTCACAACTTTGTTTATCGCTTTCTGTTTAAAATATTGCTTTTTCTGTAAAGTCTTCGTGTAACATTCCAATATACGTAGTTTATCTTTAACAACAAAGCCTCTTGTGAAAAATCGAATACATAACTTTGTAACAAGTGTTTTTGAAACAGAAACTAAATTATGATTACAGTAACTAATATTTGAACAAGAATTCTAATATTGTACTTTGTATTAGTTGTATCTTCCATTTAAGATGAATGAGGTTTTTGAAATACTCAAATTGGTTAATATAACTTAAATTCGGTAGTAGCAACTTGAATTTAGTAAGACCGATTTTGAATCTATCAATAACATATACAAATAATTCTGATGTTTGACAATTACGAATTCTGATCAAAATATAGACTTTATCATGGAATTTCCAATGCCTGAATTGATTTCCAACTAATCTTTTCCCTGCGTGTAGATGAAGGTAGCAGTTTTAGTGAAACCGATAGTATCGATGAGAACTATTTACCGGCTACATATATTCAAAGGACGCTGAACGAGAAAGAGAAACCACCAATGGTTGGAGCTTTATTAGCAACTAACGCAAAGATGTCATCTTCAAAAGCATGTAATGTATGTAAAGAACTATCAAGTTGTGGTTTGAATATACCTACTCCAGTACAATCGATTGTCTGGAGGCAATGCTTAAAAGCTTCAGAAGCAAGAGAGCCTGAATACATTAATAGTCTTAAAAATGACCTATGGGCCTTACACTTTGACGGAAAGAAAATAAAAGGCAAGGAAATTCAAGTAATTTTACTTAAAAACGCAGATAAAGAAATTAAATTAGCAGCTTTCGTCTTAAATGACGGAAAAAGTGCCACCATTTTTAATGGTATTTCCGAAGTTTTCCACAAATTCGATTTATTAGACTCCATTAAAGTAATTATATGTGATACTACTGCCGTCGACACTGGAAAAAGAAATGTAATTGTATCGAAACTACAAAATTACTATACATCAAAAGGCAAAATTCCCCCGCAGTATATCAGCTGTCAACATCACGTTCTGGATTTAGTCCTAAGACACGATATGGATCAAAAGTTTGGTAATTTGTGATTTCTGTATATATTTATAAAACTATAAATGAAAATATATAAAACATTGCTTTTTAGAGATACTACATCACTAAATATGGAGTATGAATTTGTAAAGATATTGCTGTCGTCATATGACAAAATTCGGAAAAAATAAAAGTGGAAAATATAATCTGGCGAGATGATATGAAATTTCGGTTGGAGTAACCGAATTTGGCTTCAATTCGGTTGTAGTAACAGAATTTGACACCAATTCGGTTGTAACTGTCGAATTTGGTAGCAATTCGGTCACAATAATCGAATCTAGACTTAATTCGGTTGCAACGACCGAATTTGGCGTCAATTCGGTTGCTGTAACCGAATTTCTCATGAATTCTGTAGGTATAACCGAATTCATTTTCAATTCGGTTGCCACAACATAATGCTATGCACTTAAAATCTGACGTTTAAAATTCTATAATCAAATATTACTTTAAAAAGAATTAAAGAATAAATATCAAGATTTTGTTTGTGGTTATTAAGAAAGGTAAGTAAAATGTGTTTTGTAATAAAACATCTTAGTTTGCAGATATTTTTAAGCAGATATCAATAGTTTTGAAGCTTTTCAAAATATGCTGCAATCGTCTGTATACAAAACGCCTTAGGACGTAGATCAAGCGATGTAACATGTCAGAATTAGTGCGGTATCACATGATGGCCGAGACTTCAATAAAGGTCGGAAGAGACATGTAAAATAAATTTATTACTTTTTAGCTTACCCCATATATACGACTTTATTTTCTCGCTATTTAAGTCGTTTATAAAAGTACAGGAAAATAAATCATCAATTAATAATAAAAAAAACCTTTAACACGTAATTCATTTGTGACAAGATTCGGTTGTAACAACCTCTAATTCGGTTGTAACAACCTCTAATTCGGCAGTGACAACCTCTAATAAGGTTGTGACAACTTCTAATGAGGATGTGTCAACCTCCAATGAGGTTGTCTCAACCTCCAATGAGGTCGTGTCAACCTCTAATGAGGTTGTGCCAACCTCTAATGAGGTTGTGTCAACCTCTAATGAGGTTGTGTCAACCTCTAATGAGGTTGTGTCAACCTCTAATGAGGTTGTGTCAACCTCTAATGAGGTTGTGCCAACCATCAATGAGGTTGTGTCAACTTCTAATGAGGTTGTGTCAACCTCTAAGAACACCTATCGTGCACACTGCTCAAAATATTGAACGTGTACTGGAGAGCGTGCAGCGACATCAACATCAACAAGGAGGCGCTCGACACAACTTGGACTATCACGGCGGTCGCTGCAGAGAATTTTGATGACTTTTAGACTTGTTCCCATATAAAGTTCAACTTGTGCAAGAGTTGAAGACTACAGACTACCAGCAACGGCTTGAATATGCCATTCGTTTCCGCGAAAAAGCAGAGGAAAATCCAGACTTTATTCAGAATTTGGTAATGAGCGATGAAGCCCATTTCCTATTAAATGGGTATGTCAACAAGCACAACTGCAGGATTTGGGCTACGGAAAATCCAAGAGCAGTGCATCAGCGAGAATTGCACCCACTTAAGTGTACTGTTTGGTGCGGTGTATCCTCCGAAAGGATAATTGGCCCATATTTTTTTGAAAATGAAAGTCAACGGTGCTGCATATCGGACGATGTTGGAAAATTTTATTAGGACAGCTGTGGAAAACCATCCAAACTTGTGGTTTCAACAAGATGGAGCCACAGCACATACTGCACGTGCCTCAATGGCTTTGTTAAGGGACATATTCAGCGAACGCATTATTTCGCGCATAAGCGATTTTAACTGGGCTCCACGTTCACCAGATTTAACAGCTCCTGCCAGTTTTCTTTCGGGATATTTGATAGAAAGAGTGTACGTTAACAAACCAAGAACCATTCTCCAACTCCAAACCAACATTCGAAATGAAATCATGGCCATTATACCCGAAATTCTCCGAAAAGTTATGGAAAATATGCTAAAAAGAGCACGTATGTGCGAAGCAGAAAATGGACATCACTTACAGGATATCATTTTTCAAAGCTAATTCCCCAATAATATACTGTATTTAAAAAAAATATATAATATTCGCGTAAATAAAAAAGTTATAAACCATTTAAACCATATAGCTCATTCGGCGCCACCCTGTACGTGACGTATGTGTATTCATATCTGGACCGTGGTCTGATGATTGGTTTCTAATCATAACTTTGATTCAAAACATTTTGGTATTATAAACGAAGCGCCAGAAAATTTCCCTAAAGCTAAAACTTGTTTTAATAAACATTGGATCAAAGAGCCATCTGCAATACCATGCCAAAGGTTAAATATTTGTGCAGAAAGGGGAGTAAAATTATTCAAAACATATATCCATTTTGTAAATCAGTTCGTGACCTAAACTCAATATATTGAAAAATAAATGATAGATTTATGATCAGCGGACCAAACTGTATGAATGTGCATAAAGGATATTGCGCTGAAAAATAATTAACTTTTTGCAAAATCTGAATTAGCGAATAACTGGAAAACTACTCATTGTATTTTAGAATAGGTGCGATATTCGTAATTAGAACTCAAAATTTATAAAACTTCATAAAGCAGTTAATGTAATGGGAAATTTTTATGTTTTTGCAAATTTTCAAATGGTCATATCTCGAAAACCACTTAATGGATTTTAAAATAAACAGCAGATTCGTGATCAACGGATTAAAATCTATAAAATTTCATTACGAAAATATGAGATTTTTTGGAATTAAAAAATTCCCATTCCCAAAAACGCAGTTTGTCTTAGAATTTTAGCCCGCATATGAAAACCCAGTGAGCCTTTGTGTTTAAAAAATACGCATAAGCCTAATGTACATAAAAAAAAAATTAAATTCAATTTACAAACCTTGATACTAATAATGGCTTCACCCAATACTTTCTTACCAAAAACGATGTACAAATAGACAGTCAAAATTTCTCTTCACTCAAATGCCAACAAACAAAACCAGTGAAACCCTAGCACTTCTCTGCCCTTTCTCTTATTCTCTTCATTGAATATTTGAATATACAAGCGGCTATTTGATAGTGTTACTTTATATAACTATGCAAATTCCAACCGTGTTGAAATAAAATTACATAAACTATGCAAAAAGTATGAAATAATAAAGATATGACACGAGAGAGAAATGCGTTTGAGTGAATACCGGGCACTTTTTGGTTCTCTTTTACCAGGGTTGCCAAATTACGCACATCTTCTGGGTGTCTTTGGATGTCTACTTCTTGATCGTCTTTGTTCTTACCACCTTGCGTTCGTTTTTAATGTCTAATAATTTTTTCATTTGTTGCAAAAACTACGGTCTTGAACAACTGTTAATTTATATTGATGCATTACTGTGACTGACGGGCCAAGTATTTTCAAAAATATATTCATATACATTGACACTCATGTTAAATTGGCTTCTATTTTTATACCCGCACCCATAGGATGGGGGTATATATCATTTAATACGGGAAAAAATTTAACGCATAGAAGGAGCCATATTAGACCCTCAGTATCTTTGGACGAAATTCGTTTTGGGACATTTTAATAATCTGTAAATGTCTACTTAACTGGAGAAAATTGGCAAGGTTGCCACACCCATTCTGGTACCTCCCATACAAAAGCTTGGTAGTCCTCCAGGTTGTCAAATATGATCTTAGTGAAATTAGTTTATAGGCTTCGTGTCATCAAACGAAAGTCACCGATTAAGACAAGGGTGAATTTTCCACGCCCTACAAAGATAAGTTATGCGGCTGGCTGGTTGTTCGGCAAGACAACTCCCGCAAAACCGAACCAATCTTTATGAAGTTTGGTACTAGACAAAATGTACTCAAATGCACACAAAAGATGGGCGGATGACCGGTTGATCGACACGATAACCCTCGTAGACTACAAGCGATCTTAACGAAATTCGGTGGTCGGCAATGTTTTACTAAAAATTAAATTAACGCCCATTTTCGTACCTCCCTTACAAAAGTTGATCGGCTTTCCTGCTGGCCGACTTGATATCTCCCGTATATCACACCCGATCTTAACAAAATTTGGTATTTGTGCAATACTGTATAAAAAGAGATGAACAGCTTCGACATTCCCATTTTTATAGCTCCCATATAAATATTGGGCGGACAATTGGCTGGTATCCCATAATGCCACGATAAATCCCCATAATCACTTAGAATCACAATTAAGTTGGGTATTGGATAACATTTGCCAATATTCAATAGAACTCGGTCGCAATGGATGACTTCGGGTGAGGGTATGTAAAGTCGGTTCACCCGACTGAAATTTCTGTACTGGTTGTATTGGTTATAGCCGAAAATATCGCAAGGTATGGGAATGCAAGAGAAAAACAACAATTGCATACAATGATGTTTCGCTCAAATCTGCACTCCAAACATCGTTTTCTTCGGTTGACCATCTGAAAGGATTTACCAAAAGAGGAAGTTACAATTTAATAAAAACAAGCATAGATCAAGCTGAATTCTGGCTAATTGCCATATATCTGCGACTTATGGAAATCCCACTATAAATGGTCTAACTTGTAAAACTGACGGTGTCTGTGCCCATTTCACGTCGCCTCTGCGTGAGATAACTCTAAATTCGGTCGCGCAGAATGCCCTTTGTAGCATCAGCTGTGTACCACGTAGCGACATCCTGTTGGAACCGCATGTCGTGATCGGTAGGGCTCTCATTTCACGGTGATAGTAACGCCATCATAGACTTCGAAGAAGTACTGAGCCATGACGCCTCCGTTGATACAAAAATGGGCGTCGTCGCCACAAGGGAACACTCATTTTAATAATAAAGTTTTATCAATTGCACGTGTTGCTCGGCGCTGTAACTTGCCATGTTGATTTGTCTCAAATGTCTGAAAACCAAATTACAGGAAACCTAACAATAGATAAAACAACGTAACCGCCATTGACTGTCTAAATCTACCGGTCCCTATTGGAAACCACGTTATTTATTAATCGCGTTTTAGCACTTTCGGGATTATTTAGGTTGTATTCGATATTTGGCGTGTTTTAGCACTTTTTAGGTAGTTCCTGTAGAGTTGGCATCACTGGTTTGTGCATTTGTTTCGAGTTGTGATTAGTGGTGTGATTTTATTGGTGCATTCTTATTTTTCTTTTAATTATGCACTTGGATTATCGTGTTATCTAATGCTTCTGTATAATGAAAAAAAGTTAAAAAGTTAAGCGGTTTTTATTGTGTTCGCTTAACTTTTTTTTAAAATTGCCACATTTTGAAAACACTATTTAACAGTTTTAAGCGCTCTATTCTTATCAAAATCAAAATTGCTCAAAAAATATTTAGCAAATTTTGAATATTGTTATGTTTTTTTGTTTTCCCTGTCACGGTCGCCATGTGATAACCCGATCATTGAAACAAAGATTGTGCTTTCAGTATCATTTAGGGAATTCACATGGTCTCCTAAAGTCATAAGTCGTAAAGTCATATTTAACAAATTAGTACATATGACTTATGCATGTGAGCAGCATGTTGTATGTGCTAAATCATAAGTCATAAAAACGTCAAATAAACGTCAAGCAACAAAAAAAAATTATTAAAAAAAAATAAAAAATGCCAACAAGAAGCGAAAAAGAAAAAATTTTTACGGTTTTATGTGAAAAGTTTGTGCACAAAAACTTACCGAAGTAGTTTCTTCTCCTTCCATTTGTCCAATTTCCTTTTTTTATTATTTTACCAATTAAAATTAATTCTTGAGTTAATGTTGTAGAAAAATGCAAAATTTCTTCAAAACACAACAATAAACGTGTTTTGGTTACACCGCTTGCTTATATAATCGCTTGTTTTTTATGGACCACTTAGCGAAGACTTAGCGAGAACTTAGCGACGCAAATCATTTTCGCTAAGTTTAAACAAAATTTTTTTTGAAATCTTTTACCGTTTTCAACCCTTTTTCATATTTTTGAATAAAGTGAATTATCGATAAAATGCCGTTTTCTTTACAACTTAGCAAGCGATAATCGCTTGCTTGTAACCAAAACACAACTAATATATCTAATTAAATAGTAAACAAAAAACAGCTGACACTGAACATACAACATAGTACACTGGAAAAACAGACATGCTCAGGTTGTATAGTCGTAAAATACATGTACATGAAGAATACCAACAACATATTTACAACTGTTGTATTATTTTAGCATATACGATAAATACAACACAATAGTACACCATGTGAACTCCGTAATTATGTTTTGTCCCGTATTTATGTGTGTCGTTGTTTCTTGTTTATATGATCGATGCAAAAGAATATCCCATCAACAACAACAACGCTGACGAAGTCGTTTGCTTCAGTTGGTCACTCAGCCGATGTATTGTTGTTGCTATTTATTTTACATTCTTTATTCAGTACCTCGTTTCTGTAGTTCTCGAATCGAAACAGTTTTCACATTAAGCATGAAACAAAAAATTCCATCGTTTCTCGATTTGTGAGTAAACAGTGTTTCTATATATCAATGCGAAAAGAGGCAACACTGATGAAGTTTTGATTGGAATATTCCAAGAAAGCTGTCAAGTAAGAAAAAAATATAAACAAACAAAATAAACCAGCGCAAAAAAGAATAACAAAAAGAAGTATAGACATGTATTCAACTGCATTTTATTTTTGCTTTCTTGATTTTTCTGTAATATTTTGGAAAAATTAATTGAAATACATAACAGAAAAGATATAGTTCTTCTCTCCTCCACTTAAAAAATAAGTTTTAATTCCTTAAAAAACCTTTTTGTAGAAACAATATCAAAATCTGGCACCGTTTTAATTTGTGAGTATTTTTGACGTTTCACATTTTAATTTTTCGACTCACTACTTTTTAGAAACAGATTTTCTCGCATTTTTCCAATAAGAATGAAAAAAGCAGTACGTCACAGAAAGTTTTCGCAAAACAAACGTTGTAGAAACAGTCACGTGTGAGAAGCGATTTTTTGTACCGATTCCTAGCGTTTTTGTTTCAATTCACATGTTTCATGTGAAAACTGTTTCGATTCGAGAACTACAGAAACGAGGTCCAGATTAATTGTCGTTCTGTATATGTTTATAGATTTAGTGGCCCGCGACAATGAGAAACATTGTAAAATCAGTTGTCGAAATCACTTAAAACAATGTAGTAGTTGAAATGACAGTGAAACACCAAACTTGAAATATTAAACATTACATTTAAAATCAAATTGTGTTTTTAAATTTGGGAACTAAAAAGGTTCTGTGCAACATTTTGGCGACCGTGACAGGACTACAGTGTTTCGTGGAGCAGATCTTAATTTCGAGTCGTGATTGGAGCAACGGAGTTTTTCATCGTTTCGCCGTTGGACCATCACTTCACAGGAAATTCCGTTTTACAATTGGGGACACTTTGCTGCTGCTGCTACGAACAAATCTTTTTAGATTGAAATTCGAGCTTCGTTCTATCGTGGCTATACGCTATCGGGTTTTTTTTTAATAATTGGTTAATCGTAAATTTCAATCTGACAATTAACCGAACAAAACGCAATCAAGTTATTCGATTTTTCGAATAAAATAAAACAAAAAAGGAACAAAACAAAACGCAACAAAAGCAACTTCATTATAAAGTATATATAGGTACAATTCACAAATCGTAGTTGCAGCAACATGAAAATTAGTGACTTTTGGTACCAAGTCAAAATTAAAAAAATCTCAAAGTTTGGACCCTAAAGTGCCACACTTTCGGGTATCTCCCATACAAAGGGTACGGTCGCTCTGGGACAAATTTTGAAATTATCCCTATTGTATATTTGACTATTATCCTTATTGTATATAGTTTGAGGTGAATCGGACCAGGCATTTTGATACCCTCCATACACAGTCACCAGTGGGTCTTGAAATTTTATCAGACTATTACACCTAATTTAATTAAGCAATTTTGAGAAAATTTTTTTTTGTTATATCTATAAGCCAAAGCACTGTGCGACGCTTCCTCCCAACAAACTATCAAATCTGTTCGAAACGTGTGTAAAGTTATGAAATCTGTTCGCAAATCGTTGTCATACGAGTTGCCACATTGTAGGAGTATTTCAAGACGGACTGCTTGCCATAAACACATGCTTATATTTTATTAATCGATTAATCGTACTGATTTGTTCGAGTTAATCGTTAATGGAAAAATTTCATTATTGAAATGTTCGGTTAATTTTATAGCACGATTAATCGATTAATACACTATACAGTGCCGTAGCGGAAAATCGTAAAATTTGAAGTGTTAGTAAACCTTACGCGCATTTTGTCCAACGGAATAAATACATTTTTCTTATTTGGTGAGTGTGGCTCTTGCATGAAAATGTCTAAAGACGGTGTCGATGCAGTCACTGAGGATGTTGCAGCTACCCGTTCGGAATTGTCGTCGCTGGTGGTCCAAGAAGGCAACAAAGTTATGCCACCATTTTCGACTGTCGACTACCGATCTTAGAGTCATATTTCACACAAATATGTTATATTCAAGGTCAAATTGAAAAACTTTGCTCCACCGAAAATTCGAGAAGTGATTTGGAGGAAACTTTTATTGCGGCAAAAGCGAAAATAGTGACATTGCTGAATAAAAATCGTGGTTCTGTGTCGATGGACCACAGTTTTCTCAACTCTTCAATAGCTGGTGGTTCACATTCATCTCTTTTGCCTTCGTTGAAGTTACCTCGATTTGAAGGAAGGTATGCGGACTACAAACGGTTCATCGCAACTTTCAACAATATGGTCCACGAGAATTTATCGATAACTGGCGTTGACAAATTCAAGTGTCTATTGAAATGTCTTTCGGGTCCAGCGTTAGCAGTGGTGGAACCATATCAGGTAACAGAGGAAAATTATCCAAAGGCGCTTAAGTGGTTAGAAGAGCGCTACGACAACAAAGTGCTTATCTTTGTGGAGCATATCAATGCGTTGTTCAATATTTCTACGATGTATAGGAGTGATAGTGCCTCTTTAAGAAATATCATTGGAATATCTGTCTGCAATATCTGTCTGCAAATCGGGGTCCGCTTTTGTTTCTTGGGTCAGAGATGGATGTTTTAAATTGACTTTTAATTCACATCACGTTATCGAAGTTAGACTCTGATACCAAGGAAATTTATGACGAAAAGCAGGAATTTAAACGCTGCCTACTTGGGATACATGCTATGACATTTTGAGCCATCGTTGTTAATTTTTGGATAGCCATGGAAAAAAGGTAGAAGTACCTGAAAAATTAAATAATGGAAAACAAAAATCAAATTTTAATCGGTCTTCTCACATATTTGTGAACTCAAGCTCAAGTTGTTCATATTGTAATTCGGCGCAGCACAGTATATCGTCTTGTTCATCATTTTCGTCGCTCGACGTTTAAAATAAAATGGTGTCCCGTAACATCCCATGAAGGGGTTGGGGAGAGCTTGCCACAATCAGTGAGATGTGCGCTTTCTAGTTTTGCACTCACTAATTGGGACCTGCAGTTTTACACCGGTTCCGAAAGGTATTTTGAGAAGCGTTTCCATGGCTAAGTACTCGATAGTATTGCCATCACTAAGTGAGGTGACCGTCGTCGAAAGAAATGTAAGGTGGCCTGAGCAGGGCCACGTTCTTATGTACAAGAGCCGCGCACACTAGCCATTGAACCACCGACGGCCATCGCTCGTCTTTTTTGAACGCTTTAATTTCGTAAAGCGTAATGGGCATTGCATAAATTGTCTTCAAAAAGTACAGTTAGTTCCGAAATGCCAATCGAAATCTCGTTGCAGAATTTGTCAGACTTCTTATCATACGTTGCTGCACAAATTTAGAAGTCCTGAACAAGCTAGTTCTTCGCCATCAAATCAATTTCAACATCAGCCTCAACCATCATCGGGAAATTATGTTAATCCGGTATCATTAGTGGTTCGATCGTTCAAAAGGGCAATCATTCCAATAGCGGTGGTACTCTTAAAAGATTCTTGTGGCATATTTCATCCGGTAAGAGCTCTACGCGATTCGTGTTCCGAATTAAATTTCATTTCAGAAGAAACTGCTAAGAGTCTTCAGTTAAACTTCCAGCCATACAATCAAGAAGTTTCTGGCATTGGCGAAGTTCGAACGAAAATCAAGTCATCTGTTGCTGCCACACTGAAATCTCTAGTGAGTAATTTCCAATGGTGAGTACATTAAACCGCTCATTGGAAGATTCCCCAGTCCATAGAGCTGGCCGACCCTCTATTTTACAAGCCACAGTGCGTTGACCTGCTTGTTAGCACAGAAGTCTTTTTCGATTTGTTGCTCGATGGGCGAATATCATTGGGAAATCGTATGCCATGTCTCACAAACACTGTTTTTGGTTGGATAGTGGGTGGTACATTCAATAATGCTGTCAATCATCGTGTAATCTTGCCACTAATTCGTCATGACAAAATCTCGACTCCATTTTAAACAATTCTGGGAAGTAGAGGAGTATGTTACACCTACTTCAAAATATCCTCAAGAAGAAGAATGTGAACGGCGCTTTGCAGAAAGCGTCTGCATCGTTCAAAATGGCAGAATTCAAGTCCGACTGCCATTTAAGAAATCGGCCGGAATCTTAGGAGACTCTTTTGAAATGGCTCAAAGGCGTTTTTTGTCGCTCGAGAGTCGCTTGGAGCGTGATGCAACCTTACAGTCCTTGTATGTACAGTTCATGGAAGAATATTCGTCATTGGGGCACATGCCACCATACAATCGCTAGTTGAATGGTCCGAATTATATCATACCACATCATTATGTTCTCAGACCGCAAAGTACCACAACAAAAATTCGGGTGGTCTTTGATGCGTCGGCTCGAACTTCGTCAAATCATTCATTAAATGATATACTCATGGTAGGGCCTACGATTCAGCAACATCTAGTCACCACATTGTTTTCGTTTCGTTTGAACAAGTTTGCTGTTTCTGCAGACATTTCAAAAATGTATCGCCATTTCTATATCTATGAAAAAGCTTTCGTTGAAGCCCGAAACAAAACCTATTTTTTTTTGTCGATACCACAATAAAATCTCGAATTATTTCGTTCCAATGGTTTACCTCTTTTGCTGTGACTAAAACAATTTTGGCTCAACAACCTGTTGAGTATATCAAAACATCACACTGGATAAGACCCCAAATTAGAAAATTGGCTGAACCATGGTATAACAACGCACAACCTGTTGGTGAGTTTCTAAGTGTGGAAACATTTTTCGATTTGTTTTTCGATGGTCGTATCCCAGTGGGAGATGGCACGCATTGCCCGACCAATACAGTCTTCGATTGGATTGTCAGTGGGACATCCAAATTAGTACACAACTCAATTGATTCAAATTTAAACAATTCTCTCAAAATTTAATAAACCTCTAACGGCCTCGAAACGTCGCCCACTGGACAAGAATTCGAATCAAACTTCGTTCGAAAATGTTTTAATACTGGCGATAGAATCCCATTCAAATTGTATTTAAAAACGTCGTATGCAACGAGGCAACGAGAATGGAACACATCACTACAATTTCATTTACACGCCAAGCAGTCTCTTTGTGGTTCAAACTACCTCACAGATCATCGCTATCTCAAATCCACATCTGAAGTTTCAAAAATGTATCGACAATGCCGTGTCGGTGAATGGATCATAGAGTATCAAATCGTTTGGTGGAGGACCAGGAAAAAAGAATTTGAGGTACAGTACTTGAATATGAAACATATCACGAGACATATGATGAAACATATGATTTGGGTGCTGCTTGTCTTTTGTCGTTTCGTATTATGTGTCTCATTGCAGAAAAGTGTTGCTCAATGTTTGCCCGTGGTCCTGATCTATTGCGAAAGGACCATCTCTTTATCGAGGTTCCCACACGAGTCTTCAAAATCAAAATAGTTTGGCTGAACATCAATTAAGTTTTGTCTCATATTCCACATAAAAGTGTACATCGGCACGCTCTCACTTTTCCTGAAATTATTAGTCAACTTCGTCACATTGCTTACGCCTTTCAAATAGTAACTTCCGTTAAATATACGTAAAAATCAACATTATTTTTCGCCACTTCAACAATATACCAGCTTAAAGTACAATCAATAGCTTGCCATGAAATCTTCGCCACCGTTTTGCTCTGGAGAAGGCGGCTCAATTTGAAACTCGTCTCACCGTTCTATTTTTGGACCAACTCAAGAAGTTTTCTGCAATGGCTAAAACTACATTCTTCAGCCTGGAATATACCCGTCGAAAGTCGAATCTCACACCTTGTAGAAGAATACAGACGTGTCTGGTGGAGACACATTCCCTCAACAATTAATCCAGCCGCTATCTTTAAAGGTGCTATATTCACTCTCGAGTCGTTGGCTATGATGACGTCACCACACCCCACAATAGCTTTTGGCTCGAACTTCAAATATATTGTCGACTCTGGACTAGTTCGTTTTGCATTTCTGAAATTACAATACGGCTCTTTCGTCGTCCAACACCTATATCAGCTCCCTCCCTCCCTCCTGAATTGTTGCTTGAAAGTTCGCTCTGGATCGATCATCAAATTATATTTGTATTTTTGATTGTTGTTGAATTTGTGAAATATTGAAATTGCGGGCCACCCTAATATTAGTTTCTAATATTTTGCCGCAATAACAAAATACACATTGGTTTTGCTCATTATGTTTTGTCCCGTATGTCTGTATGTTGTTGTTTCTTGTTTACATGATCTATGCAAAAGAATATACCAACAACAACAAAAGCGCTGACGAAGTCGTTTGCTTCAGTTGGTCACTCAGCCGTTGTATCTGATATTTAATTTAACGGGTTTTTCAACAGAGACGCTACAAAAGTAAATCGATAGGGAAATGTCGATAAGCAAAATATGCGTTATTGGTCAGACAGCAATCCACACGTAATCCATGAGTCATCCTTGCATCCCGAAAAAATTACGGTTTGGTGCGGTTTATGGGCCGACGGCGTCATTGGGCCGTACTTCTTCCGTGATGATGAAGACCGGCACATTACTGTGAATGCGAATCGCTACCGTTCAATGATAACCGAATATTTTTGGGCCCAATTGGATAATATGGACTTGGAGGACATGTGGTTCCAACAGGACGGCGCCACAAGCCACACAGCGAATGCCACAATCAATTTATTGGAAACCAAGTTTGGTGAACGTGTTATCTCACGAAATGGCCCAGTCTATTGGCCGCCTCGGTCGTGCGATTTGACGCCGTTAGATTATTTCCTGTGGAGCTACGTCAAGTCTATGGTCTATGCCAACAAGCCAGCGACGATGGATGAACTTCGTACGAATATCGAACGTGAAATTGCAGCAGTATCGGCCGATTTATGCTTGAAAACCGTCGAAAATTGGGTTCAGCGTCTGGACTTCTGCAAGCGTGCCCGTGGTGGCCATGCAAAATAAATCGAGTTCCATATACAATGACATCGAACGTAATTTCACAGGAATAGAGAATTTCAGTGGTATCTAAAACCGGTTTTGTTTTATTTAAAAAATCTTTTGTAGCGCTCTTATTGAAAACCCCGTTACTTTCTCTATTCATTTGTTGGCCCGCGACAATGAGAAACATTGTAAAATCAGTTGTCGAAACCACTTAAAACAATTTAGTCGAAAAGAAATGTATGTACAAAGTAGTTGAAATAAAAGTGAACCACCAAACTTGAAATACCTATTAAACATTACATTTATAATCAAATTATTTTTCATTTAAATTAATAAAAAAAAAGTTTCTGCACGAAGAATAAGTATGAGTGGTTACGAACTGCCAATAGCTTTATTGATTATTGATTTCTATCACATGCAATGGGAGATATGGAAATATAAAACAGTAATGCCATGTTTACCAACCATGCACTTATGTATCAAAAAGGATGTATTTACAAGTAGAGAAGAAAAAGCCGGCGGAATTTCGCAACCCTAGTAGAAGAGAACCAAAAAGTCGACGCGATTCACTCAAACGCATTTCTTTCCCGCTTCATATCTCGATCATTTCATACTTTTGACATACTTTATGTAATTTTATTTAAATATGATTGGAATTTCTATAGTTAGATACAATACCATCATCAGCGATGCCAACCCGAGGGATAAATCCCATTTTTTGGGATTTTCAAGCATAAAATGGATAAAGGGAGGGATATACAAATTTGTGGGATATTTGGGGAAATATTAGAGTTACGGACTTTTTGGTGTTTTTCCAAAATATTTCTAATGTTATGTACA
Organism: Phaonia tiefii; assembly: GCA_963931995.1. NCBI lineage: Eukaryota > Metazoa > Arthropoda > Insecta > Diptera > Muscidae > Phaonia > Phaonia tiefii. The sequence goes on from OZ008369.1 coordinate 217,385,079, forward strand.
TATGTGTATAAAATAGTTTGTAATGACATTTTTCTAAACATTGCTCAGACAAACCCGTTGAAATAGCATTTTGGTAAAAATGCACTTCGTTAACCCTTTCGACGTACGGCGCTATGTCTGCGTACGCAGTGCGCTCTAATTTGGTAAAGTCAAACAAAAATTATTATATTTTTGCATTTGATACGCAAATATGCAACGATGTTAATTGCAGACAAAAACACATATGTATACACTTATATCATCTTGAGATTTTCTTTTAACGATGAAGGAACCTTTTTAAAAGAAATGGATAGAATTCATCCAGATTCAGTAAAAAGCTGTAAATTTCAGACTATTGTTCCTTTATATCATTGATTTAAATCTTATTTTAGTGAAAATGAAATAAATGATTTAGATTTAGAGTACCGAGAAGCCAGAAATATGGATCTTAGCAATCTAGGTTGAAAAAGATTTGGAAAGTTTTGGCAAATTTATTTAAGTAATCAATTTGGACAGTTTATATTTCTTATGTTAAGAAAATTAATGAGTTTAATATTTTGCTTCCCACATTAAAGTTCAGCAGCAGAAAGGGGATTTTCTGCCATAAACTCAAAACTAAAATAATAAACAAATTGGAGAATGAAACGTTATGTGGTATATTACATACAAAAGCTTTATTAAAAAAACACGATATATTTTGACTTAGAGGTCGATAAACTACATATCGCTCATTTCGTGCCAGTTCTACAAAATGATCTAAGAGCGGAGAGAATTATTATTATTAAAATAATGGTAATACAGATGCTTGTGGCGCTATTACCTCTCGCAATAAAGTTGACCAATTAGCATGAACAAGGTCACATTTCAGTTTGTGTTTAACATTCCTCTCTTTCACGTGGTTTTGTTTGTTGCAAAAAATAAATATATAATTTTATAACTGCATTTTAGTGAAAGTTGAGATAAGAAATGTGTAATAATCTTGTTGTAAGAGTGGATCAAATCTAAATGTGGCTTTATTGAAGTGGATATTTCTATTTTTAACAAGAATATTTTTATTTAAAAATGTCCTTAAATAAAATGTAACGTATTTGTTGCAATTTTTTTTAACTGAATATATGCAATTAATGTAATGAATTTTAACGCTTGTAGAGACTTGTAACAATTTCACAGGTCGTAAATATCAGTCATGAACGTGCAACACAGGCCATCTATTAGTTCAAATGATTCCAGCAGCTTTCACGATTGTCACGATGTCTCCTATAATCAACCTGAGGACGTTTCATCAGAAAGTGATATCAGTATTCAAAATGAAATTTCAAATAAAGAAATCACAATAACTACAAACTCGCCTCTGAGAGAAAAAAAGCCAACGGAATCGTGAAAAATGGAGTCGCAGTATTAAGCAAAAGCTTCGAAATTCTGGCAAAGAGTATGAAATGTGGAACAAGAATAAAAAACTTCGACCTAAAAGAAGTGTAAAAGTTCCATGTACAGGAAAATGTAGGTTAAAATGCTGTAACAAATTTAATGAAGAAGACCGCCTCAACATTTTTACGTCATACTGGTCGTTATCTAATATTGAGAAACAGCGGCAATTTATATTGAATTGTATGACCGTAAATGAGCCACGATATCGATATGTAACAGAGGGAGGAATTAGTCCACCAAGACAAAAAATATGCAGTATATCTTGAATACTGACAAAGAACCAATACAAGTTTGTAAGACGTTCTTTATGAACACATTAGATATCAACAGTCGTACCATTAGAACAGTTATAGAAAAGAGAAATAAAGTTGCCAATGTTCTCATGGAAGCCGATCAACAAGGTAAGCACGGAAAAAATCTTAAAGTAAAACCAAAAATAAGAGATGGAGTTAAATCGTTTATCGAATCTATACCTAAGATCGAAAGTCACTACACACGTGCAAATACGTCAAAAGTTTTCATTGATGGAAGCAAAACTGTAGCTAATCTTCACAACGATTACATTCTCTCCGTTCGGAATCGGTGTAAAACTGTAGGTCCCAATCAGTGAGTGAAAACTGGAAAGCGCACAGCTTAGTGATTGTGAGAAGTTCTCCCTAGTCCCTTCATGGGATGTAATGGGAAACCAATTATTTATTTAAATATGAAAAATGTCAAAATAAATGACATAAAAATTTTGAAAGTTACTAAAGAAACTCCAAATAGTTTATTCTACAAAACTGGTTATTCACAGGAAAATTTTGAAAATGTTACATTATTCTTATACCTAAATATTACAATACATTTTATGACAACTTATAAATCAAATAATTACTTAATAAAATGCTGTGATATTCGAAGTAAATTACATAAAAAGTGGATCAAGGATAAAAATAACAAAGTAAAGGAAGCAATATACAAACAATTTAATAATAAATTGAATAAAAAAATTATACGTGCAAAAAATGTCTACAATTTAAGGCAATTTATTCTAAATAAATACAACACAAGAGAAACATGGCAATTAATTAATCAAATAACGGGTCGAAAGGTGGAAAATATAGATGCAATTATTAAAACAAGCTTCCCAAGTGAAAATGTGAAAAGTGTAGCATAATAACATTAACGAATACAAACACACCGATATCAAACACAATTTACTTGGAGTATACAAACGAGTCGGAAATATTCAATATTCTGAAAACACTCAACGAAAGGAAAAGTGCTGGAGTGGATGGCATAAGAGCAAGCGACCTCAAACAGAATGCAAAATACCTGGCGCCTGTCATTACAAAAATTGTTAATAGTAGTTTAACCGAGGGTATCATCCCAAAACTACTTAAAACGTCAATAATACGTCTAATTTTTAAAAACGGCGATAAAATAAACTACAATAATTATAGGCCAATATCAATCTTACAAATTATCGAAAAGGTTTTAGAAGAAATAGTGGCAAGAAGACTAAATGATTTTCTCGCAAAATATAGTCATAAATAATAAACAGTACGGATTTCAAAAAGGAAAAAATTTAAATCAATTACTTGGCAAATTCTCGGACCAAATAAACCAATGTTTAATTAATAATATGCACTGTCTAGCCTTATTCATAGACTTCAGTAAAGCATTTGACACTCTTTCACATGAGAAAATAATATAATCACTGGAAAGAAGCGGCATTGGAGGAGAATGCATCAGGTGGTTCAAGAATTACTTGAGCTGTAGATCCTACTTAGTTAAAGTTGAGAATGAATGTAGTGATATAGTACCAGTGATGGTCTGGGTTCCACAGGGTTCAAAATTAGGCCCAAAACTATATATACTTTACACAAATGATATGATCAAATTGTTTAAGAATAGCACTGGATATGCGTACGCGGATGACACGGCCAACATAGTGGAACATAAATGCATCAAAACCGCGACACAAATAATACAAAAGGAGCTGAATATTATAAATAGATGGTGCCACGACAGGGGACTCATTATAAATGCAAAAAAGACAAAAATTATGCATTTTAGAGCACGCCACATCCCACATAGCGACATTTCAATCACATTCCATGAGGCAGATTGTATACACAAAACAAACATCAACGATACTACATTAAATGATGTATGTAAAACAAACATCGAAATAGTCAACACATACAAATACTTCGGACTGCAAATAAATTAAGAACCACAGTTTATGCACTATACCATTGAGGTAATTGCTCCACACCAAATATTTTAAGGCAGGTCTATTTTTCATTAGGTGAATGGTACCTTAGGCACGGCATAACCGCATGGGGTGCAGCAACTTTCTGTAGAGAATTACAGGTCACCCAAAACAGACTTATAAAACTTTTATACAAAAACAAACAACCAACAACAATTTCGCAAAAACCAAAATATAAACAATATATATGTACACAGAACTTAATATAATGAATGTTAAACATATTACAAATCCACTATAGTGAATTAATTTTACAACGACACTGAACTACTTAAACCCATCCAACATCAACAAAATACTAGAAGAAAGGCGCAAGGGAGGTACCAAATCCCAAGATACAACAACAATTATGGAAAAAACACACTAGCAGTATCACTACCAACTACAATCAATGCAATATCAACAGATATACTCAACATAAGAAATAAAATTAGTAGAAAAATAAAAATAAAACAGCACTTAATAGCTTCTTAATGAATATAAAATATATAAATAAATAAACTTTGAATTATATAAATACGAGTATATCTAAAAATACTTGCATAATTCTCAGCACAGCTGAACTAAAAGATCTTTCTAAAATGCATTTTTTGATATGTATTTATTAAATATAATCAATTTCTACCTGCAAACAAACCTGACAGTTTCGCGTGATTATAATTAGATGATATTTGTGAAAGCAGTACTCAAGAAATCAAATAAAAAAAAAATGCATTAGCTTTTACATGTTTCCGTTTTTTAAAACATTCTAAACTAAATTTTTGTTTGTAGTATTTTAAAACACAATTACATATTTTTGTATCAATTCAATATACATATTAAATTTGAATATGATGTTTGAATTTTATTTTCAAATATTTTCGACAAAAAAATGAAGTTTTGTACGAATTCAAATACAGTAGACTCTCACAAATTAGAACTCACAAATTTGAACTGTCCAGAAATTAGAACCTGTCATTTCAATGTATTGTACGTTTTTTATTTATTAAATTCATAAGTGATCTTTGCTCATTGACATAAATAGAAAAAGGGGAATTACCGAATTATACGTGGCATTTACCATTCAGTCACATGTATGCAAATACATACATATGTATGTATGCGAAATTTGATACCCATGAACTTATTTGGGTCAGTTGAAAACAGAGTGTCGAATGTAAGAGTGTCCCGATGTAATCGATGTCACGCCCGTTATCGATCATTCGAAAGTACTTGAAAGCGTCAATAATGTTATAAAATGGTGTAAAAACAGTGATATTTTTTCCAGTAAACACATGACTAATCTTTTGAGCATTCGTAATGACATCGTTGTATCCTATTTAAATAAATCCAAAAAACAAACAAACATTACCGATTATATGTTAAAAAAAACATTCAATCGTACCTAATAAAAAAAATAAATAATATGGTAGAAAATATTTTTGAGTTAGAGTTATTCTTTTGTTGTCTATGAATTATATGAATTTTATTTAAAAAACATTTAATACTAACAAATAAAAGTTATTTTGTGGTAACATAAAGTTTTTGTACCAAGTTTCATTATTTTCTTTTAATTAAAAAAAAGTGCAGGTATTAGAACATTTCAGAAATTAGAACCACCCCTGGAACCAAGTGGTTCTAATTTGTGAGAGTGCACTGTAATACAATTTTTTTTAGCAAAATAGTCACATTTAACATTACATGTTTACAGCAATAGTGTCACAACTCGGATATCGAATTATTAAACCGAGTCTACACAAAAATAAACAGCTTTTCTGATACATGAAACTCAGTAATTGAATTTTTAAAAATATTAAATTTCATATTTCTATACACATTGTGATTATATTTCTATTAAAGTGATTTTTTGGTGTGTTTGTGGATTTTTACCACGATTTGGGTTGCCATCACTGACCATCATCAGAAACTGCTCGTGGATTGAAATATTCAACGAAGAGAGTAAGAGAGAGAGAGAGAGCAGAGAAACGACGCGCTTCATTCCAATTTTTTTAAATTTATGTATGTATGTATATCCTAAATTAGCGTAGAGTTGCCAAAATTATCGCTTACCGATTTTCTCACAGAACGATGAGAACTTAGGCTGTGGGCGGATCGAACTCTTTTAGTCCGTGGTCAAATTGGGTGAATAAATTTTGATATGGTAGATACAATTTTGTCATTTTGCTGTGCGAATTCCTGTGTTGAAATTTTTGACAGATCATTAACAAATTTTTGACATTCAGCCGGCGCACAAAACAGGACAAGTCAGTGAGAGGTGGCTTTGAATTGAAAAAATAACTTATTTTTACGACTTTGGAAGAATTGTTGAAGTTGCAATTCAGCCAAAGGACGTTTTTGTTAATATTCCGCGTAAAAGACAAACGACAAAACCAAAACAAATACAGCATTTGTGTCCTTGTTTAGCAAGATGTATTCAATAAGGTGGTGGGAGCAGCAGATGTTGATGTTGTATAACAAACTTTGGTTTTAATATGACCTGATGTACAATTCCGCCAGAATTTGAAACTTCTAAATTAATAGTGGACTGTATTTGTTTTCATATCGGTCTCACGGAATTGTTATTCGAGAGGTTAAAACTCTCAAAACTCTCAATATGAAAAAAGAAAGAAAACAGTGGAGTGTGAGTGTTGATTAGGTTTTATTCATCCAGGCTTCTCAGCGCTTCGTATGCTCCAAATAGAATGGGGTCTATGTTGCGTTCAAAGAACTGCAACATACATCAGCTACAGCAAAGATGCATTCAGCATTAACAGTAATTGGAATAATGGAAACTCTTTATGTAGTTAAGCTGTTTATTCGTCGCGAAAGACTACATAAAGGGTTTCCATCATAACCATTTTCTTTTTATAAAGATGGAAAATTATTTTCCTAATAATTCATTCAAAATTCTGTTTGATTTCTTTATATAAAAAATTTAAGTTTATAAATGTCGACCATAGAACAAGCAACAAAAGGAAGACATAGGATAACAGACAACACAGACAACCTTAGACATGTTCTGATTTTCGCGCAGTTAGTGAAGAACGGTGATTCAAAGAGAAAAGACGTAGTAAATACCATCGCGAGTAAAGAAGTTAAGACGCTCAAAATCATTAAACTGTTATAAACACCAGAAAACCATAATCAATAAACTTTGTAAACTATTTATTGAATTACTTTTATTATTTCATTATCTACTTAATGAACTTAACATAAATAAATAACTTAAAACAACCTCTCCGGTGTACATTTATTTACCACAAACAGAAAGCCCACAAATTTTGGTGTCAGAAGGGGATTTGTGTGTAAAATAAATAAAAAGTTAAAAGTGCAACAAATTATTTCCTTGAAATAATTTCGCAATTGAAACTACAAAAAGTGAAAGAGAATCGTACTTTGAATAACGGAGTTTCTAAATAGAAAACAACAACAATTATAACAAGTGTTTTTACGCTAGCGCAGCAACACAACAAAAACAGTTCTAGTAAGTGGTTGTTCTCTACGCACACGAAAAGCACAACAACAACTATGTCGATATTGTCAGGCTTCGAACATATTAGAATGAATTTGGGTACAGGCAAAAAGACAATTGTTGATGCTCTTCATAAATTTGATTTTGCTCGAGACGACAAACGCAGAAATAGAGAGAACTTAAGGGAGTTTAGGGGTTTTGAGTTTGATGAGACGGATGCAAAATTCCAAACCTCTTAAGTGCCCCCTAGACGGTCAATATTCTTCGCAATATATTGCGCAATATTCGATATTGTGCAATATTATTGCCCGTCTGTAGATCATATTGAAGGTTGTGCAATATATTGCGCAATATATTGTGTAAATCAAAATGATTTTGATATTTTTGTGCAATATTGTAAATATTGATCGTCTGTGGGCGATATTGCGCAATATTTCACAAAATTGCTTCAGTTGAGTGTTAACATCTAAACAGCGTGTGTATACACACAGGATCAGGATCCTCTAAGTCTAATTCTTCGACGCAACCCCCTGTTTCTCAATTCTTTGCAAATTTTCAATAAAATATAAATAATTCCTCGATATAAAATAGTCCTTCAGGCAGTTTATTATAGCTCTGTAAGTTTCCATTACAATTGTGCCTATGGATTGTGGAGATATAGCACTTGTAAATTTTAAATCTTCGAAAGTATTTCCTGTTGCTAGATAACGTAGTGTTATTGATAAACGCTGAATTGGAGGGATATCATCTCGCATTACGGTATCGTTTTTTCAATTTCAGGTGTAACCATTTTCAATAGTTCATCAAATAATGTACAAAAAATTTTTAAAATCACCATGTTCATTCATTCGCAGTTCATTAAATAAATTTTCATGAGTGGATTTATTTCGTTGTTTGAACCACTCCCTCATCCACCTTCGCTTCTTTTTTTCCATCTCTTTTGAAGCCATGACTAGTGCTATAGCTACACAACTTGCCGTCTTCTTATTATTAAACATGTTTACTGCACAATATCAGCCGCGAACTAATACATTGCGCAATAATATTGAACCGTGTGGGGTGAACAAGTAATTATATTGTACAATATATTGTGCAATATATTGAGAAGAATATTGATCGTCTAGGGGGCACTTTATGTTGCCTCAAACCTGAAGGAGAGCGATCTCGTTTCCATTTGCAACATTCTTGGCATCAACTACGACGTCGACGATGTTTGTTCTCATATTTTTAAAAATCTCCGCAAGGGTCACTTACTATGTGAAAGCAATGACGATGGGTATGAAGACGATGATGGTAACTATGACGACGGTAACTACAAAAGTGACAACAATGAAGAAGGAGCACATATATCTAAGATTGGCACGGCGAAGGTGAACAGACAGAGAGACGATGCTCGATTTATGTCTTTTGTCAACGATGACGTCATGAGTAACAGAAGCAGCACTAACAGCAGCAAATCTGAGAGCAGAACAATGGCTAAATTTGCTATGAGTTTTAGAGACGTTGAGGACCTCCATTCGTACATTCAACGGGGATGATACAGTACCAATTGAGAGATGGCTGAACGAATTCGAGGAGATGGCGGTGATTATGCATTGGGACCAATTCCAACAATTTGTATTTGCTAAGAAGTCATTACGAGGTTTAGCTAGAACATTAATATTGGGTGAAAAAAGTATAACAGATTTTGGTAAGCTAAAATTGGCATTAATTAGAGAATTTAAATCCAGTGTGAATAGTGCACAATTACACAAAATGTTATTTGAAGCCCGTATGAAAAAAGATGAATGTGTAAGATAATATTTTTATAGAGCAAGAGATATTGCTTCAAGAGGTAGCATTGAATATAGCGCATTAATTCAGTATGTAATAGATGGTATAAACGATTTGAATATTAATAAATCTAGTTTGTATGGCGCTGGTACTTTGAATGAATTTAAGGATAAATTAAAAGCCTATGAAGCTTATTGCTCAAGAGTAAACCGAGATCAGAGGAGATATGATCAAATCAAAAACTCTAATGCAAATGTAAATGTAAATCAATTCTTGAAGAGAGATGAAGTTCATGAAGTGAAATGTTATAATTGTGGTAATAGTGGTCATAGAGCGGCAAACTGTGAAAATAAAGAAAGGGGAATGAAATGTTCCAAATGTAAAAGCCAAAGACTGTGACCACCGCGACCACATAGATGATAAAAATACTAACATGAGAAAATTCAATGAAAAGCCTAGTCGTATGTATAAAATTATTACAATTAATTGTCAAAACTTTATTTCACTTTTTGATACTGGTAGTAAGTATAATGTAATAACACAGAATGCTTATGAACGTCTTGACAAACCGATTTTACAAGATTCTAATTTGACATTTGTTGGCCTGGGGCCTAAAAGTTATCGTAACGAGACAAAATCTTTGGGTAAACTTGATTTGACTATTGAAGTAGATGACGAAACATTTCTGGTACGGTTTTACGTTGTTCCTTCGGACTGAATCGACGTTGACGTGATACTTGCAGAGGACTTTTGTCGACAATGTGAAATTATTATAAATCGTCAAGGTCTGCATATTCGAAAACTTAAAGCGGATGATGATGACGTTGCGTCCATGATGAGAATTGGTGCAATTGAAGCTGAACTGGATATAGATCCATTGGCAGATGAAGAAGCTAAGAAAGAAGTTCATCGAATAATAAATGGATATAAACATAAAGAAGGTTACGAGAAATCTACCAACATTGACATTAAGATCATATTGAATGATGACAAACCATTTTATTAGCGTCCACGGAGATTGCCACTAACGGAAAGACATATCGACCCCTTTGCGCGAAATTATCGTATGTTACAAAAACCAAATTTTACAGGAGAGAGTTTTTTCTACTTTTCTCTGCTTTCGCTTGTAATAGTAAAATGAAAATTTTCATGTGCTTAGATAATTAACTAATATAACTACACCTAAAAGTATTCCGGTGAAAAAGTGCAAGTTTTCCGAGAAAAACGTATTTTTTGGCATATACGATAATTTCGCTCACAACATTTCGTAGATGCGTGTGTAGAAAATGGCACTTACGATATAATTTGTCAGTGTTAGAAATAAATTGAAACAAAGATTTATTTGTGGTTTTATGTATTTGTTCATTATTTTTTAACTTAGAATGGTACAAACTAATAAAAAATGTAATCAATATTTAACAGAAGCATGAATTCATTAAAAAAAAGTAAAAAAAAACAATAATAATAATAAGTGAGTTAATCTTCTTCGTCGCTTTCATTTAACACGTCTTTTTCGCGTGCAGAATATTTTAAATTTAAATACTCATTGTGGTATTTTGACGGTATGCTATTTTGTAAACATAGATTTTTTAAATCATTGAATTTTTGCAAAGAGATACACAAAGGTGAACTGTACAACGTTTGTAAATTAAAGGTAATAGTTTTAGTTATAGTTTTTTTAGTTATAGTTATAGTTTTTTTAGTTGAATTTTCGGAATATCCGTAAATGAGTTCAATTGATTTTGATTTTTTGTCTAATAAAGCTATGCGAACTTTATTTATGTTTAGTTTAACTTTGTTTGATAGTAACACATCTGCAAAGGACTTCCAGTTTTCAAACTCTGAGTGGCCTATTTCAATACAGTTGCACCCCGATGGATTAGTTCGTGCATTGCGAATAATTGTGGGCCATTCACTTGGCGCCCAAATGGTACGCCTGCGTACAAATGATTCAATTGTGCTATGCACAGAATCAACTGGCATCATTGTATGACCGGGAAGTAAATATGTTATTTTAATTTTTTCAACGAAGTTTGAAAAATTTAAAAAATGTGTCAGCATAGCTAATACGGTTTGTTGCGGTTTTGACCAGTGCAACTGTCGCAATATAAGGCTATGTCTTTAACTGTCTTTCTTTGGTCTACGATTATTAAAGATTTATACAGGGCTGTGCAAATTTCATTGCAGCCTCGCTTACCATCACGCTCACCCCACAGATAACAATATCCATTTCTAGTGCCGTTTTCATAAACGCTGAAATTGTAGTAGGATACTCCGAACGGAGTATTCAAAACTTTTTGCAAATCGAAGCTGGCGCAATCAAAACTAGAAACCTTTTTGCTTTCATTTTGATCTCTTAAAAAATTAGCCTTGGCCTCATCTTTGTCTCTCATATGCATCCTATACTCATCGGAATTCTCCAATCGATTTTTTTCCTCTTCATCAAAATGTTTAATATTTTCGCACTTAGTGCACTTATCTTTTTTTAGCAAATGAAAACCTATATTAAATCTTTTTGAAAAACCTGTCTGAAAACCCAATTCGACACAATGCAGTTGCAGGTTCTTATCGTTCATATATTTAGTGTAGCACCTATAAAGGGTTTGCTTGTTTCGAAATTCTTGTGGCAAATAAACTTTAGTACTTTTGGCTCTACAATAATGTGACGGCACAGCTGGAATTTTTTCAAGATATTGTTTTAGAAGCTTTATGTTTTGCTCATCTGTTTTATTATGAGGCCGAACCTTAGCTTTTGGCTTAGCATAATTATTTTCCCTTAAAATATATCTAAACATCATTTGAGAAATATTTAAAGTTGCCAACATGAATTTTTGACAAACTTTAAAAACGACCCCGTTGTGAGTAAAATTATATTCAAAAGAATTGTTTCGTCTACAATCTCCTTCTTTGACAGCAGCTCTTCTTCGTTGAATTTGTTTATGTTTTATACAAGAAAGCAGCCAGATTCTTCGCTTTGCTTCTGACATTCCCCAATAATGTTCATTTAAATGTTCCCGAGATGTCTCGGAGAGACGACAACATTCATTGTGGCACATCTTATTAAGGCACATTAGGTAAAACTTTATTTTTAATGTCATCCTTTGATTTAACAGCCAGAAGTTTTTTGTAGCCCCATTTTCCGACACAGCTTTCATTTTCAAATAAGCATGAGTCATCACTTTCACTATCGCTGTATGCCACTAACGACACTTGAGAAACCTGCATAAAATGTTTTTTGCATTACTTCTTAATATTTTTTTTAAAATAAAACACACAATTTAATAGACATGAACCAACCAAAACATCACCACATAATCATAATTATACATTAACAAGATCCACATCAAATTACTTTCAAGTTATATTATTTACTTACATTTTTGGAAACTGATAGCATTATTAAGGCACTATTTATTAATTTGTTTGTAGACAATGTTTTACTTCGAGTGGTTCACAATAACTGATTACATCAAACACATGATCCGAAAAAGAATGCATGCTAAATGCTTCTCTTCAACTTTAATATAGCCTTTTCTGTAAAATTAACGGTAAAACGAATAGAGGCAAAAAACAAAATAAAGCGAGCAATTCGCTTTACCTTATAATTCTTACATAGAATGAAATATGTAGTAAATATTGCAACTACTACAATATGCAAAATATACTTCATTGGCAGATACGATAAAATCGCTCACAAGAAAAAAAGGAGTGTAACAAACGATAAAGTATTCAGTCAATTTTTGGAGCAACGAAGTGGAATTCGCCTACAATAATATTGTCAGGTGACGTGTCTTTGAACGTAGAACAAAATCGCATCAAAAACTCAATTTCGAAAAAATTGGCATAAACGATAATTCCGCGCAAAGGGGTCGATATCGTGGATGACAAGATAGAAAAATGGCTTGAGGAGGATATAATCGAACCGTCCGACTCTGATTTTAGTAGTCCGGATGTGCTACTCAGGAAAGAGATGGATCTCCAAGATTATGTGTCGACTATAGAAGGGTCAATAAAGTGATTTTGAAAGATTGTTTCCCACTACCACTTATAGAGGATCAGCTCGATAGACTGCAAAACGCAAAGGTGTTTAGTACTTTGGACTTCAGAAATGGATTTTTTCATGTCCCAGTTGCCGAGTAAGCAGAAAATACACATCTTTTGTTACACGCAGTGGTCAGTACCAATTTAAAAGAGTTCGGTTTGGTCTATCGAATTCACGGAGTGTATTCCAGCGATATATTAATTCGATATTCAGAGATCTCACGAGACAGAATATAGCTTTGACTTACATCGACGACATAATAATTCCGGCGGAAGACGACGAAACTGCTGTGAGAAATCTAAGGTTGGTTGTCGAACGATGTGAAGAATTTGGACTTGACTTGAATATGAAGAAGTGTTTATTTTTGAAAAGGAGAATTAAATTTTTGGGCCATATAATCGAGGATCGGAAAATAATGCCTTCGACATTTAAGGTCGACGCTCTTGTAAAGTTTAAGGCTCCACAAACTTTAAACCAATTGGAGAGTTTTCTGGGTCTTGCAAGTTATTTTCGTAAATTTGTACCACAATTTTCAATAATAGCCAGACCGCTGACAGATTTTAGGGAAAATAACGTAAAGTTTGACTTTGGTGAAAGGCAAATAATTGCATTCGAAACGTTAAAGTCTATAATGACTAAAACGCCGGTTCTGAAGATACTTAATGAGAATCATGTAACGGAATTACACACAGACGCTTCCATTGACGGTTATGGAGGTATATTATTGCAAAAGTGTCCCAAGGATAATCAACTTCATCCCGTGTACTATTTCAGCCGTAAAACCTCAGTTGCTGAACGTAAGTACTGCAGCTATGAACTTGAAATATTCGCTGTAGTAAGTGCTGTAGAAAAATTCAGAGTATACCTGTTGGGTAGCCATTTCAAATTGGTAACAGACTGTAATGCGTTCGTCAAGACAGTGGAAAAAAAAGATCTATGTACGTAATTTTTTTACAAGAATATGACTTTACAGTTGAACATAGATCTGGAACTCAAATGCGTCATGTGGATGCTCTAAGCCGAAATCCCATTATGATAATACGAAGCGACGACGTAGTAACGAATATTTGTCGAGCCCAAGAAGAGGATGACGAACTCAAGGTGATCATTGATATTCTAAGGGAAAAGGAGAGCTATAACGATTATTTTATGAAGTCCAATGTTTTGTACAAATTAGTGAATGATGATGAGTTGTTGGTAGTGCCGAGGAGAATGTATCGCGAGATAATCAGAAGGGCTCACGACAGAGGACATTTTGCAGTGAAGAAAACCAAGGAGCTTATAGGTAAGGAATTTTATATACCTGGTCTAGACGAAAAGATACGTAGGGATATTATGAACTGCATTCATTGTGTCATATACAACCGCAAGCGTGGGAAACAAGAAGGAGAACTACACCCATTGCATAAGGAGGGAAAGCCTTTGTTTACGTATCATGTAGATTTTTTGGGACCACTGGAAACAACAAGCAAGTCTTATAAGCACATATTCGCAGTAATAGACTCTTTTACAAAGTTTTGTTGGTTGAATCCAACTAAATCGACATCTGCCAGAGACGCCATAACCAAACTTCAACTTCAGAGCAAAATTTTCGAAAATTCCTGTCAATTTGTATCGGATCGTGGTTCTGCCTTCACCAGTGACGACTTTAGCCCGTATTGTGAAGAAGAGAACATTAAGCACTGTAAAATCACTACTGGATTACCTAGAGCTAATGGCCAAGTTGAGCGCCTGAATTCGACGATTATTGGTGTACTAGCAAAGTTGAGTATCGATGATCCTGGTAAATGGTACAGATATGTGGATAAGGTGCAACAAGTAATAAATTCAACATATTGCCGGAGTAATGACTCGACTCCGTTTGAGCTTCTAATTGGTACAAAAATGAGAACAAAAGAGGATCTATTGATACGACAGCTAATTGATGAGCAGCAAGTTTCTGACTTTCAAGATGATCGAGAGGAGTTAAGGCAGCAAGCAAAGCAACAACTTCGTAAGGTTCAGGATGAAAATCGTACGAATTTCAACCGAAAGCGCAAAACACCTGATCGCTACAAAGTTCGCGATATTGTGGCAATAAAGCGCACATAATTTGGAGGAGGCTTGAAATTAAGACCTAAGTACCTCGGACCATACGAGATTGTAAAAGTAAAACCCAACGATACGTACGACGTCATGAAAACCGGGGAAACGGAAGGACCTTTTAAGACAACAACATGTGCCGAATATTTAAAGCCTTGGCCTAGTGGAACAGACCAGGATACTGAAGGCGAAACATTCGAGGCGAATGTTGAGCAGGATGGTCGAGTTGTTGGTCACTGCCAATCATGATTTCGTAATATATTTGTCGACCATAGAACAAGCAACAAAAGGAAGACATAGGATAACAGACAACACAGACAAACTTAGACATGTTCTTATTGTCGCGCAGTTAGTCAAGAACGGTGATTCAAAGAAAAAAGACGTAGTAAAGACGATCGAGAGTAAAGAAGTTAAGACGCTCAAAATCATTAAACTGTTATAAACACCAGAAAACCATAAACAATAAACTTTGTAAACTATTTATTGAATTACTTTTATTATTTCATTATCTACTTAATGAACTTAACATAAATAAATAACTTAAAACGACCTGTCCGGTGTACATTTATTTACCACAAAAAGAAAGCCCACATACATATTGTTGAAGGTAGTTCAACATGCCGCCTCCTCTTGCAGCAATGCAACATGTATATATATTAGTAGTGGCAGCCACCCGATACCATCCATCCGAATACTGTGCTTTCTGCTATGGGCATGGTGGAGGATGTCTGTATAAGGCCAGCCTTCATGATTTTATTCCTTTGGTCACTGCCAATCATGATTTCGATATCCGTTGGTTTGCAAAAATGTGTATCAGCTAAAACGGGTATATGGTTGTAGATCTCCTTTAATTTTTTCTCGTCTGTGTACGCAGGCAACGGTGTATTGAATTGTTCTCTAACAACACCTGTAATCTGGTTGGAGGTTAATAATACAAAATCCCTTTCCGTCCTTCTTTGTTGTTTTTAAACGCAATCGCCGAACGAAGTTATTTAGTATGACGGCCTGAGCTACGCCGGAGTTCACCAACAAACGAGTTTTCCCCGATTAACCACTGGAAAGGATCCTTGCCACCGCCGTACACTGAGGGAAAAAACTGGTATCAAAGAACCGAAAACGTTATCAAACTGACACCATTAGTGCATGAAAGTCTATCAACCACGACTGTGGACAATTCGACAACCATGTGCACGATTTGACAACATATTAATGACAACGATTTGCATACGTTTTGACGCCGTTCTGGTTACATTTTAACAACCAATTGTGGGCGATTTGACAACGCACTGGGGACATTCTGACCACTATTGTGCATATACTGACACTATTGCGTGCTCATTTTGACAACGGTGTGAAGTTAAATTGACAACGCATTGGGGATGATTCGACAATGCACTGGGGACATTCTGACCACTATTGTGCATATATTGACACTATTGCGTGCTCATTTTGACAACAGGGTGACGTTATATTGACTACGCATTGAGGAGGATTTGACAACGTTCTGGGAACACTTTACCACCGATTGGTGCTCACATTGACACATCTTCGGGTTTATTTTGGCAACATTTATTCCCATTCGAATTTCGAATCCATCCCATGTAGAAAAAGATACAAATGTTGTGCATTTATTTATATTTTTTTTCAACAGATTTTAATTGCTACGAAATACAAAAATTTAAATGTACTTAATTCGGAAATAAATTTTACCATTGTTCATTGGATATAAAATCAACAATTGGTTTTATATATATGATTTCAATCAATAAACTAACTTCATAAGACTGCAAGTGATAATCAAAACCTTTTATATTAATTTGATTACATAAAACATAAATTTTTTCATACTGAATTACAAAAGTTTTAATCTTATAAAGTTCAATACAGTTCATGTCCATAACCAAGTAATAGTTCGATTTATAATGAATTCCTTTAAAGACAATTTCATCACAAATTTCACAACTCTCAAAATTAATCAAATTAGACTGATAATTTAACAAAATTTTCATCTTTTGTTATATTAATTATTGTCTTAAGACTAAAAATAGGTTCAAAAAAATTTTAATTTTTAAGCAGAAAGTTTGAAAATGTAAGCCCAGCCTTTAGAGATAAGGAATGACACTGATTTAATCTTGATGTAGTATTAATGAAATACATGATTTGCTTCAAATCTCATACACCAAAGGTACCTAAGTGGGCCACATTTTTTAATTGCAGATGGGTAATGGACTAGAAAATGGTGCTTCGGTTTTAAACTCCCATACAGATTTGAATAGAGTAAATGATGTTTTTTAATTAATTCTTCTAGTTCTACCAAATCGTCTCTTACATAACTAGGTTTTAAAAGTAAATCGATTATTTGCAGTAAGGTTATGAGATCCTCCCAATGTTGATTAGCAGAGGGAATTAAATCGCCAATCATTAAGGGTAAAAAATGAATAAAGCAAATAGTTTCACTTGCTGTCATTTTTAAGTTAAAATTTTTTAATCTGCCACAGTCTAATGGTGCAGAATTATTCCCTACTTCAATTTCTCCCAACTGGAATAGCGTTTTTTTGCTATTTATATCAGCTAAGGTTATAATTTTATCTTTAATTAAAGCAAGTATAATATTACACACATCGTATACACAAACGCCTTCATATATATCGTGCATTAAGTCAAAACAAAAAGTTTCTGTGAAATGGAAATTGGGTATATTTTCAAAAACGCAAGACTTTTTCACTCCTGCTTCCTGAAAATTATTTTCTATTAAGTCGTCTTGATAACTTCTTTCATTCCTCAAAAAGCCTAAATATTTTGACGCGGCATATTGCATCTCTTTTTTAGTTCGTGTGCAAACGCGACAATATCTTTTAGAATTGAATGATTGAACAAAACCTAATATACTATTTACAGCTAAATTATCGCCTACAAGTAAACACAAAATAGAATGAACTTTACGTACTTCACTTCCAGTCCAAATTTCTATCCCATCTTCTAACTTGTTCAACTCTTCTACTAAATGATACAATGATACAGCGTTTTTTCATTTCCGTTAATTTTTAAAGCTGTAGACGATATAAAAGCAGCTGGTAATATGTATTCTAATTTAGACAATAAATGTTGTGGCATTGTAGGGAAATATAAGTAACATCCACATATAGAAAATGTGTGACTCCCAAGTGGATTGTTAATTTGAAAATCATCAAAATAAAGAATGTAAGGAATAGTCAGATTAAAATTGTATTTTTAAACTTTGCTTTTGAACAATTCTCCGCTAGAAAAATTATATAAAATGCTTGTATCTAGAAAGTTTTTTGTATTGTTCAATGTGTCACGTAAAAGATTTGGAATTTGAAAAATTGCTTTAAACATGAATTTCAATGGCATTATATAAATGTAAGCTGATTTAGGGCCCAAACTGGGATTCCCATCAATAGCAACTTCTGAAATGTTGTTGTATATTAGAAATACTTTTGGTGATTCGTATAAGTTTAGTTCTTTTAAAATTTTGAAAACTCTATATTCTGTTCTAATTTCTTGAAATGGATTTTTACAAAAATCTAATAAGCAATTTAAATCTTGTTGAATTTCATCTTTATTTAAATGCTCTTCTATTGCTGTGGATATGGATGAAAGTAAGGATGCCACTGAATTTTGTATTTGTACAGCTTGATTTCTTGGCATAAAGTTTTGTTGATACAAGTGCAAGGACAAGCTTAGTGCTTGCCTTTTTAAATTAACTACAGTTTGTGAACTCTTTTCTGTATTATTATTTTTAGTTGTAGAGACTATACTTGAACTAGGCTGGTTTTTAATCGATGGAGTCAAATCTGTATCACTTGTTAAAGGTGTTGGAGATGGACTTACGTGTATGTTATTAAATTTATTAGTATTTATATGCCTTGCATGTTGTTTTTCTAAATGCAAGCGAAATTGTGTAAAGTTGGTAAATGTTTGGTTGAAATTATTCTGTACACATTGAAGTTTTAACAGTTTGGTTGACATTAAATGGTCGATTTTAAAATGAACTATCAAAATATTTGCCTTATCAAATATCTTGCGACACCGGAAACACACATACATTTTCTGATTTGTTTTTAATTATTATTTATTTATTTATTTGCTTATCCTATACAACAAGATTTAAATCTTATAATTATAGTATAGGAATTTAATAAAATAAGTAAAAAATGTAATAATAAACAAGAACATGTTAAATAAAAAAGATAAATATACATATAATATAAGTGGTAGGAAATACAATCGCATAAATAGATAAAATAGATAAAAATTTAAATAAATAAAAATTCAGATAAAAATTTAAATAGATAAAAATTTAAACATCAAAACAAAGTAACTGGTAATTTAGCATAAGGGTTAATATTTTAAAATGTAAAATCTATAAGATAAAGATTAAAATTAAAAATAGCATCGACAAATTTTATATATTTTGTGAGAAATGATTGAACAAAAGCGTTTTAAATTTAATAATGTTGCTGGTTTTTTGAATTGAGTGTGGTAAAGTGTTCCAGAGAGGCATGACGTTTATGAAAAATTGTCATTCGGTTGTCAATGTTTTATATCGAAAGGGAATAAGTTTGTTTACTCTATTTGATCTTGTAAAAGTTAAGCGTCGGAAAAGATACGGAGGTAATTTACTATAAATAATTTTATGAAGGAGCAGTAGCGTTCGAACTTTAAATAGATTGTCTAGAGAGTTACCGTATAGTTTAATAGAATGTTGGGAAATATTATCGTATTTTCCAATACCGTATACATATCGGCAAATGTTATTGAGAACTGTGTGTTTTTTCTGCTGACCGAATCACAATTCGCAAATACTTCACAACCATAGAGAAGAGACGGCATAAGATAGGCCTTAGCAATAAGTATTCGAATCTTGGGAGGTGTAAAATAGTGAGTTTGCCATAAAGTTCGCAATTTACCATAAATGACACCAGCTACGCTATTAACATGATTACTCCATGTTAACTTATTGTTCATTATAATACCTAGGTTTGCAACGGTCGAGACTACTTCAATTCTATGTCCGTTTAACGCTATATTGACGTCCAGGGTATAGTTCGATGACTTTCTTTGGATCAAGAGACACTTTGATTTAACCGGATTCAATGAAAGTCCGTTTGCGTTTGCCCAATTCCATATTGACTGAAGGTCAGCATTTACTCTGTTGACGGCTTCACCCAATAATTCAATGGGTGAACAAGTATACAGTATACATCATATGGGTCTTACAATTATGTACGTGCTGCGGGAGATCATCTATATACAACGAGAATAATAAGGACCCCAATATCGATCCCTGGGGAACACCTCTAAACAAAAATAGTGGACGAGAAACAGATACCCCCGTACAAACAGATTGGCTCCTATTATACAGATAAGACTTTATAAAGCTGACTGATGTCCTCGAAAAATTAAAAAAATTCCCAAGTTTAAGTCCTAACATATCATGGTCTATAGTGTCGAACGCTTTGGAGTGATCAAGCAAAACAAGAACGCTTACTCGCTTGTCATCAATACTACATCTTTAGGTCTTCCACAACATCCGTTAAAGTGGTAACGCAACTGTGTTTTGCCCGGAAGCCAGACTGATTTTCCGAAAGCAATGCAGATGTTTCAATGTACGAATTCATCTGAGAGTGTATCACCTTTTCAAAGACTTTTGATAAGTATGGAAGAATTGCTATTGGTCTATATTTCGTCTTGGATTTAGGAATAGGAACTATTTTCGAATGTCTCCACTTTTCGGGGAAATTGCTTGACATTATTATGAAATTAAAGAGGTGTGTTATAATCGGAATGATATGTGGGAGTATTAACCTTACAAATTTTGGATTTATGTCATCGCAACCTGTGGCGTTCGACCTTACTGCAGAAAAACTAAAGAGGACGTCGTTTTGACTGACGCATGCAACTTCAAAAGCGTTTAGGTTATCAGTGCATAAAAATTAGTATTGGCAGAAGCGATGGGTGCGTTAATAAATGATTTATTAAGCTCATTTACATCTACAGAAACATCAGACATTTCCCTACGGCAGCCTCCAATCTTCCTTATATTATTCCATGTTGCTCTAGAACCAAATGATTTACTAAAGGAAATAGCATAGTACTCGAACTTAGCCCGCCTAATTGCACAATTAACAGCCTTCCTTGCGGTTTTAAACTCTAGCTGCAAGTCGTTTGACTTAAAACGCTTCCAGCGATCGTACGCCAAATCTCTTTGTGTTATTAGGGCTTTTATATTTGAATTAAACCATGGTTTAGATAGCGGGTTAAGTATCCTTGTCCTTAAAGGTACAGCAATATCATAAAGTTTAATAATATTCCCTTCCACAAAGTCTACTTTTTCGTCAATTGATACCATATTGTATACTCTACACCAATCAATATAGTTGATATTCTCCCATGCATTGCCATGTTTGGCATAAAGTTGTATGACATAAATATCAGATCATGCTTTGAGAAACATGGCGCTGAAATTTGGTCGAAAAGTAAGACTTTAGAAGAGTCGTTTACAAAAAATAGATCTAATAACGTATTGCATGAAGTTGTAAAATGTGTGGGTAACTCACTGTTGACAATATGTAATCCAAAAGAGACCATACTTTCCCTCAAGCATTGATCTATTAATAGATTCGAATTGAAATCACCTGCAATTAGGACATCGCTATAAGTTGCCGTCAAAACTTCAATTTTCCTTGTAAAACTGTCGAAAGATATAGAACGATGTGGTCTGTAAACACTTCCAAGTAGAAGTTTTCGATCATTCGCAGATATCTCGATGAACAAGAATTCTATTTTATCACTCTCTTCATTTCTAGCTATAAACTTACAATTTACATTCATTCATTGTAGTATTACAGAACAAATTTAAAAGTGAATAATATTTGTTGACGTGTCCAAACTTTCAATAAATGAATTAAATTTCAGCAAATTGTTATTAAAATAAATGTATAAACCTTTTATATCTACATCAAACAAACCCTCCACAATTAAAAAGGGCTGAATACTCATTCCAGCCGAGTAGTATTTGTTAATGATTGCATCGATTTGCCTTTGGTACTCATTAATAGTCGTCAAACGTAAAACAAGACTCTCCTGCGTATCCACTATTGTCACTTTTTTAATACGTTTTCCATTGCTGGCTTTAAATCTTGCTGTTGATTGTAAAACTGCATTTAGAAGTATGGTGTATATATAGTGTTGCGCATCTAAAAAAAAATTAGAATTTGATAGTCATTCCTAGAAATAAATAAAAATGTTGAAAATAACCTATATTGGTAGTAGACGAAGTATTTGAAAGTAATTGCTTGCAAAAGGTGTTATGAATGTTAGTTTCATAAAATTTATAGATCGTTGTTTTACACAACTCCCATTTTGAAAATAAAAGCTGTCCTTTTAATGAGTACATAATATTGAAATCAATATTGATCTAAAAGGTAAACAAATTAAAAAAATTAAAATCTTTAATTATCTTTAAGTACGGAATAGTCTTACCAATTCTGATGCTCGTGAATCTGACAATGTGATAAGTTCTCTTACATTTTTCACACTCTTCTCCCCAATCGGCACTGTCTGTCTTCAAGGAACTTTTTAATGCAGCAGCAATTGATTTATCTATCTCTATGGGTTCATTCTCCGACGATTGTGTTGAAACAGGGCTTGAAGCAGCGCTGGTGGTCTGAATGGAAGCCAAAAGCTTTATTTTTTTAAAAAAACTAATTTCTATATTTGGAGTAAATTTTTCCACTTGCGTTGTTTTTTCCATTTCTGGGAATGTAGTAGTAATCCTATGGGAGTGAAATGTTGTGTATTTATGGAGTATTTACATGCAGTTTCAAAATGTTCACACGTTTTCTACCAATCTTTAACTTATAACTATTCTATGAAAACATTTTTCCTTTCAATTTATCTCTCGGCTAGATAACTGCTACGTACTGAACATTGAGATACTACTAAAATTACCTGCATTTTATTTTCAAATGGAAAAGCTGAGCAAATGTTATCCATTAAAAAAGAGTAACATCTTGGGTGCAAAGCACAATATTCCTGCTAATAATTTCTTCAATAATAATATTAATAATGTCATCTCTATGCGCACACGCTAACTTCTTATTTTGATAAGCATATTCTAGTACTACCTTTCCTCTTGATGTCTCATTCAATAAAGCCTTCAAGTTCTACATCAGAAGTATGTTCAATGCTTATGATATGCTATAGTCTATACACTTTTAAACAATTTACCTTAGGCAGAAGTCTTCCAACACTGACGCAGCTTGTTGTTGGCGACATGGTGGTACTTTCATTTTCTTTCAGCTACTCACCCACCTTAGTCTCATCGTCGATTCCGAGCTATACATTTTAAACACAAGTATTTTTTAATAAAATTTGCATGTTCGTCGAAGTTACAGTACAATACTACCTCGGATTTTTTCCGAGCGAAAAGCTTTTCTCGGAACTCCACACGGAGCCCTAAGGGAGGCACTGCTTCTTTCAAATCGTCCTTTTTTATATAGCGCAAGCTTTGATATGTTACCCGTGCAGCTAGAAAACATATAAAATAATTAAAATTTAAGTTCTAATTATAAAATGATATTTGCTTGCCTTTTAAATAACCAAAAATAACTTCCATATTTATGTTTTGGAGAAATTGTTTCAGTTTCATTTCATCATCGTCTGGCGAGGTATTCACACTGGTCACCATTTCATCAGTATTAGAATTGTGTACTAATAGATATTGGTCGCCAATTTCTATCATGTTTGACAACATCTTTTCAACTTCACCAGCTTGATAACTTGTATTCTTTTTTATAAAGAACGTCTGCACACACTGGAAAATCAAAACAGTATGATGAATTTTAGAAACATGCCACAGAGTGTCAGCAGGTATTGTTGATTTGATAACAACCGTTCTCGCCTTGACAACAAGTGTTCTTGTTTTGATTGCGCGTGTTCTTGTTTTGAGAACGCGTGTTCTTGTTTTGACAACATTAGGGATTGATTTGACAACGCCTTTTTTTTAAATAATTTCGTGGATGGACTGACAACATTTCGCGCTCGGTTTGACAACGGAACCCTATAATTAACAACATTATGGTCTCAAATTGACAACATAATGTTGTTTTAAACATTTCCGTGCTTGAATCTACAAACTTTTGACAACGAGAATTGCCAAAAAAAACTGACACCGTTAGGTGTTCAATTTGTTCACATCCGTTGTCAATTTTAGATCGTCGTTTTTGGCTCAGTGTAGGCATCTTAGACCGAACACTGAGACGTTCTTGTAAATAATGCTCAGATGCTCTTGTCTGACGGTTATTATTGTCCCTCTTTGGTTGCGACGATTGAGGATGTTTCCTTTGCTTGCAGTCGTTCTGTCATTTGATTTTGCCCTAACCGTTCACTACCCTGTCAGTCCACAACAACCTGGTACAGCATACTCCAAAGCAACCAA
This sequence comes from Phaonia tiefii, assembly GCA_963931995.1. Taxonomy (NCBI): domain Eukaryota; kingdom Metazoa; phylum Arthropoda; class Insecta; order Diptera; family Muscidae; genus Phaonia; species Phaonia tiefii. Next base: position 217,409,554 of record OZ008369.1, read on the forward strand.
GAAGTGCGGAGTCTTCGGAGTTACAGACGAAAAACAAAAAGTTCAGGTTAGAATTTCAAACTGAATCATAGGAACTCAAATTGCTCGCCTTTACAGGATCTTACTTATATTTTTTTTTACAGTACAATTACATGATAGACGAAAAAGATGACGTTGGTAAAGGACCTAACTGTGTTGTGAGCATCCTGCATTATCACCTGCAAACCTACTATAAAGACATTGAAACACTCATTCTTTTCTGTGACAATTGTGTTGGGCAGAATAAGAATAACACTGTACTATCATATCTGCAATGGTTTTTGGCTCGGGGTCTTAACAAAACTATTTTATTCAATTTTCTACTTACCGGGCACACTAAGTTCGCGCCTGATCGTTACTTCGGTATTTTCAAAAGTAAGTATGCCGTCAGTAACATCGACACGTATGCAGATTTACTGCAGTGTGTCGAGGCATCATCACCTGGGGGTTATAATAAAGCTGTATCGGCTGAAAAAGTCGTCTGGTATGAATGGGACAGCTATTTTAAGCCACTGTACAAGTCACTTGTTGGAATAACGCAATTCCATCATTTCATAATCTCTACAGATTGTGTAAAAACAAAGAAATTCGCAGACAGTGAAGAAGTGCAGTCCTTTAAGCTTCTGTTAAAACCTATCGATCCTGAAATGCCGAACCAGCCGGTTTATCTTTGGAACGTCAGTGGTACATCTATCACAATCTTCGCAGCTTAGTTTCGGATATATGTAAAGTAGATATTGTGGTTCCATTGCCGAAAGATTTGCCATCGAAGAAACGGAAGGCACAAACTAGTGAAGATGTTCTCAAACCAAACGAGGAACCAGGTCCATCTTCCTCAGGATCAACACGTAAAAAGATCTCAAGGAAAACGACAACAAAGAAAAATACATAAACTACTCAGCATTATTATTTTTGGCCCATAATACGTTTTTCTAGTGTATAATCATGTCTTTATAGCTTATAATTCAATTAGGTTGTTCACGCAAGGCTGCTTATCAGCTTATGTGCTGAAAAGATGAAAAATAAGCTCTGGGCTACGTGAACACCCTTCCATGTTGGTTATCTGCTTATCTGCTTATTTTTTTCAATCAGCTGTTCGATAAATGAAATCAAAACCATTGAAATTGTTTGTAAAATGCCTAAGCAGAGCATTAAACAACAAATTATGGACTTCAGAGTCAATATGAGTACTTTGGAAATTGAATTCATTAAAGGTAAGTAGTCAGAAATGTATACGATGCAAATATTTATGGTTTTGCGTTTGTACACATAGGTTTCCCCGACCCCTCGACTTGCGCTCATTTTGATTGTTTTTTTAATAAACAAAAAACAGATGTAAATACCAGTGCTACCAATACTTAAATATAAAATTTGAGATGCCATTTGCTAAAACTTCGTGTTTTTAGTGTTGTCAGCAAGTTAAATTTTTGGTATTTTCCAACACTAAAAATAAGCTGATAAGCTTTTGCCAAAGGCACAGGTTGCTCAAAGTTGCTTATTTTAATTCAATGTATTTTGTTGTTGGCGAGATAAGCACATGAGCTGATAAGCTGATAAGCAGTCCTTCGTGAACACCCTAAATGTATTTTGTTCATTACCAATAAATTATATTTTGTCGTATTTTTACTCTTCTTTCTCTACATTTTTAGTACACTTCTAAGCAAGTTAGGATTTTCTGCTTTTCACCACGTGAAAAAGCATCTCATCTTCCATCCGAATCAACCAAAAAGTGAAAATTGATTTTTTGACACCTAAGCCCCCTTTCCGTAGACCAGGTCACATATTGTTATTTTTATGTTTCTGCTTATTTTTGTTTGCACTCAGTGTTTTGATTTAATGTTTATGGTTTTCTTGATGTTATATTGTGGCACATATGTATGCACTATATATGCGAGTCAATTTGTAGACACAAGTGATTTTTGGCTTCGTTTTTCGTAACTTCTTAATAATAAACGAGAAAGCTTGCTTTATTGACGGATTTAGGGCATACAGTAAAGCAGGAATATATATGACTCTTTAAGACCGTGAGTTTATTTCCTTCTATCATCCGTGGAGATACTTTTAAAGGCTTGACAGATTTGGAGATGGTATCTAAATTGGCAAACTCGACATTTGGGTCCATTTCGAGATAGCGTCCTGTAAGTGTTTAAAGGTTGGTAAAGGTTTGATTACATAAGATAACGTGTTTTAAGTTATTTAATAATTTAATGTGTTTTAAGTAAATACACATTTTGACTAACGGTCTAGTAACTATACCATTTTGAGTTCGAACATCGGCAACTCGTACTATGGCATCGGTTCCAGTAAATGTTCGTGCAACTCTCCCAAATCGCCATTCGGTAGGGCGTAGAATGTCTTCGAGAATAACACAATCACCCTCTATTAAATTTTCCTGAGCAGACTTCCATTTATATCTCTTTTGTAACTCTGAGATATATTCATCTTTCCAACGACGTGCAAAATGAAATTGTAACATCTTAAGACGTTGCCTCCGATTGATTAGGGAAATATCATCGGAATAAGTTTCGAGTACAGCGAGGAGAGGGGAACCTTTCAGTAAATGACCAGGTGTTAAGGGAATGAGTTAATCTACGTTTTCTCTTATAGGTGAAATAGGTCGAGAGTTCAAAATACTTTCTATTCGTATGAGTAATGTCGAAAATTCCTCAAAGGTGAACTTAAGGTGACCTGCCACCTTCTTCAAGTGAATTTTCATACTTTTTACGGCAGCTTGCCACAAGTCACCCATATGCGGAGCATATGTAGGAATGAAATGCCAAGAAAATCCGTGCAAATTGTAGTTTTCGGTCAAAATTCTCTCGGCAGATTTCAGAAAATGTTCATATTCATTAGTCAATAAACGATTTGCGCCCACAAAATTTTTTCCATTATCAGAAAAAAGTTTAGTAGGAAATCCCCTCCGGCCAACAAATCTATCAAAGCTTGCCAATAAAGCTTCTGAGAAAAGGTCTGAGCAAACCTCAAGGTGAATTTTCCGAGTAGATAAGCACACAAATATCGCCGCGTATCCTTTCTGTAACTTTGCATTTCTCAATTTTAACGTTTTGAGCTCAAACGGCCCTGCAAAATCTAATCCAGTATTAGTAAAAGGAGGTGAAAATGTACACCGTTCTGGAGGTAAAGTACCCATAATTTGATTTCGTATAAGACTCTTATAAATTGTGTACTCTCTACAACTTTTAATACAGTGTCGAACTGTATTCTTTAATCTTATTATATAAAATTCCTGGCGGATAACTCGCAGCATGCATCGATGCTCAGAACGCAGAAGCATTTTATGTGTAAATTCGATAAAAAGCTTGCACAATTTGGATTTTTTGGGTAATCTGATTGGATGCTTTTCGTTAAAGCTTAGATCAGATTCAGCTAAACGACCATTAACGTGTAGTAACCCATTTTTGTCTAAAAATGGGTTAAGAGTCAATAATCTGCTTTTAGAATTAATTGATCTTTTTGATTCCAAATAACGATACCCCTCCGGAAAGTATGTGAGTTGTGCCAGTTTCACCAGTCGATATTATACAAATGAAATTTCTTCGGCTGAAATAAAATTTGTATTTCAGGAACACCTTGTTTCCTACATTTCCGAATAAATCTGACCATAAAACAAATCACGCGTAACGCTCTATGATAGGAGGAGAGTCTGTCCAATATATCCTCAAAATGCGACTGTGTTAGAACGGTTTGGATCTTCTTCTCCATAGATTGCTCCTTCAACGTTGGTTGCTGGGGCCAAAATGGGGGGTCCTTAGTAAGCCAATCAGGACCATACGTGCATCCAGTTTGCAATTCCCACGTTTTCACGGACTTCAGAAATCCTATTTGCCACAAAAGTTTTCCAGTTGTATGGTGGCTTGGCTAGCCATGACAATGTGATTGTGGAATCGCACCATAGATAAATGCTATGAATGTTAACCTTTGGAAATTCACAAATCCCCTTCAATAGACTGGACAGCAATAATGCGCCGCATAATTCAAGTTTGGGTAAGCTTATCGTTTTTAAAGGTGCAACTTTACTTTTAGCTACCAACAAATGTGAGGAATAGTTATCCTAAGACCAGCTCGCACGAAAGTAAACGCAAGCACAATACGCTTTCTGTGTTGCATCACAAAACCCATGCAGCTGGATTTTGTTATACGGAGCATACTGTATCCATCTTGGAATCCGTATATCAGGAATATCTAAAAAATTCTGAACAAATGCATTCCATTTGTTTAAAGGGTCAGGTTTTGGTTCTTCGTCCCAGTTTGTACCTTCCATCCATAACTGTTGGAAAAGGATTTTTCCTTGAACAAATATTGGTGTCAACCAACCTGCTGGATCATACAATTTTGCAACTAGATACAAAATTGAGGGCTTGGTCGTACGGGATAATTGCGTATGTATGAAGTTCACTTCATAATAAAAGGTGTCAGTAAGGGCATTCCATTGAATCCCTAGTGTTTTAGTGCAACTAACATCTTCTAACTTCAAAAAATCTTCATCTAAAAGATCTTCGTTGGCCACGTTTCTCAGCAGCGTGCGATGATTTGCTGCAATTTTCTTCAAAGGAAACCCACCACACGATAAAAAATTCATAAGTTCCATAAGCGAGTTCTCTGCATTTTCAAGTGTATGTTCCCCAGCTAAAACATCGTCAACATAAATGTGATTTCTTAAAATAGCCGCAGCACTAGGGTGAGTCGTCTCGTAGTCTTTGCTCAACCGCAATAGTGTTTAACCGTATTTAAGCAAGTCTTGTATCGACCCAGATAAGTTTCTATAAAGAAGTTTTTGATATTTCCGGTCTTCGTCGTGCACGAATATCTGACGATACATTTTTTGATTGTCACCGTTAAAAACGAAGTTTAGAAACGCCATTGTAGAATCACATCAACTATGTCATTCTGAAGAGAAGGTCCCGTATGTAATACGTCATTTAGGGAAATTCCACTTGTAGTTCTCCTAGACGCATTAAAAACTACTCTCACCTTTGTGGACTTGCTTTCTGGCTTCACAACCGCGTGGTGCGGTAAATAAAAGGAGAAATATCGCGTATTTTGCTTAATTTCACTCGAAGTGGTTGGTTCCATAAATTGTAATTTGAGATATTCACAAAGCACATTCGAATATTCGCGTTTAAGCATGGGAGAATTTTTAAGGTTTTTTCCATTCGAAGAAATTGTCCGTGTGCTGTTGGCCGAGACGACCCTAAAAAGAGTTCATTGGGAAACGTACTTTGGAACTGCAGTCGAATGATATATTTACCGTCACTGTGACGGGAAGTTGTTTCCTCATAAAAATGTTCACACCATTGGTCGTTTTCAGATAACTTCTTTCCACAAGAGACTTTCTCAATTTCCCAAAACTTCTTTAAATCTTCATTTAACGTGTCAGACTGTTTCGATGTCCATGATGCGAACTGCATTGTGGACCAACCAAATTCCGATACCTGAGCTGTTAGTCCACCCGATACATTCCTCTTTAATCCAGGTTTTAGTATTGATGGGAGAATATCAGTTCCTATTAGCAAATCAATCTGTGCAAGTTTGAAAAAAAATGGGTCTGCTAAATCTAATTCATTTAACACAGACCAATCGGGTATATACGTTGTCGACGATGTCAGTAGATGGTTCAGATTCGATATTACAATCGCAGTGGTGTTCAGAGAAAATTACGACTTTCTCGATTTCAACGTGATATTGCAAACTCTTGATACATTTTCAAGTACAGTACCACCAAGACCAGAAATCTTCGTGAAAGATTTCCGAGTTGGAATGAATAATTGATTTATTAGTCTATTTGCAATGAATGTTTCTTGAGATCCTTGATCTATGAATGCTCGTATCGTAAAAACATTGCCACGGTGCACGATGTCAATTAAGGGGGTAGGCAGAACTGTTCTTTCACCAGATTCTGAAAAGTGTGACTCTACCTAAGATTTTTCAACGAAATCTATGTCAATGGTCTCCGATTTTGTTTCATATTGAGATTCAATATGAAATGATTGTTCAGAAGTTTGAGGATCTGCACGATTTTGAGATGTTACAGATCTTGTCAGATATACTCTAGCTCCGTGAGAGCCAGCAGCGGATGGTTCCGGATACAAAAACGTATGATGACGGTTTTGGCAATGTTGGCAAGATCTTGTACTTTGACAATTTTGACCAATATGCCCAACTAACAAACAATTTTCACATATTTTGTTTGTGGAGACAAATCTTTTCTTCTCCTTTAGTGACCGTGCCTTGAACTTGGGGCACATTCGTAATGCATGATTTTCTTGGCAAGCTTTACACGGTCGGTAAGGATTATCCGACTTAACGACGAAATTAATGAATTCATTTAATTGAATCCATGTAGGAATTTCCTTATGATCTCTTACTGAGTTTTCCCAAGCTTGTACCGTTTCTTCTGGTAACTTCCCGGAAACCGAATATATTAAAATTGGATCCCAATGTATCACAGATATATTGTATGTTTTCAATACCGACAACGCATCGTTTATTGAAGTTTGCAAATTTCTAAGGGATTTGCTTTTCTCCGTGGTAAGTTTCTCCAGCTCAAATATTTTTCGCAGTTGATGATTGATTAGAATTCGCTAATTTTCATAACGTTGACGCAAAGCGTCCCATGCCAATGTATAATTGTCATCGGTCAATGCATAGCGTTTAACAATTTTGGTTGCTTCCCCTCGAGTTTTTGCTCTAAGGTGGTACAATTTTGCGATGAAGATAGTTTTGGATGCTTATTACCATAAACAGCAGCAAACATGTCACGGAAAATTTACCACTTATCATAGCCTCCGCTAAAAATTTCCGTATAGCACGCAGGAATTTTCAAAACTGATGACGATTCTTCAGACTTTGCAGAAATTGTTCTCTTTTCAGTTATGGCCTTATACTTTTCCTTCTCAATATATATTAAATTTAAAATTTGAGCTTTGTATTCCTTGTAAGTTTTACAAGAGCTGCCAAACTTCGAGTTTGTTGAGATTCTTTCCTGTTCTGTTATGGACGCACTGTCCGATGTCATTAAACTTTCATAGATTTGGACGAGTTGATTCCAACGTCGCTCCAAATCCTCCAATTCTACCTCTAAATTAAAAGCAGAGTGATCTTCTAAAGGTATTTGCGAAAATTCAACGCAATAGGTGACCATTTGGTCAGAAAAAAATATAAATTTGGGAGTACTCATGTTGAAGTTCCGTTTTTATCGCTATAATCGATAAAACCCCGAATGGTATTCTGAAGAAAATTTCAGACAAAAGGGATAAGTGTTGTAATTTTGGTCAATCTAATCAAACTAATCCACAATCGTAGTAAAAGTGAACTTTTGTAAGGCATTATCACTTAATCGTGAATTAAGCGCGGACCACGAACACCGTTAATGGATTAACTCCTAATAACAAGACGAGTGTAAGTAAAAAAAATTGAAAAATTTATAATGTCGATAATTACTTAATCGTGAATTAAGTAATGGATTCAATTCTTACCACTGTTGGTAACACTAATTTTTAATATTTCCGCATTTTCAACCATATACGTATTATAAAGGCTTTCCATTAAATGCGCTTCTGTGACTTATTTGATCAATTTCATAGAAATAAAGTGACTCCCGCTTAAAATCTTCCAACAAAATTTCTGTAAGGCACCTGTGTTTTCCCCCTTCAAATTGTTAAGTGTTCTCTTTCCTCACAGGCCACGAACAAGAATAAAATATAGGCACAAATTAAGCACAGATTTTCAATACAGTACTAAGTTTTATTTTGCTTTAAACTCAGGGCATGAAATGTCAAATAGCAGTATTCCAAACCAGTCATAAATAACATACCATTTCCCTTGAAATCACGCAGAACCAATCGGGTATTCGCCTCTTCATGTGTCAACTATTAACATTCGTGAGCCACTGTATTTTGCCGCAATTATTCTTCACTTTCCGCTTTATTCATCGGTGTTATAACTTGTACACTGCTTTGCAATTGTATGTAATTGGCTCTTCTTCACTTCCTCTTGGCAGTACTGATAATTGTCGTTGTTATGTCTTGTGAAGATAGTGAAGAATGAGCAGTGACTATATTAATGTAAAGTAAGTGGAAATTAAGATTGTGCTCAGTCTTGAGGCAAATAGCAGAGTTTAGCGATGGGTCGGGTTATAACCTCTGTCGCAGTTCGTACGTCTACAATGCGTACTTGGTCATCCACTCCTGGACGAGTGCATTCAATCCTTCCCAAACGCCATTCACTGGGATTGAGATTGGGCATGGAATTCTTCCACTTATAGCGCTTTTGGAGGGCCTTGAGATAGTTCCTCTTCCATCGGATAGCAAATTCATGGTGAAGCGCTTTGAGTTTCAACCAGCGGTTGATTAGGGATAAGTTTTGAGATGGCGATTCGGGCATAGCTAACATGGGGGCACCTCTGAGAAAATGACCTGGAGTTAGTGCTGTCAGGTCATTGGGATCATCCGATATAGCGGAGATGGGGCGAGAGTTTAACACCCCTTCTATTTAGTAGAGAATTGCTCGAAAGTAAACCTATGAGAGCCAGCGAAATGGAACTTGAAGCTCTTAACGGCTGCCTCCCAAAGGCCGCCCATGTGAGGTGCGTGAGGAGGAATGAACCTCCATTCAAAACCTTGAGTGGCGTATTTTTGGGAAATATCGCTAGCGGAGGTTTTTAGAAAATTTCCAAACTCTCTGAGCAGAGCTCTGCTAGTGCCAATGAAATTTCGTCCATTGTCTGTAACTATCCTGTACGGTAGCCTTCGCCTCCCAACGAAACGAGCGAATGCGGCTTCAAATGATGCTGACGACAATTCCGAGCATAATTCTAAATGTATTGCCTTTGTGGAAAAGCACACGAAGACGCAAACGTAGCCCTTGATGTGGCGAGCTTGGCGTAAGGACGAGCTTTTGATTTCAAATGGACCGGCAAAATCTATACCGGTAGTTTGAAATGGCGGTGTGAAAATGCATCTATCTGCCGGTAATGGAGCCATGAGTTGGGTGCATTGTCTATGTTTGAATATAGTGCATACTTTACAACTGTGTGTTATGGCTTTAACCTTTCGTTTTAAACGTGAGATATAAAATTCAGTTTGCACCATTCTGCACATGAGATTACAGTCTGCATGAACGAGGTAAAGATGTAAATGGGACAGGTAAAGTTGGCAAAATCTAGAGTTGCCAGGCAGTATTATCGGATGCCGTTCCTTATATGGAAGTGGAGAGTGCGATAAACGTCCATTAACGCGCATTATTTGTTCAGAATCAATAAAAGGATTTAACACTTTGAGTGAGCTTTTATCTGAAATCGGTCGCGAGGTTTCAAGTGCATTGAATTCTTCTTTATAATACTGAGACTGGGCTAAATATATTAATTTCATCTTAACAAAATTTATTTCCTTGTACGAAATGATTGTCGAGGGATATTGGTAGTTGTCCTTATGACATATATGAGTTCTGTGATAAAACCGAAAAACATATGCAAGTACTCTTAGAGCTCTAGCATAAGAGGAAAACCGAAGCAGAATATCGGGTTCTTCTATCGAAACTTATAGCGATTGTATAATATTTTTCGGTTCTGGCGGAGTTAATGGATTTCCTTTAGGCCATGAATCCGAGGAATTAGCTATCCATTTAGGGCCGTTCCACCAAAGTGAGCTTTGCGCGAGATCTAGCGGTTTAGAACCACGAGTGCCCAAATCAGCAGGGTTGTCATTCGTCGGCACATGACGCCACGTAGCTTCAGGAACTCGTTCGTGAATCTGTGATAGGCGATTAGCCACATAGGTTTCCCATGTCCACGGCGATTTTGAGAGCCATCCAAGCACAATTGAAGCATCCGTCCATAGGATCGTCTCTGTTTTCTCCATCTTCAATTTTGACTTGACGTATTGCACCAGCTTCGAAAGTAATACTGCTCCATTAAGTTCTAATCTCGGTAGAGAGACTGGTTGTAAAGGGGCTACTTTGCTTTTAGCTATTAAGAGATTCGAAAAGGCAGACGATTGCGCCGACTGGCATCTTAAGTACACGCAGGCACAATAGGCTCCTTTGGATGCGTCACAGAATCCGTGAATTTGAGTGCTGTCGGAAGGGTTGCAAAGCGTATATCGTGGAATATTTATGCTTCCAATGTGAGCAAGATCAGATACTAAATTGTTCCATGTTTTCAGTGAATCGAAACTGACTTCATCATCCCAATCTAGCCCTTCTAGCCATATTTGCTGCAGCAACACTTTCGCCATAATTACCACGGGAGTTATCCAACCCAAAGGGTCGTAAAGGCGTGCTACAAGTGACAGAACCTTCCGCCTAGTAACTTTCGAGTTGTGTTCCATATTGGGCATCGAATATGAGAATGAATCAGTTAGCGCGTTCCATTTTAGGCCTAGAGTTTTCACTGAGCTTGTTTCGTGAAAATGCAAAAAAGATTGATCGTATAAATCTTCAGGTGGTAAATGGGACAATAGCCGAGGGTCATTTGCGGTTATCTTCTTTAAAGGAAAACCTGCTGAGTTGAGAAGGGATATAAGTTGGTTTTGCTTTTCCACAGTTTCCTCAATAGTAAACGCTCCAGAAAGGATGTCATCCACATAAGTCTCATTACGAATTATGGAGGCAGCGAGGGGAAATTGAGCAGTTGAATCAGATGCCAATTGTTGCAATGTTCGTATTGCGAGAAAGAGGGCGCAATTAATTCCGAATGTTACTGTTTTGAGCTGATAATATTTGATAGGGCTAAATTTATCCTTTTGATGCAGAATCTTTTGATAAGCCCTATCAGCCGGGTTCACGAGAATTTGGCGGAACATTTTTTGTATGTCTCCGCTAAAAGTATATTTATACATCCTCCAATTGAGAATAGTACCGACTAAGTCGGTTTGTAATGTCGGACCGGTATGTAACACATCATTAAGTGAGAATCCAGACCTCGTCTTGCGAGATGCATTAAACACGACTCGAACCTTTGTGGTTTTGTGCTCCGGTCTTACTACCGCATGGTGTGGGAGATAAAAAGTGTTATATTTGCCATCAGAGCAAATTTCCGACGTAGAAGTTTCCTCCATATGGTCAAGATCGATATACTCATTCAGAACCGCCTTGTATTGTTCCTCGAGCTCGAGATTTTTGGACAAGTTCTGCTCCATGCGTGAAAATTGTCCCAGAGCTAGAAAACGAGATGATCCAAGAAACATAGTGTCAGGAAACTCTTTTTTGAAGGGAAGTCTCACCACATATCTCCCGTCGGCATTGCGTGTAGTCGTTCTTTCGTAGAATTTTTCACAGAATTTGTCTTCAGCCGATAATATATTTGCCGTTGGAATCTCCTCCTGTTCCCAGAACTCTTTTTTGAAGGGAAGTCTCACCACATATCTCCCGTCGGCATTGCGTGTAGTCGTTCTTTCGTAGAATTTTTCACAGAATTTGTCTTCAGCCGATAATATATTTGCCGTTGGAATCTCCTCCTGTTCCCAGAACTTTCTTACAATAGTGTTGAGTTCAAAATCTTCAGCGGGGATGACGTTTGTGGTGAATGACTGAATTTGGGTTGCGCGTATGGGACCACTGAGAACCCATCCGAAGATGATGTTATATGCGGACGTTTCACCGCAAATATTCTTTATCACACCATCCAAGTTTATAAATCGCTCCGAATCATTTCTAATAATCAAATCGATCTGCGAGGATTGATTAAAGTATGGGTCTGCTAAATCCAGTTGTTTCAGCTCTTCTGGGTTAGTGAGATTAAAGGAGGTCGAAGGAATGCGTCTTGTCACCTTAGGTAAGACAATTGCGTTAATGACAAATGAGAAGTTTTGTCTCGAAGAAAATATTTCAATTTCACATTCCTTATTAGCAGTTTGGCTCTGGCCCCCAATACCAATGATCTCAAAATGTGATTTGTGATAATGGAGCTTTAGGAGATTTCGTAATTTTTCCGACACGAATGTTCGCTGAGAACCCGGATCTATTAACGATCTTGTCGTGTATAGCTCGCCACGATGTCGTATTTGAACTAGAGCTGTTCTGAGTAGGATTGGTTCGTCATTTGATGAAAAATTGGCTTGAATTTGCGAACCTCGCACTTGAGAAAAAGTGCTTGGATGCTCGTTCTGATATTTATCACCATGGTCAGAACTTTGTTTCACATCCTGGGATTTATCATTAGATTTGTCCGAACCAGAGGGAGTAGAGGACAATTTTGATTGCATATGTAACAGAGTGTGGTGATTCTTTTTGCAAACGAGACAGGTATTTTTGCTCTTGCAACTACCTTTAGTATGAGTAGGAGACAGGCAGTTATTGCAAAATTTATTTTTAAAAACAAAATCAATCCTCTGTTGAGGTGTAAATTTTCTGAATTCAGGACAAACTCTAATGCTGTGATCTGACTCACATAGTGTACACATGTTATGTGATTTATCTTGCGGTAGATAAGTTTGCACTTTATTGTTGGAAATTGATTCGCTGCTTTGAACTTTAGTGGTCCGAACACTAGAGATTCGTTCAACAACTTCGAATCTATTGCTGAGGAACTCATCCATTTGAGACCATTTGGGTAACTCCCGATGGGACTTTAAAGATTGCTCCCAAAGAGCAAGAGTATTATCGGGAAGTTTTGTTGAAATTAGATGAATGAGGATTGGATCCCATTCATCTGTAGGAACATCGAGCGACGTCAACATTGAGAGACAATCAACGACTGTAGCGTGTATTTTTTGAATATATGCGCTATTCTCTACCGTTGCAACTGGAATATCAAAGAGTACTCTGAGTTGCTTGTCCACTAAAACGCGGTTGTTATCGTACCGGGTCTTGAGAGCATACCACGCTAAATCAAAGTTATCGTCACAGAGAGGATATCGTTTAACAATTGCGCCAGCATCTCCTTTTGTTTTGTTCCTGAAGTGGTACAGCTTCTGAGCACGAGAGAGTTTTGGATGGTTTACGTAGACCGCTGTGAACATGTCACGAAATGACGGCTATTCTTCGTAACCGCCTTTGAAAATCTCTGTATCACATGCAGGAACTTTGAGAAAAACTCCAGAATTTTCGGTAGAAATATCTTGAGGTGCAAAAGGTCGATGAGTCACGTTAGGAGGCAGAGAAAATCTAGGTACTTCTCCAGGGGCATTATGACCGTGGGATAACCTCATCATATCTATCATGTTCGATCTTGCGACATAATATGTTTCTGAACAAACATTGTAGTTTAGTTTTGCGTTCTCTTTAAAATCGCGCGAGTTGGATGTGGCAGGAGGCAATATGAGCGTTTCATAACTATTTTGAAGCCTTTTGTACCAGCAATCTAAATCGCTCAGGCGGACCTCTAAAATAGAGTCTGTTTGCTCTTGGATATTGAGTTTTTCAATGTTAGAGCAGAGTGTAATGAGCTGATCGCAATCAAACAGGTATCGATCATGTTCCATGGATGTTAAACTACTCTCCCTTTGCTTCGCTGCACTATGGAGCCTGAAGCTATCGATTGTGTGTCGCTTGCGACGTGGGAGTTATCTACTGGATGATTGGGATTTGACATTATGTACGTTTTATAAAACCTTTATGACGTTTTATGAGTACAAGTAAATTTTGATCGTTTGAAGAAACCCTTTAAAGAAATTTCGAACTTTCCACAGAATTATGTGAAGGAAATGATTAAAAATTGTCAAATATTTTCCAAATGTACAGGAATTTATCATTGGTTAGAGTAGGAAGTTCTTTCCTGTAGGAAACAAAACCAACCGAGATATTTAAGAAAAGATCAGGATTGAACTTTTGATAAATCCTCGTCTTGAAAATTTCTAAAAGAATTTAAACACTTTCCTGACGAGAAAGACAGTTTATCCCTTTTGTTTCTTTTTTTTTCATACAAAATTCCCCTACCGTTCGTCGAAGACTTTTATCACCGAAATTTGTACAAAGTTTCTCCAGTTCGGCGAAGACTTTGTCACTGAAATTTTCCTCAAAGTCTACTACAGTTCGTTGCAGACTTTGGATCAGAGTTGCTAAATGTGGGAAAAAGGGATTAGTGTATAATGAAAATAAATCACCTGTAGGAAATCAAACACATTTGTAAATAACTTTAAACTGGTTTTTAAATAAGCACAACTGGTGGTTGAAGTGACTATTCTCCTTGTCGCCGACTCACTATATTAACATTGCCATGTCATAGGCAATAGTCAATTGGTCGTCTCTGCATGACTTTTAAATTGATTACTAATTACTTATTTTTCAACCAATTAATAGTCAGTTTAATTTCAATTATTTAAAAACCAATTATTTATTAATTAATTTGTAAACATTTTGCTTTAAATTCATTTTTAAATGGTTTACTTAAAATTTATTTTTAAACAGTTTACTTTAAATTCATTTTTAAACCGTAAAATTTCAATACATTTTTCACTTAAAATAAGGCATCTTATTACAAAATTAAATTAAAACTCAGGTACTCTTCATGAGATACTATAAAAGTTGTATTGTAAATAAAAAAACAAACGATGGATGGCGAACACACAGCAAGATAGGCAACCATATAACGCAGTATAGAAGTGAACGCAACAAACAACTAAACGCAAGATCATCCATAATCTTCTTAATCAGATGTAGAAAAGCTGGTATTACACCGAATTTCATAAAAAAAAATATTTACTTTTTTTTCAATACAAACGCTATGAAAGTGACGTTTTTTAACAACCGATAAAGCGTTGCGTAATTCATTATCTGGATCATCACATAGTGGTCGAACTGCATTCATCAGTGCACCAAAAACTTTTTCGTAGTCCTTGAGCCGCTTTTTGCCATGAGTGCCATCAATATTTGTCTCCAGAATCAATTGCGTAGAGAGAATTGTCGTTAAAGTTTTTTGCAATTTCCCTTTAAGCGACAATTTCATGGCATTGGTCTGTATAAAGTACAAAATTAAGAAAATGGTAATGACAACACTAGTTTACAAATTATGCCTTTTTTCGTGCTGCAGAGTTCTAATTGCTTTTATCCTATAGATTTGTGCATCCTAAAATCTTTTTGAACTATTTTATACGATAACAATATCACGTTTAATTTGATTTTATACTTTTAATATTTATGTTCAAGTCGTAATCTTTTTTACAGACTTTTTTAGAAAACGAGAAATAAAAACACTAGAAACTTTGTGCAAACTTTGCCCGGTATAAAACAATTGAAATTTATGCACTATTTAACTGCGAAAATGGTTCGGTTTATTGTGTTGCTTCTATTCAACTGAAAACTCAAACACTTTTTGGCTATTGCTCTGAACAATTTATTTTTTAAAAATTGCACTTATTGAAATTCACTTCAAAGACCACGTGCGCTTTGGTTGAAATGCGGCATTTAACTGGTTTACAAACTTCTTTTGTTTCTTTCATTTTCTTCCATTTACTTATGTATTTTGCTTTACTTATATTTTTCCACATTACGTGTGTATCTATGCAATATGTTTGGGTGATATCTGCATGAGATTTAAACCCATTTATAGTCAGTTGTATAATAATTTATTTATAATTAGTGATTTTATAAACCGATTATTTCCTAAAGGGTCTATATAGATAATGAAAATATTTTCGTGTAGTATGTAACTCAGTTGTGATGAATTGACTTTGGTAAACAATTTTGGAGATATGTTTTTTTTTTTTAATATGTCCTCTTGTTGACTGTGTAATAGTGCTGGCTGTTTTCCTTCGTATTTGTGGGGTTACAATCAGATTTCAATGTCGAGTAACTCCGTAAACTATTTTAGAATTATTGCAAGTATTTCCAAATCAATTCATTGTTAGTCTAGCAATTAGCAGTTGACCAAGCTTTGTACGCTTTGGGGCTTTGAAATATTTTGTGATGTAATTTTTAAATAATAATGTAAATATTTTGTGTATTTGAGAATATGTATGTGAAAATGTGCAAGTGTGGGTTTTTTTATAAATGTTTATGCTTGTAAAATTTTGAATGTGTGCAAAATTTAGCGCTTGTAAATTTTTATCAAAAATTATGTTTGTAATTTTTGAATGTGTTTGCGTTTTATTTATTTTCCGTAACTCGTTGAATAGTTTTTTTTTGTTTTAATTTAATTTTAATTAACTCGTTTTATATATACTTTTTTTTTTAATTACATTAAATTTATTTATGTTTAGTTTAGATGTTAATGTTTTATGTTAAACCCCTTTTAAAAGGTACTTAACCTCCAATTAACAATAATATGTGTATATGTATTTTCTGTCATAGGTGGAGTCAACTTTTCGACACCACTGTATGCTAAAACCGATCGTATAAGAGAGGACAGACAAACAACAGTGAATCAAAATCAAAAGATATCATAATTTAGTGTGGCCGTTGTTGATCGTTGATTGTGGCTGTGTCTATAGCAACCGCTAATATTTTTTTTACGCTCGTTTTCGATATCACTGTATGCTTGTAATTATCGTATAGTCTCTTATTATCTTAGACCGCAAAAAAATAAAAATCTGTCTCTTCCCTTTGGTCTTCGTTTTTTTTTCCTCTTTTGTACTTATATAGTATATATGTACATTAGGGCGGGTCGATTTGTAGGGAGTGAAAAAATTCACCAATTTCCCTATGATTTCCGTATTCTATGGGTTATTCCATGAAAATTTGCCGAAGGAACCATATCTCTATTGTTAAAATCGAGTCCCCTACTTTTTGTTGGTAAAAAGTTCAAAAGTTACGGGCATTTTTGTCCAAATTTTGGACCATTTTTCCATTTTTTTCATGATTTTGTCCAAGAATATTACCTTCATGGCCATTTTTTTTGGCTCAATCCATTATTTAACTAATTCAATTTACAATTCAAAACGAAGAGTTTAAGCCCAAATTTATCGAATTCGGTTGATTAATTCATGCGATATTGCTAAAACAAAATAACACATAAAACCAACTTTTTGATTTTTTTCCCTTTTTATTTTTTTTCTACAAAAATTCAAATTAAGAGATAATAAAGTATCTATCAACCTATTATCAAAAAAAATATTCAATTTGAGTGTAGTAAAACACAAAATGTGAAAAAAAACATTATTTTTTCTGAAAGTCTTGTTTGCTTTCAAGTCTGGGTGTTTTCGTACGGCTCTCTAATGTCGTCGCCATAGCGCCTTCTACATTCTTTCCTGCAACTCGTTTAGCAGTGGCAGCCAGCAATTGGACATGTCTTTCCGTTCCTTGAATGTGTAAAGGAATTTGTGGATCATCGAACGGTGGCACTTCGTAATTTAAATATCCCTCCAAATGTTCATACGAATAACTTTGCGTAAACGGTGGTTCGAATAAAATGGTATCGTCATTTAAATCAATTATATTTGTATATTCCGTACAATTAAAGTTTATAAGAGATTTTTTATAAACTCTAAGTTTCGTTGGGTCGACAATATCTCTTCGGTAATGTAAAATCTTCTTTATAGCAATGTTTCGTTTTTCCATTCTATCATCAAACAACATAGATAGCAAGATATTTTCTGAGTGTGCAAAATATGGATTATCTTGAATTACTGTATTTACAACTCCAAGTAAATTCGGTGGTAAAAATCGTGTCCAAGTAATAAATTTAAAAAGTAATGTATATCGTCTCTTCACTTCCACTATCGTGTTCCGGTATCGTTTGTATTCTGTCATTATATTGATCGCGCATGAAATCATTTAAGTTTTCTGGGATCGATCCACATGAGCAGTCGTTTTCTTTCAAGTTGCATTTACATTTTCCAATGTTGAATAATTGGTTTGTTGATTCTATGAATTTTTTGAATTCTGTTGCGCGTTTTACTCGTTGTTTATCTGCATTCCTATATGCGTCAAGCAAATTATTCAATTTTCTAATGATGCTACCTTTGAGTATAAGTTCAATATTAAGTTGATTCCAAATTTCGAACAATCTGTCTGCTACTTGGGTAGTAAATGTTTTATACGAAAACATTTTGCTTTGGGCTTTTGAACGTTTGGCCAAGAAAAAATAGTACTTCAATATATCTCGTTTAGTTGACAGATTAATATCAGGTAATTCACAGGCCACGCCAAAAGAAAAAACATCATGAGAGACCAAATGTTGCAAACTACTGCGTTGGGTATCTGTTGGATTTTGCGATGAACCAGGCTCTGAATCCATTTTTTAAACCGTCACTAAAAGAATTAAATATGTTTTTCATAGAATAATAATATAACTATTAACTATAATAGTTAGCAATGTTTTTACACTTACCTTTAAATCTTTTCTAAATTTCAAAATAGTTTGATTATTTGTTAGTTATTTCAAGTAACACTTTACTGAAATGACGCTCAAACAAAACTAGCATACACTGGAATATTATAAACAAACAAAAATAAAGAAGTCTATAAAGAAACTAAAAACAAAAAGAAATAAACAAACATAACACAGGGTGTGCACCCTGTGAAAAAATATGCCAATATTGTAAAGCGCAAATCAGTCCAGTCGTAATGTAAGGTTCGTAAGCTTCGTAAGTCAAAAAAATTGAGCCAAAAAAAAATGGCCATGAAAGTAATATTCTTGGACAAAATCATGAAAAAAATGGAAAAATGCTCCAAAATTTGGACAAAAATGCCCGTAACTTTTGAACCGTTGGACCAATGTTGGAGCTCACCTTTCCAACGCGCCTACTGGCGATTAAACCCGATCGATAGTTTTTGAGTTATGGATGTGAACGTGTAGGTAATATTTCATACGAACGTCAATTTGGGAAAAAATCTACCAACAAAAAGTAGGGGACTCGATTTTAACGATATGGTTCCTTTGGCAAATTTTCATGGAATAACCCATAGAATACGGAAATCATAGGGAAATTGTCGAAAAACAAATCGACCCGCCCTAATGTACATATATATATAGTTTCCTCTTGTTGTTAGTTGTTCTCTTGTTCAATATACCGGTAGCCTGCTTTTCGGGATTTTCTTCAACAAATTTTGTTCACTGTATTATGTTCTCCGTCTCGCAATATACTTTAAGTTAGTTTCGTCTTTTTCATTATTATTATCATTCACATATGTATCAGAGAATGTCGATAAGTACCATTTAGAATACACTTACAAGTATTATTCGCAAAACAAATACAAATACATACAAGTAATAGACGAAACGCATACAATACTCTACATATTTATGCCAACGATACTTAAGTAGCTACAAGTGCTAACATTCGATGGGTAGTACATAAGTACAATTGCGAGTTAGGGTTGTTGTTGGGCGCTTGTTAAACGAAAGTAAACGAAAACACTTGTGTGTGTAGGTTATACAGAAGTATACAAAATCACTTGTGTGTGTTAGGTTATACAGAAGTATACAAAAACACTTGTGCCTGTTAGGTACTTAATACCCACTGGGTATGAGTAAACAATTGGTTGCTGTGTAAAGGAACGCTGTTGTACGGTGAAATTATGTGAAAATATGTATGTATGTATGTATGTATATACATTTACAAAGTGTGGAAAAGTGAATAATAGAACTAGAAAATATTGAAAATTAGCGCACTGGTTTTTAATTAACATTTGAATATTGGGGCTTATGCAACAAGACCTGGCAATGCATTGTTTTGACGTAGTTTAGTGGCCTTATTAAAAAATCGACAACAAAATTTAATCTCATTCTGGTCCTCAAACAAAATAAAATTGAATTAAAAAATTATTATTTTCGATGGGTTTGGCATTAAGGACCATTCAAGCCATTCAACATTTCTCAGTTTCTCACTAAATCAACTACATTTTTCCGTTTCCACAGCACTTGCTGTATACTTATAAGTACTTGTGTGTACCCAAACTTATAACACGACTCTGTATACAAATTATGAAAAAATACTTCAGTACATGTGTGTACAATCTTCTTTAGATGTATTCTGGCGAAGAGAGCGAATAGGAGTGGATGTGTAGAGAAAATGTTCCTTATAAGTATAGAGTACACACATAAATTGTACAAAGCAAATATGTGGTGGTATGAATTCTGCGTGTTAAAAATTTGGGTACACACAAGTATGAAAATTCTGTGTACGTACTTGGGTATACTTTTGCAACGAGTACTTATTGCTATTCTCTGATATGTATATGCCTGCACACTGCTTTTTGAACCGACTGTACACCGCTTAGCCGTATCGGCTGTGATCGTACAATTCCTTTTGAATCAGGAAGAGTGAAGGATGTAAGAGAGTTACGCCAGTAAGAGTAACCAATAAAAGAAATGAGCTAACAAAAACGTATGGATACAAAGCCAAACGTAGTCGACATAAAAAGGGGTAATGCAAAACAGCGATAAATTCGGAGCAGTGACGAAACTACATGTAATAGGGATTTCTGATTAGATAATTTTATTTTCAATTGCCTTTATATCTTTGCATGTTCAATTGTATTGCTTTCATGCTGTTTTCGTTGGAAATTACTCTTTCTTTTTAGTCATATATATATACAACTATTCTCTATTGAAAATATTGTTGTGTTGTTTGTGACAAATAAATTATCATCTAACGGTGCAGGTAAACGGGGCTTTTGATGTTTGCCTGAAATTTAAAATTTTTTCGACAATTTAAGTTATTTTCGTTTTGTTGTAATTTTACCGTAAATGTGTTTTAAATTTTTTTTTTCGATTTTGGTGAAGATTTTTGTACGAAACTGGAAATTTGGCAAACTTGACAAATTCTTCAAATAGGAGCTTTGTTTCCACGAATTTATGTAATTTTACGTAGCTACCGGGTAATTGTCTTTATGTGTATATTAATTGTTCACTTTTGTTAAATTTTAAATAATCTTTCCCTTCTTTATTTGAATTTTAATGAATTTTGTGGGATTGTTTTTCTTTATTATTATTTAAAATTTTGCAACTTTTACTCTTTAGTTTAAGGGAGTTACGCGAAATGGCATTTGCAAGAATTTATTTAATTTTTTTCGACTTTTTTATCCGGACAAAATATTTTAATTTGACAAATTTTTTCAACGTAGGAGAATCTAATGGTTTATATTTTATTAAGACAATTATAAATTAAACTCACTCTACGCGATTGTAAATTTTGCTAATTTAATATTTTATTTTCGAAGATAATGAAATTTTAGTGCGCGTTTATGTTATCTTATTGTAGTTTTTTGTACTTATGTAGGAAATATAGTTTCATTTTAGCGATTTTCATTTTGGAAATATTGATAAATTTTAGGGAATTCTATGAAATTGCTTAATTTTCTCAACTTCGAGAAATTTTGGTGAAGTTTATATAGAAAAAAATTTGTTTACGGTTAAAATCACGGTTATGACAGTTAAAATTAGCGATATAATCTAAATTACAGTTAATGGGTTTTTTGTTAAATTTTAGTACTTTTGAAAACGAACTTATCAAATTTGCAATTTCTTTCAGCGAAATTAGGTTAAAATTACGACAAATCTTGTTGTGGTACTTACGGCTGAATACATCTGCTTTCCCGTTTTTAAAATTTTCCGGTAGTTTACGTCCTTGGTTTCGCTGGTCATCATTCTTTGTAATTTAGTGTCTTTTGTGGCATTCTTTAAACCATTTAACCCAGCAGTTTTTCTGGTTTTTACTGCGCTGTTCTATTACACGTTTCGATTTATTACGTCTTTCACTTTTTCTATTTTGTTCTCTTTTTTATAGCAATTGTATTTCACTCGCTTTTCCTTATTGTATTTTTTATTTTTTTTTTAATTATTTATTTAAATTATTCTTTCTTTTCTTGATTTCAATATTTTTTTTCCAATAATTTTGTTTGATTTTTCACGATTTAGAATAGTTTTATTAGCAGTGTCTTTTTTAATTTATTTTCCACACACTTGCGCACATAAGCATATTTACACTTTACACACAAATCATTAGAAAATAAATGAAGTGTTCTTCCACTCACCGACTCCGAGTAACTAATTTCAACTTTAATCTGAGATCTTTCGTTACCTCATGACAGCGGTGATTACGTTGATCCTCTGTTTCCTTTGTTATAATGGTTCGATAGGACCATGTACACTCTAGCGGGAGAGATTAATTTGGTTAATCTCTCGATTTTCGTTACTTGCCAACGTAACTGGGATGATATCTAGTGGACTGTATTTTAAAGAGGGTTTAGCTAGTGGTTAGGGCCAATTCCTCTGTTAGGCGGAGTGTTCGCTGCGCTAAGGAATTGGATTTCGATTGTGTAATTTCTCAAGCAGACGAGAAATTATACAAACAAATGCGAGGTAAAAGGAAAAATGGGAAAAAACCAAATGAATTAGAAAAATTCAAGATGTTTGTATTTATGTATTGGGCGTTGTGTTGCTCACCAATTGGGGGTTTGAAAATAAGTGGCGAGATTGTGGTCGACCACTTAACATAAAATTTCATGTCGTCTTCTTTTCAGCAAAATTCACAATTCAAATTAGGTACTCTACACAATTCAGCAATACAGGGTACTTCATAACTAATATAATTTAAATACAATTCATAGGTTACAACTCATTTTCTTTCATAATCTAACATTATAAATTCATATTTGAAATTCACTTTAATACATTATAATTCATAAAAAATGCTTAAAATTAAGGATAAACTTTGAAGTTTAGACAGACTTAAATTTTCGTTTGTGTATTCCCCGTAAATCACAGAAACGACTTTGTGGAAAGAGAACAATTTAACATTCGGTCGTCTTGAATCCGATAAACAGGGTTTGGGTTATCGGTGTGTGTGTCAAACTTTGACCATTTCAAATACCCGCGATTCAAGCTTTTATTAACCATTGTGTTTACACCCACATACCCGGGTGTGTTTTCCATTTTCAAACAGATATATTTTGAGTTCTATGTACCGTATCGACTTGAAATTTTGAGTAGCTTCCTAAAATACTGTTGGCTATCAAATTCCGAAATAAAAATTATGACAAAAATTATTTTTGCCAAATTTAGAAGTAGTTCTTGCGGTTTTATCTACAGCCAACACACCCAGGTGTGTATAGAAAATGTATGAAAATTTTCTTTCTGCCAAGGCTAAATTTCCACTCAACTGTTGTATGAACAACTGTCTATGCTACTTGATTTCTTCAAGTGTTGATTATTTTCCATGTAGATCACGAAATGGTGTTACAAAAAAAGCCAAAGGCTATCTTCTCCTTCTTCTCTTCGTTGAAAATTAACCAAGGCGTTTGTCGATATTGTCAACACATTTTTTCCTTCTGTTGTAATCCAGTATCATTATTAGCTTTCTTTTGAAGCCTTCAGTTTCGATGTTATAATGGGAAGTTGAAAGAAGCACAACCTAAATCCAAAATTCAATAGCTCTTCTTCCTCTTGGATTAGAAAATCCGGCTGGTATAAAAAGTACTTATTTTGCTGACAGTGCTCAATATTGACAAAATGTAATGTAACATCAAAGTAGAAGCTAAGTTATAGCTTGTAAAAAAGTTGTCACATACAATATTTCGCCCACTTCCACGGAAAAGATTGTAACACAAATCTTTGACCACACGTTCACCTAGGTAACTTTCTCTCCCTGCGGAAGGTGCCATACCAGTCTAAATTTGTCCTTTGAATAGATCAGAAGTGTAGCGTCATACACGTACTAAACTCTGATTCCATACTTCGCCAGTTTTCAAGGAATATATTGTTCGTACCACTATGTTGATTTTCTATTGGATTCAGGTATTATATCACACATTTCTATCCACATCAGCAGTTTCAATGTATTAGGTTATCTCAGTGTTAGGTTATCTCAAAATGTTATGCGACAAAAATCTGCGACGTTGTGGTGGTTGATCTGACCAAACTCTACCATCTCTAGAAGTACAATTATTTGCAGTATATTATTCTATTGGATCTACATATTTCCAAATCTTCATCCGAATCAGTTGTATCACCAGGATCATATTCGGGTAACTGTAATTCCTCTCCAACTGAATCTTCTACATTTACATTATTATATTCGCCATCATCCTATTCTTCTGCCAATAATTTGTTATTACTATATAGTTTATCTTCATTGGTTGCGTGGTTGCAGTATACAAACTAGAAAAAGTAGAATGTGGGGAGTCGATGCCACCGCTGATCGACTAAGAAGGTGTAGCAGAAAATATTTTAGCGTTGCGTGAGCGCTTTTTCACAAATATGGAATCGTATGTCGAACAAAATCTGATACAATCTGATAAAATCTGTTACAATTTCTATATGAAAATTACAGTTAGTCAAGTGATGTTTTAAGATTTCCGGTGATGGAAAACCAACAGCTGTAAACTCTCACTATATTAACCTATTGGGGAAACCACCAACAATACAATTAAGGAAAGCTCACATACAAAGTGAATGACACACCCGGGTATGCCAGGTGTATGTTAATGCATAATTTTTTGGCTGTAGACACAAAGGTTAACACGTTCTCTTATGTATCACAACACTTTAACTTACCTTCTCTTCTCTTCGCTTCCATTCCAATTTAACTTTCGAAATAGTCTTAAATATTGAAACGCTGCTATGATGCAATGTCCGCTGATGAAATCTCGGGTTCTTTCCAGGTTTTACAGGATGCTGCGATACTCAATTCTTTGGTTTCTTCTCAAGGCTTCGAAGGACCATGTACAATTCTGTCAGAATTTGAAACTTCTAAATTAATAGTGGACTGTATTTGTTTTCATATCGGTCTCACGGAATTGTTATTCGAGAGGTTAAAACTCTCAAAATGCCTCAATATGAAAAAAAGTAAGAAAACAGTGGAGTGTGAGTGTTGATTAGGTTTTATTTATCCAGGCTTCTCATCGCTTCGTGTGCTCCAAATAGAATGGGGTCTATGTTGCGTTCACAGAACTGCAAAATACATCAGTTACAGTAAATATGCATTCAGCATTAACAGTAATTGGAATAATGGTAACTCTTTATGTAGTTATATGAAAGCTTTTTATTCGTCGCGAAAGACTACATAAAGGGTTTCCATCATAACCATTTTCTTTTTATAAAGATGGATAGTTATTTTCCTAATAATTCATTTAAAATTCTGTTTGATTTCTTTTTATAAAAACATTTAAGTTTATAAATATTGTTGAAGGTAGTTCAACACCTGATTAAAATGAAAATAAAACTCTGAAAATGACTTAAAATTGCATATATCTATATTTTTAATTTTAAACAATGCAAACACAATTGTTTACACAACATTTGACAATTTTCGTTGGTCAAATGAATGAAACAAAACCAATCAGCATTGTTGATGCTATCACCTTACCAAATACATCAATAATGTTAAATAAATGTCTTTATTTGGATCGTTGTCAAAATTTATAGTAGCCCTGGGGCTAGTTTAATTTTTAACACTAGAAATTCACCACGCAAACTTCAAAATGTTGTAATTTAGCTACTTTAGTCTGCAGTATTCGAGGATTAAGTTCAAAGTGAAGTCACCAGTATATGGTGCTGCGCATGAATTGTGAAATATAATTAGAAAACCTCACTTCGCCCATTTGGCATTGTAAATTGTTCCCCTTTTGGAGATATTGTGTAATTAAATTTTGGATTATTTGCCCTATAGGCGGGATAAATAAAACGACCATTTATAACCTTTCAAAATAAAATATTTGAACATGGGTGGTAAGATCGCCAATGTGGTAAGGGGAAAAAGGTGAGGTAAGTAGGTTAAACAACTTTTTCTGACTCTGAAATAAAACCAGAATACTTAATAATCAGCTACAAGTGTATTGAAATTAATCCTTCGATAAAATCTACTATTTCCGATACGGCAAACTTTCTCGGTGTCAAGATATTCCGGTGTTTTCTTGATTCAGCCATCCGTGTCTACTGTTTGGGCTGCTTTTCTTTTATTCATTTATTTTGTTTAATTTCTTAAAGCCATCCTATGAGAAATCTCAGCCTCGGTATGTAAAATAGTGTTCGAAGGCAAGTTGTTGATTAGCATGGCCAGCGGAAAGATCTCCCTCGTCCGGTGAGCTTCAGGTCCGGCATAAACATGGCGTACCATTTGTGACAGCTGATAAACATTGATAACTAATAAACATTGGGTTTAAAAACTGCTACTTTTTTATTTTATCGACCCCTGAGATACCCTGTATTATATTTTTCATCCGGGTGTCTAATTATCATTTATTTTGATCCACGTTTCAAGATAACAAACCACGTGTCTTAAAAAGCCATTCAAGACATTAATTTCAGAGATCTTACTGTCAGACGGTGTAGGCAATGCAGATGATTGCCATTTGTGTGAACTTATATGTAGCCGGTTTCAAACTTCTGATTTGTCAACAGTCACGATTTGGGATCTGTAGGCCAGTACGACGGATATTAATTAAATAGACATAGAATGCATTATATATTAATATTCAAACATAAATTTTATTCAATAAGTTCCATACACTTCTATAATCTAATAATTTACAAGTAGAGCAAGGTTCACTTAAAACTCCCTAGTTTCATCATATATTAAACAGAGAATGTTCACGTTCGTCAAATATAGCTTTCGCATAATTTATCTGAAAATAAAAGAGATAGTAAATTTGATTAAAATTTTTGCATAAAGTGAGTTAGCATACGCTAGCCTACAAAAATTAGTCCGCTAGAATCAAATTTTAATTGAAAATAAAATTGTCAAAGATTTTGGAACATTAAATTCTACAGACGGTTGTAGAAGGTAATAATCTCCATATTTGAGAAAAATAAAAGACACTAAACTTTGAATGAAAGCAAAACTAAATAAATGACTTTAAAATAAAATTATATTATTAATGTTGATTTTCCACATCAGGAATTTATGGTCAATCGGACATCGACGTGCTTCAGATTGGTGTATTTCTTATAGCCTGTTTCTAATCTCGAACGAAAACTTTCGTTCTTGTTCTAGACGAAAGAAACTTGATTTGGGTTTCACAATCTTGTCGTTTCAAGTCGAATGAAAACATAAAACTATTCAGTACAAATTTTGATTTCTCTATTTCGAATGTACTGTCACTTACGAACAAACATGAAGTTACGCGAACGAAAATTTCGAATTCAAGAATCCCAATTTGGGTCGAATGTGAGTGACTCATTTTCTTTCGCTTAGCTTTTCGTTCGAGATAGAGAAACAGGTTATTAGTGTTTCTACGAGTGGCGGTCGCCCCTAAATCTCTCTCTGAATAAATATAATAATAAACACTCCAACTAGTGGCGTCTAAACCTTGAAGGCCTATTATCTCAGTCAATGCCAATGTCAAGTGATTAGAGAGAAAAATCAAAAAAGTTAAAACTCAAATAAGTGTAAACTATTATCTATACCTTTTTTCACATTTGCTTATTCGTTTCCACAAACCACTAGGTATTTATATTTAAAATTGCATAGCTTTTAGCTTTTACATATGTCAGAAGTCATGCATGTACAATAGGGTGCCCCATTATTTTTGCTCAAGCTTTATTTTTAAGCTTATAGGGTAATGTATTTTTGAGATTTTTTAGAGTTCACGCAAGTCGAATTTCCTTGCTCAATCGGGTATTCCAGACGTTATTTGAATTTTACTTAAAACTCGGTCAATAACCACGATTTTCTTAGTTTGTAAGTCAATATTTTGAAAGCTAAACGTCCAAACTTTTATTGTATATGCACAAATCACCAGTTTTGGCAATAATTTTGCTCAGTAAGTTATCATTTGTTAAATTTTTTCATAAATTTTGGATACATTTTGTAAATAAGGCTTTATGGCTTATAGTTAATGTATGACAAATTCATATCACAAGCTTACAAGGTCAGCAAATGTATCTAATTGAAAAATGGTTGGTTTTTGTTGGAAATAATAGACAATTCAGTTAAGCACACTCACTGGCATGACTAGTTTCGAACTCCGTGACAAGTTCATCATCAGATGCCTAACTACTGTGCCTAAATTGATACCATCGGTAGATCATAAATCGATTGAGTTTATATAAATCATGCAATTCACATATGCGAATTAGTATCGATCGAAGACCCCTAAATATCAGCATACACTGATAGGGCTATATAACTCCAACACAAGAACAGACACCTTTTTTCCACCACCTTCTTCATTTCCTCATGCGTTCTCGCATAGATGCAATGCTTTGAGGTGAGGTTTAATCTATATCACACATTTGTATTTTTCCGTTTCATAGGTTTTTTTTGATGACCGGGCAAGTTTCGGTTACGTTTATTTGAAATTGAATTATATGACCGATTTTGTTAGTTTTTATTTAATGTATGAGAAATTGATACTACGATACTATGGTTACTGCAATATGTTGCCGGGACCGGTTTTTGCTGAGCATAATTCTTTGTCGTTACTTAGCGCATGTAGATTTTTTCATTAATATAATGTTTAAATCAAATCCGATGCAAAAATTACATACAGTTTATAAAAATATTAGTTTCATACAATGGGTAAAAAGCTTTAAAATGGTATAACTCTGGAACAGTAACTGCAAATTCAAAATTTTACTTTTTATAAAATTACTTGAAATTTATCAGTCTTCCATAGTGCATCATTAGTTTTTTAAATTTTAATAGAAATTTAAAGCAACTCCGATGCAAAAATGGCAAACAGTTAATAATATTTTAAGCTTCATACAATGAGTAAAAAGCTTTACATGAGTTCGAAAAGATTTGGAAATTGTTTTTTTTTTAAATATGATTCGATCTGAAATTATTTCTGAAAAGAATATTTTTCGATTCTCTTTTCAGTAGCGCCTTAGCGTTCTACGCCAGATTTGGAAATTGTTTTAAATTATCTCTGAGTTTGGCATAAGGCAACTTTAAATTTTTTGTAAAATTTGGATATCAAACAAAAAGTATTGCTTAGATATATAAGAATATACATCGCCACAACGAAAATGGTTTCATTACCCTGAAAACTTTCGTCACTGCTACGAATATGTTTCATTACTATGATGAATAAGTTCCATTGTTGCGATTAATATTTTTCATTGATATAAGAAGCTGGGCTGGGAATTTAATCATCCATATGTGAATGATGTACAAATATTAACATTAAACACCATTTTTTGGCCATTTTATATTATTTTCCACTTTGCTATTTAGTGGGAAAATTAAAATGCATTATTTTTCGGACAATTTGTAGGTTATGTGTTTGTGGTTTGTTGCTAAAAAAGTAGTAAAAATTGGTGTAAAATCAGAGTTGCTCATACTTGAAACAAATCAGTATAGTGGCTTTAATGACTGATACGTTGCAGTAGCACATTCATTTTGTTAATTTGAAATATTTGGCTAAATACAGTAATAAACAAATAACATTTTGAAAAATTTAAAAATGCCCAAACCTCAACACCTTAACCCAAAACTTAATAATTACATTATTTGACTTTTTTTTCAATTTTTTTCAACAATTGATGTGTTCGTTGCAGCAACTACGGCTGAGTTGCAGGAGCAACGCAACGATGAACATTAACAAAAATTTTGTAAATATAACATTCCGTCGTAGGGAGTATTAGAATTTTCATTCTAGCAATGTAAACCATCGAACGAAAATATCGCATCTCTACGAATGATCGTTTTTATTTCAGTCTACTGATGCTAATATTTTACGGAAATACAAAAATGTGGAACATATAGAATACTCAAGTGCCAGAAGAGCTTGCTGGATTTCACGTTTTTGCTAAAATATTCCACAACATTGTTTTGGAAATTTCCCGGGATTCCCGGACAAAACTCCCGGAAAAGCAGGAACTGAAACTGAAAGAAATTCCCGGGATTCCCTCCCGGGAAATCGAAATTTCAACTGCCGGTCAATGAAGCACTCAGAGAAGAAATTCATTGTCACAACTATATTTTATATTTACAGCCAACTAAAATTTGGCGGTTCCTTGGACTATTCAGATGTGATTAACAATAATTGTGTTCATGATCACCAAATGTAGTGCATATCAATTGATTTGTAATTCAGTTTTGGTTGCAAGTACTGAAATATTTAGTTGAAGCCACAGTAACAATAAATAAATGTAATCTGTCAATCGCGATTTAGTTGTAGCAGTCAAATTATCCTGTAGTGGTGTATATTCTATTAGTTGAATGAATGAAAAATGTAAAAACTAATTTGGTTGTACCAAATAATATAAGGGTATGCTCAACTAATTATGTACTTGAATGTAATGACTGTCACAACCATTTGGTGATGCTCTAACCCATTATGAATTTTATAGAAAAAAATTTAAAAACTTATTTTGTATTAAAATTGTGTATTTTATATTTAAATATGAACAAAATTATTATTATTTATAACCAGGGTTCATATTTCGTGCCCATTTTTGATCGAAAATATTGAAAAATTTATATATGTATCTCGAAAATATAACAAAATAATAAAATTAAAAATTTATTATTTTTGCGATTGGACGCATCGCACCGTTTCCGAAATATGGCCATTTTTTTATTTCAGCGATTTTCTTATTTTGGCGATTTTTTGAAAAAAAAAATTATTTCATGCGAATTGGAACACTTTGTGAGAAACCCTTAAGGCGCCCCTAGACCTATGGATAAGTTGCTCGACTTCAAGTTCACATCAACTTCGATAACTAGACATCAACTTCGATTTTGCACACTCTCAAACTAGTTGAGGCAACTTCATTTGTTGTCAGATGTCGAAATGAAAGGTGGTGAGCGCACTGCGGAAATGTCACAAATTTTACGAAAAAACGCTATTTTTATTTTCTTTAAATATTTGTAAATAACACTACAAATCATATTTATTTAGTTTATATTTTTCCGATAATGTTAAATTTATTTATTTTTTGGTTCATTTATTTACATTTTGCCGATAATGTTTCCTCATGAACGTTTGTCATCGTAATGCGTATGAAAGTTGATGCAACTTCCCCTTACACTGATGGATAAGATGATATCAACTTCAAGAATCAAAATCGCTTTGATTTTACATCAACTAGTTTGTACAAACCACCAACTTCACCTTACACCGTGGATAAGTTGATGTCAACTTGAAGTCGCTGCAACTGATCCACAGGTCTAAGGGCCCCTTTAGGAACCCGTAAAAATTGTTATTTTTTCGATTGGACGCTTGGTTTTCCTGATACAGACAGTTTTTCTAAATTTTTCATATGGGGATGGGTTATCCTAGGTATCATATGTATGTTTAAGTTAATTTGTGTCATCCAGAATAATATTTCCTCCAGCCAAGTGTCCACAATTGTTTGCATGTGTTTGTGAAGGCGTCAATAGTGGCATCATATTCAACGATTATGTTTAAAAGTCTCACTTCACCGCAACAAAATAATAAAATTAAAAATTTATTATTTTTGCGATTGGACGCACCGCACCGTTGCCGAGATATAGTCATTTTTTTATTTCAGCGATTTTCTTATTTTGGCGATTTTTTGAAAAAAAAAATTATTTCATGCGAATTGGAACACTTTGTGAGGAACCCTTAAGGCGCCCCTAGACCTATGGATAAGTTGCTCGACTTCAAGTTCACATCAACTTCGATAACTAGACATCAACTTCGATTTTGCACACTCTCAAACTAGTTGAGGCAACTTCATTTGATGTCAGATGTCGAAATGAAAGGTGGTGAGAGCACTGCGGAAATGTCACAAATTTTACGAAAAAACGCTATTTTTATTTTCTTTAAATATTTATAAATAACACTACAAATCATATTTATTTAGTTCATATTTTTCCGATAATGTTAAATTTATTTATTTTTTGGTTCATTTATTTACATTTTGCCGATAATGTTTCCTCATGAACGTTTGTCATCGTAATGCGTATGAAAGTTGATGCAACTTCCCCTTACACTGATGGATAAGATGATATCAACTTCAAGAATCAAAATCGCTTTGATTTTACATCAACTAGTTTGTACAAACCACCAACTTCACCTTACACCGTGGATAAGTTGATGTCAACTTGAAGTCGCTGCAACTGATCCACAGGTCTAAGGGCCCCTTTAGGAACCCGTAAAAAATTGTTATTTTTTCGATTGGACGCTTAGTTTTCCTGATACAGACAGTTTTTCTAAATTTTTCATATTTACGACCGAAAATGGGGATGGGTTATCCTAGGTATCATATGTATGTTTAAGTTAATTTGTGTCATCCAGAATAATATTTCCTCCAGCCAAGTGTCCACAATTGTTTGCATGTGTTTGTGAAGGCGTCAATAGTGGCATCATATTCAACGATTATGTTTAAAAGTCTCACTTCACCGCAACAAAATAATAAAATTAAAAATTTATTATTTTTGCGATTGGACGCACCGCACCGTTTCCGAGATATAGCCATTTTTTTATTTCAGCGATTTTCTTATTTTGGCGATTTTTTGAAAAAAATATTACTTCGTGCGAATTGGAACACTTGGTGAGAAACCCTTAGACCTATCTAAATTATAACTGATGTGGATAAAACTAACGATGATTTATACAGTGTCATTTATCTGTCCAAACGACAATTGTTTAGCGGCGACAAACTAATTTTGAACTTTGACGATTTTGTGACACATTCTAAGGTAAAATTATTGGTGTCTCTTTCGTAAATAAAGTTGTGGTTTAAATTATCCAAAGCTTGAATGTATAATCGGGCGTATCTTTGACATTTACAGCCCGATTCTGTGAATTCTTGATAAATTTTTTATCAAGATATTTTGTCAAGATTTTTATCAACCAAAAGTTCGGTTGATAAATAAAAAGCTTTTGAAATTCACCAGTGTGGTGAATTTCTATTGACAACTGATTTTGTTTATTGTTATCAAATTATTGGCCAAAACTTGAACTGTCAATGGTAATGATGTTCTTTGGGCGTCATGAGGCCGCAAATCTGAAATTAATTGCCGAGCAAGAACACGACTAAGGCGAACATTTTTTGTAAATTCTGCCTCCGACAACTGAAAAGGGTCGCTTGAGTCGCGTAATCTTCGTAAGTCACACCTTCGCCTTCTTTTTTCCGCATTTTCTTCGTCTGCA
The DNA here is from genome assembly GCA_963931995.1 of Phaonia tiefii. NCBI lineage: Eukaryota > Metazoa > Arthropoda > Insecta > Diptera > Muscidae > Phaonia > Phaonia tiefii. The sequence continues at coordinate 217,442,473 of OZ008369.1, forward strand.
CAAATCAGCATTAACACAATTATTTCTTCTTCCATTTTTCTAAAAGGATACGTAAATTTATACATGTATTTTAAAAAAGAATCCATTATGTTGATATTTACATGAAGCGTGCACTATTTACCGAATTTGAATACATACACACGCACAATAAAATAGAGTTATCAATACCAAATGAGGCTTTGACAAATTATCAACTAAAAAGCTTTTATTTTTTGTAGTAGAATACCAAATCTTGATAAATATTCAAAAGTTGATAAATAATCAATGTTAGTATCCTATCGAAATGAAATGATATATATATAATATAAAGGTAATAAATAAGCTTTATATTAAAAAGGTCTTGAACTTGAATAAATTTGAAAATTTTTTAAAAAACAGACCGACTAAAAACCTCCCCCAAGGAAAATGATGAAAGTTGACGTAGACCACCGCGAGCTCTATATGTTTTCTTGTTTTCTAATGACAAAACAAAAACAAATCATGCCTGATTAAAGCCGATGGTTTTTCGACATGATAAAGAAGATTTATGCATGAAAGTGTTTCTAATGTTAGTGCTTGGTATTCTTCGAACATACATATGCATAAAGGAATTCTCATTAATATGATGAGTGTTTCTATTCATACAGTTTTGATGAATTCACCGAAAAGCATACCAAAAACGTCTGCTGATGAAGACTTTGGCAAGATCCGAAATAGCTATACAGACAGCCCTGGTATCATTGGAACACAAATAAATAAATAAATAAATAATAAATAAGATTTATATTACAAAGGTCTGGAGCTTGAACAAATTTTAAAAATTGTAAGTTTAAAAAACAGACCGACTAAAAAAAACTCCCGCAAGCGAAATGATGAAAGATCATTGAAAACCTTAGAATATCTTATTTAAAATCTATAATTTCTTGTTAAGAATTACAATGTTTTCGTAAGTACATATTTGTAAAGATCAAGTAAGAAACAAGACCTCTTTCAAGAAATTAAATGATTTATTGACCCTTCAACGACAGGAGATGAAAAAAAAATGGTGTCCCATAACATCCGATGAAGAGATTGGGGAGAGCTTCTCACAATCAGTGAGATATGCGCTTTCTAGTTTTACACTCACTGATTGGGACCTACAGTTTTACACCGGTTCCGAACGGTATTTTGAGAAGCATTTTCGTGGCTAAGTACTCGATAGTGTCGCCATCACTAAGCGAGGTGACCGTCGTCGAAAGAAATGTAAGGTGGTTGGAGGAGGGTCCGAACCCACGTTCTCATGTACAAGAGCCGCGCATACTAGCCATTGCACCACCGACGGACAGGAGATACTAAGGTTTAAATTTAAAATATATTTCATAGAGTATTAAACAAATTAATAATACGGACAAAGCTAACTAAAGAGTCAGTTTTACAAAAGTTGAAAAGGTTGAAGAGGTTTTATTTCTTAAAAGAATATTTTTCGATTTTCGGCTTTTAATAGACGGATAAATTCCAATCAATTTTTTTATTAAATATTTTGCATTTGCAGTTACTCTTCCAGAGTTATACCATTTAAAGCGTTTTAACCATTGTATGAATCTAAAAATATTATTAACTGTTTGTCATTTTTGCATCGGATAAAAAGCTTTAAACGGTATAACTCTGGAACAGTAAGTACAAATGCAAAATATTTCTTAAAAAAAATTGCTTGCTTCCGTTTTTTAAATGTCATCACTATTTTTTTAAATTTTTACAGAAGTTTTAAAAGTTATAAAGCCCAAATTTACGAAAAAATTTAATACATGGTACCTTATTGAGCAACATCAATGCCAAAACAGGTGGTTTATGCATATACGATAAAAGCTTGGACTTTTTGCTTTAAAAATTTTGGCTTACAAACTAATTGTTTTTGTGTTTATTGACCGAGTTTTAAATAAAATACAAAAAACGAACGGAATATCCGATTTTTGGGGGAAATTCGTTTACCCTATAAGCTTTCCAATTAATCTTGAGCAACCATGAGAATCGAAAAACAAAAATATTTTGGGACACCCCAATGTACAAAATATGCGCACTAAAGATCTGATTACGGAACTGCCAAACTTTTATTACCTACACACAGGGAAAAGATTAGTTGGAAATCAATTCAGGCATTAGAAATTCCATGATAAAGTCTATATTTTGATCAGAATTCGTAATTGTCAAACATCAGAATTATTTGTCGATGTCATTGATAGATTAAAAATCGGTCTTACTAAATACAAGTTGCCGAATTTTAGTTGTATTAACCAATTTGAGTATTTCAAAAACCTCATTCATCTGAAATGGAAGATACAACTAATAAAAAGTACAATATTAGAATCGGGTTCAAAATTAGTTACTGTAATCATAATTTAGTTTCTGTTATAAAAACACTTGTTATGTATTCGATTTTTCACAAGAGTTTTTGTTGTTAAAGAGAAACTACGTATATTGGAATGTTACACGAGGACTTTACAGAAAAACTAATATTTTAAACAGAAAGTGATAAACAAAGTTGTGCAAAAACAATAACGTGCATACTTATAGATATCAGCCAGTGAAGAATACATATGATCATAAATTGAGGTGAAGTGAGACTTTTAAACATAATCGTTGAATATGATGCCACTATTGACGCCATAACAATTTTTTACGGGTTCCTAAAGGGGCCCTTAGACCTGTGGATCAGTTGCAGCGACTTCAAGTTGACATCAACTTATCCACGGTGTAAGGTGAAGTTGGTGGTTTGTACAAACTAGTTGATGTAAAATCAAAGCGATTTTGATTCTTGAAGTTGATATCATCTTATCCACCAGTGTAAGGGGAAGTTGCATCAACTTTCATACGCATTGCGATGACAAACGTTCATGAGGAAACATTATAAAAATAAATGAACCAAAAAATAAATAAATTTAACATAACATAATTTAACATAAATATGATTTGTAGTGTTATTTATAAATATTTAAAGAAAATAAAAATAGCGTTTTTTCGTAAAATTTGTGACATTTCCGCAGTGCGCTCACCACCTTTCATTTCGACATCTGACAACAAATGAAGTTGCCTCAACTAGTTTGAGAGTGTGCAAAATCGAAGTTGATGTCTAGTTATCGAAGTTGATGTGAACGTGAAGTCGAGCAACTTATCCATAGGTCTAGGGGCGCCTTAAGGGTTTCTCACAAAGTGTTCCAATTCGCATGAAATAATTTTTTTTTTCAAAAAATCGCCAAAATAAGAAAATCGCTGAAATAAAAAAATTACTATATCTCGGAAACGGTGCGGTGCGTCCAATCGCAAAAATAATATCTACCTCACCAAGAGTACGGGAACCAACGAAGTCGTCGATCGATTGAGGAAGCAGGCCGCAATTTTTGGAAATCCGGAAAGAGTAATAACCGATAGGGGCACAGCATTTACGTTCAATCTGTTCAAGGAGTATTACCAACAAGAGGGAGTGCAACATTTATTCATAGCTACAGGAGTACCACGAGGAAATGGTCAGGTAGAGCGAATTCACCGAATTATTGTACCAATGCTTGCCAAAATGAGCGCCGAAACACCACAGAATTGGTATAAGCACGTAGATAGGGTACAACAGCTGATCGACGATACTCCTCCGAGAAGTACTAAAAATGCGCCGTTTAAGATTTTGACCGGTTTAGATATGCGAACGAAAGAAAACCCGGATGTTCGTTCAATGTTAGAAGAGTTAGTGATAAATGAACTTCATCAAGAGCGTCAACTATTGAGAGAAGAATCACGTGAAAATATCGTGGAGATTCAACAAGAAAATAATCGAAGCTATAACAAGAGCAGAATTGCCGAAAAGACATACGGTCTGAACGATTTGGTTGCCATCAAGCGCACTCAATTTGGCTCGGGTCTCAAGTTGAAACCTAAATTCCTCGGACCATACAAAATAATCGAAAAGTTGAATCATGGTAGATATCTTGTGGAAAAGATGGGCAAATGTGAAGGTTCCAGAAGATGCACCACTGTCGCGGAGCATACGAAATCGTGGAATAGCGCATTCGGGGCGAAAGCGCCTTCCGGACGGCCGAATGTAGGATCGGAAGACTGTGCGCTAAGACGTTCGCTCAGACAACGAAAGGGACAAGAGAGAACCAGTACCGACTGAAAATAGAACATTAGGGACAAACGCGTTGCTATACAAACCAAGGAAGTAGTCTGTGTTGTACTTTGAGAAGTTGAGACGTAAAACCTTAGACGAACAAACAGTCGCTATAGAGTAGAGCTTAGTGAATTGATGAACTTGTGTAATTTGCTAATATGAACTAAACTTGATACTATAAGTTATACTATTAAAACTAGTTATTGCATTATAATTAATAAATTAACTAAATCTGTTGTATATCAGATTAATGAGTGTTTTATTCAATCGAGAGCAAAGAGTATCAGTCCGTGGTGATTTAAACGATATAAAGAGACGTAAAAACTGCATAAATATTTAATAATTTGAGGTGGTAACAAATTTAATAAATAAATAATACTAAAATTAAAATTAATAAATAATAATTAAATATTAATAACCAATAGTGTTTAAATGTGTGTAATTTGGTCACGCGGTTTTATATTTTTTTCTTCAAAGAATTTTGTGTGTATACATGATTTTTTTCCGTATTTGCTTCGTGTTTATTTTTCTTCAGTATTAGAGTGCGTGTCAATCGGCTAGAGTTCCTATGGTAAAGAAATTTGTGTTGTGGTGAGAATATTTGTCTTCTTTCTTGTTATTTGTATTTCAAAGCACTAGTGAAATTATATTCACAACGTAAATGTCAAATTTTTAATATCCAGTGGAAAAAATTTCGCTTTGGCACAGGCTCTTAAAAATACAAAAAATTCTTGTTTTGTTTCAGTTTTTTTTGTTAGCGCTTAAGCATTTTTGTGTGTTGCTTTTTTATTTAACAAAAAAATAATAAAAGTCACATCAAATTAAAATAAAAATTTTATTTAAATTTATTTATGTGCTTTTTGGGAATAACACACATTGGTCGTTAAGTTAGTTATAAGTTAGTAAAATCGAAAAAGAAAAAAATCTTTTAATGCTGGCAAGTTGCTCCAGATCATCCAGAACAGATAATCTTTCTAACAGAACAGAAGATACCGAATCATCTTTTGATATTAATAATGAAGAGTTATTGCCATCATTACCAGATAATTTAAGGAATTGGTATAAAAAGTATCGGCGTACAGTAAAATTTACAGCAGCACTTTTAAAAATATTAAATCCTCTACATCCCGAAATTCCCATAAGTGTGGCTACCCTTTTAGGAAGTAAATGTGAGTTAGTAAAAATAACAGTGTTTCCAGGATCATATTTTCACTTAGGATTAGAGCAGAATTTAAGAAAAATAGATGAGAAACTAATAGAGCAAATAATTGATACAATTATTTTCGACATTGGGATAGACGGACTTCCATTGTACAAAAGTAGCGATGTTGGTCTCTGGCCATTACTAGGAAGGGTAAATAAATATAAAGGTGTTCCTAATTGGATGTTATGTTGGAAAAAAAACCTTCAAACATAGATTCATTTTTGCATGACTTTGTTAATGAAATAAAAAAAATAAAAACTGAGGGATATTTAGTAAGCGATTATAGAATTGAGGTCAAAATTCGACCTTTTTTATGTGATGCACCTGCACGCTCTCTCGTTTGTGGAATTAAGGGCCACAATTCCCTAAACGGATGCAGCAAGTGCGATCAAATTGGGGTCAGTATTTCGAATGTCACTACGTTTACCATGACTTCTGGAAACTTACGTAGTGACGAAGACTTTAAAAATAGGAAATTCGCCAATTTCCACCAGCAAAAGTTTCTTGACACCCACATGTTGCTTGAGTGTCAAGATGATTACACAATTTCCACTAGATGTTATGCATGTCGATTCTGCTAGTTTCGTTAGCGCCTTTTATACCGCGGGAGTTTTTCGAAAGCCCCGATCGCTAACGGAAATCGGTGGAATTCCGTCAGTTCCTGCTCTACACAGGACTAATAGTGGTAAAAGAGGCTACTGGTCCTGATTTTTTTAACCACTATTTATTATTGTCTTGTGCATATAGAATACTTCTTAAAAACATATCGCAGGAAAAAATAGTCATGGCAAATCAAATTTTAAAAAAATTCGTACAGGAGTTTCCAAACATTTATGGTCAAAATTGTGTAATTCATTTGGGCGACACTGCACAACAATTTGGTGAACTGTCCGACATAACAGCTTATCACTTCGAAAATACAATGAAAGATTTAAAAAAAGCTGTAAAAAACATCAGCAGATTGAGGAACAGTTGTACAATGTTTTTTTTGATTCGCCAATTATGAAAAAAGCCCCTTTTCAAGGAACAAAAACTAATTCTAATGGATTAATTAAATGTTTTGCTTCTAAATTTGGTTTTTTTACTACCTGCTCTGCGGATAGTTACTGCTTGATAATTGGAAATATTCCCGCAAAAATAATAGAATTTGAAGAAAACGAAGTTTTCAAGGCCGAAGTGTTTTTAAGTCCAAAAGACTATTTCCTGGAACCTTTACCATCAAAGGACTTAGGAATATTTATTGTACGTCCAGAGTCATTTGTAGAAAAAACGTTTATTTTTACCATTTAAAACTGAACAAATACTTGTGCCTTTAATACACACATTTAAAACACTCTAATTATATCTCTAATTACAAAATAAATAAACAAAATATTTCTGTTTTTAAATTTTAACAAATCCGGAAACTTTAAAAAAAAACTTCAGTTTTGGAAAGCGTTGAGAAACTTAGTGAAAATATAACCAAACTCTCTAACACTTAACAAACTTTATAACACTAACTCAAATTTTCGCATTTTTACTTTTAGACCTTTTACTTGTTAAGAGAGATGTAAATCAGATTTCCGAAGTAAAAGAAGATGTCAAACACTTAATTGGTAGGTTATATTAGTTTCGATAACTATTTCTAAAATTTCATTAAAACTTTTTTTAGAAATTGTTCGCAATCAAAATCAAGTAATTGTACAACTTTTATCAGAAGTTAATGCAATTGTAAAAACCAACTTGACTCCAGGATCAAATTCCTCTAAATATAGTGACCAGTTCCCAATTTTTAACCAGGCGGAACTTGATGATATAGAATCAGAAATTTCTGCAGACACAATAGAGCAATGGTAAGTACATCACGATTCTGAATTTTCTTTTTGTATATTTTTAATATTCTGACATATTTTAACAGATTCTAAGACATTTTTAATATAGTCTTTTTCTGTAGAAATTACTTTCAGAATCCGAGTCTCTTTCTGTATGACAAAATGTTTCATAATCAAAGACCTTTCCTCTATGAATACGTCTCAGAATCTGAAACTTGGTCTTTACAAAAAAAATATGATAATCTTTTCTTTATGAAAAATGACTGAGACATTTTTGTTATAGAATTTTACATTCCCATTCTGTTGACAACACCATCTACATATATTATAACTCAAATGAAATGTGAAAACTTTGTTTTTTTAGATCGCCACGGTTAAGAAAATGTTAGGAAAGGGAGGCATGTGAAAAATATTACAGCTATTTTCGATATGGATTTTATACTACAGTACAATGTTGATGGAAGACAGCATAAAAAACGTTTATTAGATTATCCAAAACTTCTTAAAGTGTTGTACAGTAAGTATTTAACTTAATTTTTTTCGAAACAAGACTCTGACAACACTTTATTTTTACAGAATCGGCCGATTCATTAGAAAAAACTAACAAAAAGGATTTTATGGAAGAACTGCGTAGAGCAATTCGATTGACAAAAAATAAGCACTATAAAATTGTATCCATACGAAAAAATAATGATGGAAAGGATAATTCTTTTTTTGAAGATGGCGAATTAATAAACTAATACTAATAAAATTAAAAAACAAAAAAGAAACAAATCCGAACAAAGTTCAAATTTTAAAACACATTTCGTTTTACAAAAAGGCCACTACTTGTTTTAAGAATTAATCTATAATCTATAGTCCACTAATTAGTTTAAGTTATTATTTGTTTACGTAATCGTTATTCGTTAAAGAATTGAATTTTTTAATTTAGTTGAATAACCATTTGTTTAAAAAAGGTCAAACCTGCTTTTATGTATATGTATCTATCTATATCTGTATACGGGTGTTTTTTTTAAACTGAGACGATCAAATATCTCGAAAAATAGCCACTCTACAGAAAAAATGTCCATATTCAAAATTTAATCATACCGCGGGGGAAATACATTAGTGCAAAAAAAAATAGTCCCCCACCCCCCCCTTTGTAGATGGGGCGGGGGTAACTTTTAAACTAAGATAGGAAGCCATATTTTTTATTGCAGATACTGATTCTACGACTAAAAGTAAGTATGATTTGAATGAAATATTTTGTTCGGTTCATGATAGATGGTGTTGTAATCGATGAAATTCAATTTTTTCAATTTCTCCCCCTTAGAACACACGCATTCGATTCTGCAATATGTTTGAAATAAAAAACATCACGTTATCATTGCAAATACTCGAAATTCGTTTTGATGACGAATCGACTGCGATCGACTTACAGAAGATGCCGATTTTGCCAAAAAATCATCTTTTCAGATAAAGCTCATTTTGATCTTGGCGGGTATGTAAACAAGCAAAATTGTCGCATTTGGGGCATTGAAAAGCCGATGCACCCAAAACGAGTCACTGTTTGGTGAGGATTTTGGTCCAGAGGCATAATTGGGCCAACTTTCTTCGAAAATGAGCAAGGAGTGGCCGTTACAGTCAATGGCGATCGTTATCGGGCCATGTTGAACGAATTTTTGTTCACAAAAATTGAAGAGGAGGATATTGGCAACATTTGATTTCAACAGGACGGCGCTACGTGCCACACAGCCGAAGCTACACTCGATGTTTTGCGCCCTGTTTTTGAAGATCGCATTATCAGCCGCAGAGCTGATGTCGTTTGGCCACCTCGGAGCTGCGATTTGACACCGTTGGACTATTATTTGTGGGGTGCCCTCAAAGATAAGTGTTACGCCGACAAGCCAGAGACAATTGACGCTTTAAAATACAATATTCGTGAAGCCATTGGTGAAATACAGCTGCACACAATCGATAATGCACTTAAAAATTGGACCGATCGTGTAGGCTACTGCATGGCCAGCCGAGGCAGCCATTTGAATGAAATTATTTTCCATTATTAACCGGAAGGATTGTACTTTCAAATAAAAAAAGGAAATTTGAGAAAATATTCAGTAGTTTTTTTATAGCATTTTCAAAAAAAAAGTTATTTGGCGGACCCTTTATAATTCTATCCGATTTTATGACGAATTTAATTAAATTATTCTATGTTTATATAAATCCGACTTAGAGCTATGGTCTCTTGAGCAAAATTTCTCAAAATCACCTATAGATTACGTGTTTGCTATACGATTCATCAAAAAAAAATTAACCCGCCCTAATGTATATACATCTCTCATCAGGATTTTCAATACACAAGCCAGATAAACGTTGAGTAGGAAAATGGAATAAATTGATTTTATTTATAATCATTAAGCTGCCTTGACCAAATAGCCCGTACAATAAGCAATATTTAGATTTAAAATATGGTCAGAAAATATTATACAAAGTATAAAAAAAAGACTCATTAGTGACTCGTTTATGATTCCAAAAAGACTCATGAATGACTCTTTTGTGATTCCACAATGACTTAAACTGTCCATACACTATGTTTCTGAATCGTGAATCATTATGTATACATATGTAAGTGAAAATATGAATGTTTGTGTCACACCGACATGATACATGCACGAATCGCGAAAATCAGAATATTTTGTCTTGATGAGCTATTCAGATGCACTCGTGGATCATCGTGAGTGATAAAAACACTAATTGTGTGTCGAAAAACGAAAGTGTAAACATGTCCGCCGAAGAGACAATAAAAATCTTTTCGGAATTTATTGATGTATATCCTTCGCTTACAACGGTCATAGCAACTAAAACGTATTTTAATAAAATACATCGCACAACCTTGCGGCTCGGAAGCTGAACGAAAATGAGTAATTATACGAAAATGAATCATTGTGTGTAGCAAAGCATGTATCAACATACATATATACATAAGTACACGTTTGAATCGTGATTCAGAATTATCGTCTACCATTAAAAAAGAAGGAAATTAAATTTCCAGGCTCATACTTACGACTTTTTTCTGAGTCGGAAAAAAACGCTCAGAAAGAAGGGACACTTTCAAACGCGAAAACACTCTTATTGATATATTTTCGGAAGGTTCTGTGACTCTATTTTACTTTTTTCGGACTGGGTAGTTTAAAATCAATCGTAAAATTTATATCAAACTGACATGTAACCGATCTGATAAAAACTGGGAAAAATATACAAATTTTAACATATGATCCAATACTACAATTTTTGAGCCCGGAAACTACTATTTCCGATATTAAATTCGATGGCTTTTACTACTCACGCCGAATAATTACAATAATTTTGGTCGAGAAAGCAGCTGGAGAATTAGAGTTATTGGAAATAGATCATAATCAGGCATTACAATGCATCACCAAACTGCTTTTTTATTTCAATTTTGGAATTTAGCGAAAAATATAGCAAATATTTTGCAACAGACATTACGTCATATTGTTTATTGACAAGACAACGTAAGAAGATGAGCTTTTAGTACGCTATTAAAAGAATTCGCACGTTTATAGAAACCCAATTTAAAAGCTTTCGTTCACCTGTCTTTCATCAAATCGATTTTGTCCGTGTTTCATAAGAATTCACTTTGCGAATTTTTACACTTTCGTCACTTTTTACGGAAATCACATGTCACCTTGCGGAAATAGGGAATTGGGATTTGATGTCTGAAAAATGTGAACAGTAGTTGGTGTGGCAGAGTTTGGATATGGAACTCGAACAAGTTGACGGTTGTTTGTTATATAGGACTCCTTATGATCTTTGTCATTACAACTAACGAAAGACATATGAGAATATCGTTGGCAGAAATGCAAAACCACGTAACTACAATTTTCATTTCTATTTCCAAGAGAAGAAACAATCCTCGTAAAACGGTGAGGAAATAGTTTTTCTATTCAAATTTTCAAATCTTTGCTAAAGTAAAGTCTTACCTTCAGTAAGATTCGAAAATATTGAATTTTTTTTTATGAAAATTGAATTTTATTTATAACTGTTTCTTAACTCTTAACTTTCTTAACTTAAAATTGTAGTTACGTTCGTTTGCATTAGAGTTTGGAAGCCAGTCAGTCAATATATGAAATTAAAAGCGAACATTTGAGTTAATTCGCGAAGCAGTCTACGATCGTTTATTGCTGAGTAGAATCATTTAATAATATAAATAGAGAATTGTACTTGAATGTAACAGAGTATAGTTGTTTTATTTTTAAAAACAATCTATATTGGCAAGAACCTACAAAAAGGGGGGCTCAATCCGGATATACCAAAATTGATGCTGAAACTGGCGATGGATAATATTAAATGGAGTGAAGTGTTCTCGAAAACACAGAACAAAAAGCAAAAACAGTGACATATAAACTAATGTGCCTACAATAAAGAATTTAATAAAAAGTGTAAAAATTAAAGTTGCCTGAAAACTATTTGATATAACTTGGAAACCAATCTAATTTGGAAAAAAGTTTGTCCAAAGGATGAGTAAAAAAAATTATGTTTCCGCCAAAAAATATCTAAGTGACAAAAATCGACAAGTAAAACGCAATAGTGAACTACAAAATAAAATTCGTTAGCGTTAACATACGTTTGCATGCGTGTGCGTTGTCGTTAAAGAGATTGATAAATCCAAATTCTGAGTGATGCTGTGTTCTGGTATAAAAGATTTGCAAGCTAATGTAAGAGTAGTCCTCCAACATATTGATTTTAATTAAATGCAATAATGGACTATTATGATTTATATTAAATAATTTTAGTTTAGTACTACGCCCATAGAAAAAAATTCCACGCACCTTAAAATGTTTCAACTATACGAACACCGCATCTACATTATGTTTTATAGCAACTATGACTATGTTTAAGTGCTGCACGTGGTGATTCAACCGTTGTTGGGAGAGAATTGTTAAAATTGTTGTTACACAAAAGTAATGTGTCTAAGCAAGAAATTTGTCGTCAATTTGGCACATTTTTAATTTTAAAAAACCAATATCCTCAATAAATTTTTCCGAATTTGTGAATCATAATCATAATTTTTTGGTAATTCAATATGGTCAATCATCAATCAATATCATCAATTAACGTACTTTCACCAATATAATCCCAGCAAAAAATAATGCTTCGCAGGAGGCAAATTCGTAAGGGAAAAATCAGTTTTAATCGCTTTCTCTTTCCCTTACGAAAGGCATGATTTTTGTTCATTTTTAACTCAATATAGGATGCAAGTAAATAATGAATACTTTTTGTGCATTTTGTAGCGCTCTCACGTAGCGTCTTTTTAATTGCAGACCAGTTGCAATAAAAGCATGCTTTTTTTGATCTGCTTTTAGTTGCCCTCTTTTATGTTAAAGACTTATCGCTTCAGGTAGCGGCTAATTAATGCAGAATAAATAAATAACTAAGAGATAAATACATCAAACAAGATTAATTCACAGCTATGTAATAAGTATAAAAAATATTTTTATAAATACTTTTTATTTTTTTTTAATTTAAATACATATATCAGATAATATTAATCACATTGAGGTAATAAGTATAAACAATATTTTTTTTTCATATTTTTTTTAACTGTTTACCAAATACGTACTTTATCAAACAAGTACTTATTTGACGTTACATTAACCTATTTTAAACAAAGATAAATTCACAAATTCAATTAAGGTAAAAAGTATTTTAAAGTGTTTTGTACATACGTTTCTTAGCTCTTACATTTTTATTGTTTAGTACTTATTCAATTTGGTTTCAAGTTAATTGTATCAGTCTTGTAAAACATGTTAAATTTACATTAAAAATTAATAAGAAAACAAAAACTAAAATAAACAAACTAAATAATAGTTTTAGTTAAATAACGTACTAAACAGTAATTAATATTTTTAAATCAAACTTAACGATTACAAAACAAAAAAAATATATATAGTACAGGGTGTTTTTTTTAAACTGAGACGATCAAATATCTCGAAAAATAGCCA